>CM069433.1:111126036-111512226 GCA_035610365.1 Aquatica leii | reverse complement strand
CAAGTCATTTTTATGTAAAATGAGGTAAATATTGGGATTAGAAAAATAGAGGCTATTATGTATTAAATAAATAACTTGTAAGTATAAAAGATTATAGTATACTCAATCGATAAGGAGAACAAATACTACATAAAAATATGGGAAACAAAGTTTTATTTTTTTATGAATACATAAATAATTAGTTTTTACAAAAATTATTGTTTCTTTTTGTTAGCTTGAATTAATCATTTTTTTTCATCGATACTACTCTCCCAAAGTTAGGCATCAGCATCTTGGTCCAGTTAGACTCTCGGGAAATGTTTTTCCAAACATCTTGAAAAATATTAAGGTACTTGGCGTGGATTAATACAGCATCCTTGTGAGGCAAAAACGACATTATTTTCCGGTCCTACTTATACATAATGACTTTTCCCCATAACCTACACTAAGCCATTTGTATTGTATTAAATGTATTTAAAAAGAATTGTGGGACAACACCCTTTATTAGCGCATCCGGCATGGCATCAGTGATGAGCCAGACAGCCACATAATGCATTCAATTAGGTGAAAAGTGGAACAAATATTGACAAAAAGATTCAAATTTATTGCTGGTCATAAATTTATTTTATTATTTTTTATATATAAATTATTGCAGATTTTAACATTTCCTAGGCCCTGGTCCCTTTCTAGTTGGTAAATAATTTTTATACTTTTACTTATGCCGGTTTGTGATTTTTTCTAATGTTACAGTTGACTCATTTTTTAATCTAAGTATTTAAATTGAACGTATTTTTTGTCCTGTCGTATCGTAAATAAACCGGAGCGGGGTAGATTTGCTTTAGAGGGAGCGAGAGAGCAGAAATAATGTCAAAACGGGGTAGAAATACCCCGTTAAGTAGTATGCTGTGGCAATATTGAAAGTTAATTCTGTCGCGGGGCCTATGGGTGCGTGACGACTGCACCGGACTCCGCATACGCACGACGCGATCTTTGTCCAATGCCACATTGTCGATGAATTATCAGTTATTATAAAATTTTTTTTTCATGAGGCGTAGGGGTAAGACGTATCGTATCGGCATATTTAGGTAGCGGTCCCGTAGCGGATAGTGGGTTTTTGCCTGATTGCCGCTGGTCTAATCCAAATGACCAGTGCTGCTAAAAACTGTTTATCACACTTGTGTGGTAATAGAGGACGCTTAACTCAGTAAAGCATGTAAACCAAAATTTTCTGCTTAGTCCTCTTGCTTAAGATATAGTCCTATTAGTTTTAATTAATTGATACTTGTTATTTTGTATACCAAAACTGATTTCACATAATGTAATGTTAGCAAAATAACTTTGAAATCACTTTTAATTTACTAGTAGTAATAAAATAACTACTTCCTGATTTAATTCTGTCATATGTTGCAATAAGTACTTGTAATTCTATTTGCGCTTGTATTATGTGTAGTATTGGGAGATGCAAATTGAATTTATAATAAGTTTTATTATTGTTGCAGACTTGAGTTATTGCTTTCTCTCATTCATGACGGACGGCATTTATTTTGAATGCTTAAATGAAAACTGCTTCAACTTCAAACATGAAAAGAAATTTAAAAATAACGGTATATTTCCAACCATTATAGTGTACTTACAAAAAAGCTTTGAATTATTCTCTTCGATTAGAAATTGTTCAAATGATTTTAAATTCACCAGAGTCGTGAGTGATAACAGGTCAACAACTTTTTAACTCTTCAGCTTCTTGGACATGTTCAAAGTAATCGTCGATCCTGTAGCGAGCTGTTAATGGTAGTTTGTCGGAATTTTCATAAGTTCAGTGCTAATTCCACAAAAAGAACAACGTATACATATAATCCTTTTTAAGAAATAAAAACTCTTCATCTAAAGTAGTCATTTAGTAATCGAAAAAGGGTTTGCCTAGGTGGTAATAGTGTATTAATGTAGAGTATCGATCTGCTAATGATCCCTTCTTTTTAGGGAGTGAAATAAGGAAACTATTCATTCCAGTTCACTTGTGACGTTGCTCGTGTTGATTAATCAACGCTTCATCAGTGCCGCTCCTTTACTCAGTAAGAACATAAAATGTATAAGTAAAAAATAAATAACAAACATCAATTAACAATGAGTCAGCCAAAAAAATTTAACAGTGTAGGGTAAGTCCGGGATAGTTGGACCACTTTTTTCAAAATTCTGTGTAGTTATTTTAATTTCAGGAGATTTGGTTGGTAACTGCTGATAATACATTATGATTATGTATTTGATTTTTGTGTATTACAATTCTAAGGAAAATCTAAAACATACTTGTGAACAAACGAACAAAAGATACTAACACAGTGAGTGGTCCAACCAACCCATAGCACGTGGAGTTAGCTGGACTGCTTACAGAAGTTGGACCATCGTTAAAATCAAGCTTCTATACACTTAAACATCATGGTAGAAAAAATATAATATATATTAGATTTATTAACTGATAAGTATGCAAGAAGAACTATTTATTTCTCTTCTTTTAAAGGTCAGTTTTCCACATAGCTCACACATATCTTCATATTTGCTATGTGTCCTTCATGAGACCATTTTCCATACAGTGAACAAATTTTCTGCACCAGTCGTCACTACTTTGTGTTTCAGCATAGTTTTCTGCCACAACCCGGTACAGGTGTTTTCATCCCATTCTTCCTCTGGACTATCGTCATCTTGCAAGACTATTTCACCATCACTCAACCTATCGCTCTTACTTCATTATTTATTTTGTGCCTTCTTGCTTCTTCCTTTTTTCTCCTTTTTTGTAATCCATATTTTACTTTGGCTTTTTATTTTCCTTTTTCTTTTTTGTGTCGTTATGTTTTCTATGCTGGTCAAAATACTGGCAACTTGGCGGCTTCGTTTTCTAACAGTATTTACAGCTGCGTTAACATTGCGGCACTGGCGAAATACTGTCTAGAAATTTTCCTAGAGTTATTTCTGGCGTCTCCGGTACCACGTCGGGATCCTTAGAACAAACAGGAACTAGCGATTGGCTTTCCTGAGTGGGTACGTTGGATATTACCGGCGTCACATTTTTGAAATGGGTGGTGTAACTTCACATTTGATGGTTTGGGATCTTTTTGTGCCGATTCTTCAATCAGAAAGGCGTAGTCTGGAATTATACTGGGGTTAAAATGGAACGATCCCAGTAGCTTCAAAACCTGATGTTCCATTCTTTATAGTAGCTGACTTACTCCATGAGTCCCCGGCAGTTTACCAAACTGGTACCGTGTTATTTTTCGAGAAGGATTTAATTTTCATAAATCGATTGCACTCTTGGAATAATAGTTTGATTTGAGAGACCTAAAAAGACTGGTCAAGGGTTGCAAAAAGTGGGTGGTGTGACTAGGTAAACACAGTAAGACTATTTCATTTGCTTCACAAAACTCCAACACCTCTACTGAGTTAGTATGCGAAAGTATGCTCCATCTAGAATAAGTAGGGCAGTCCCAGCTGGTTTCCTAGGTAGAAAATGTTCTTCTAGCCACTTTTTGGAATATAATGGCATTAACGTAAACGGACTTTTGGTTCATAGCTATAGCTGATCCCGGAAACGATTCCAGTCGAGCATTCCTTTACATTTTTCCCTTTGAAAATACAGAAGGGTGGTAAGAAAAACCCTTCTGCGCGCTACAACATGCCAAGCAAATCCGAAATTGTTCTACCTTTTCTCCTCCTGACGTTAGTGCTTGTCACACTTTTGGACCCTTTTTTGAGCTATTACTTCCAGGTTTGTTATTTAATTGAGACCCGTTTCGTCGGTATTAAAAAACGTTCTCCCGGCTTTTTCAGAACAGCTTATACTCGGTCAATACGTTCTCAAGTAATGTGAAATAGTTGTTAACTACTGCTTCTATTTAATCCTTCAACTCGTGATTTTGAAACTCCCTCCGCTTTACGAACAGTAAGATCTGGGTGACGCGACAAGAACAATTTTAACCAGTCATACCCGGCTTTTCCGGCGTTTTTATTAAAGGCGTATGGTTTCACTTTTGAGCTTTTCAGTCAATTCAAATGCCATTATTCTGACCGAATCCTCTATCATGGCGAAACCTGAATTTTTGCAATTTTTTATATGCTGCACTCAGTTTTAATTCCAGTGCCTGCGCTTAAGCATGAACTTTACCGAGAGACTGGGAAATTTTGTTGTATTTTTGGGTTTTTTATCCTTCTTTTAGAGTTGTATTGGGTATGCCAAATTCTTTGGCGGCCCTATTGACTCTCATTGTGCCAGAAGTCACTGCATTAACCGCATTTTTATGCTTTAGAGGTCCACGTTGCTCTATTGAGCAGTACCTGGGTCCTTTTATAAAAGTTGGCATGATATCACCTGAAAAAATTCCTGAACAATGAATATAAAAATGGTCCAACTAACTCCATAAAAAAATTGGTCCAACTATCCCAAAACTGTGGGTTAGATGGGCCACCTTTATTAATCAAAATTACATACTTGTAGAAACGCTTCCAAAATGTTAGGTTAACGACATTTCCAACACCTTAGTTACACGTAAAAATAGAAATAAGAAATAAAATCTTACTCTTTGGTCTTAGTTATGGTAGGTTATACTCAACTAGCATAAAAATTTTAATGCAATATTTTCTACTACTATGTCCACTTTGGCAAACGCACGACGAATAAACAACAGATTACGTGTCACAATAACGTAGACTGTCTCACTCGTGGGAAGCTGTAGTCACGCCGTATGTTCATGGAAAATTACCTACCGGGTGCGTTTGCGCGAAGGTCCAACTAACCCAGTGGTCCAACTAACCTTGACTTACTCTTTAATACTAAAAAGTCAAGGTATCCTAAGTTTTAACTTTTTTAAACACTTAATTTTTAATTTATAAACAAACAAAGGTAAAAACAAACAAGCTTTAAAAACAATATTTGCAAATGACTACTGAAATTAGAAAGAAAATAATTAAATAATAAAGAAGCAAATGTTAAATTTTAATTCCAAACAATATAATATAACGACAAACACAGGTGATGTAAATATGAATATACGATTTTCTTGGTGCAACCTAAATCTAGACTAGGTGAAGGGGGTGTATTTGAGTTAAGGTAATAAAACGACGTATTCGTTTGGTAAAGGTAGATAAGACTTAGAACGTGTCTAATTTTTTAAAAATTAAGGACAACTAATTAATACAATTTATTAATAT
Organism: Aquatica leii; assembly: GCA_035610365.1. Classification (NCBI taxonomy): domain Eukaryota; kingdom Metazoa; phylum Arthropoda; class Insecta; order Coleoptera; family Lampyridae; genus Aquatica; species Aquatica leii. Next base: position 111,507,054 of record CM069433.1, on the reverse strand, counting down.
CAATTTTTTTGTTTCAGAGGCATTAGATTTAGGTTAAATAGCTAGTGTTGGGTTCAACATCCAAGATCGTTTGGATTGTCAAAATTAAAATTAAGTATTGTAACTGATTTTGACGTAAGCACAAAGCGTGGTTTTTTCGGCTTTAATATTGTTATTCTTATTGCAATCACCGTACTTATGATTTTATAATTCTGTTTTTTAGTTTTTGGTTTGATTTGACCAATATAGTATTTGATCACAATTGTTCATCATCCATAAAATTGATTTTACTGGAATTGCTGAATTTGATGTGGGAGAGACCAAAATGCGAATCGCAAATGCTTTTAACAGTAATTCGCAGATGAGTTCGCAAATCATTGCGGTGAAGTCGGCAATAGACTCATCCGTATAAGAAATGAAAAATTACTGTCAAAGCACAAGACAGAAGACACCCAAGCAAATAAAACCCAAAGGAAAAAACACTCAAAAGAAAACGGATTAACATCGTCAAATCGGCATTTTGTAAATCTTACCAAAAGGTGTTAAATCTCGTCAACGCAAAAGAAAATTTGTATGTGGAATAGCTGTTATAGAGCTAAATTCTTTGAGTGAGTACATCTAAAAGACGAATTTTAATAAACGTTGAACTTTAGAATATATTCTTACCTAACGACTAGTTTTAAACACATGTGCTTGACAAGAACAACTTTATATAACCTTTCGTGGTTTATGCATTAGAGCTGTAAAAGCGAAATGAACGTCGAGCAAGTAGGCAAGAACGAACTATTTCAGCGTCAATTCTTCCATCAACTGACGTTATTCGTGGTGGTGTAAATCAGTATGGCCAATTTTAGCGAAATCCAAAAACCAAATACCGTGAAACATTAGGATATATAAGGTTAAACAAAATAGAAATAAAGATATGTAAAATGTAAGTTGTCTGATACTTTTGACAGGTCTCAAAATGTAATTCAAATCGGAAATTCTTGTTGCAAAATTACTAAATAGTATAAATGCAAACTTTTTTACATTACACATTATAAGTTCGTCTTTTAGTAAAGTCGCATTTTTTTCAATATTTCAGCATTAGCTTTGTTTAGCCATGTTTGTAAACACAGCAAGTCTTAAGGCTGTACAGTACCTTAGCAAAAGTCACTTTAAGGTATTTCAGTAATAGGCAACTTAAATAACAGCATTCCTGATTTTCAACTAATTTTGAAACCAGTAGAATAAGAAATGTGGAGGTACAAAAAATAAACGATTAACAAAACTCGGGTAAAGACGGTGAAAAAAAAGTGAACGGGATTAGATCCTATTGTTCGTCAGATTCATTCTGCTTTAGGGTTTTCCTATTATTTAATGGTTTTATTTACCAAAAATACTTAATTTTGTAGAGTAAATAGTAACGGCACAACAACTGTAAACAAAATATAAAAATTGAAAGAATGCATAATTTTTTAACTTTTGTTGATTTTAATTAACAATATGTTATTCCATTTTTTCCTGCTAGTAACATTTTTTTAGCAAACTCATAGAGACATATTACCACAGATGTAGTATATGTACATCTGTGATATTACTTAACAGAATATGTACAATTAAAGTATTTAATAATAATAATGAATTATATAGTAAATAAACAATAATAAAAAAACTGAAACTTAAAAATGAAATATAAAAATGACAAATAGGTATTCGTTATTCCTAACAGTTTGAAGGTTTTTTTTTTCTCTTTGAGTTGTTTTGTGCAGCAACAGCAATGATTAGCTGCCGAATCACGAATTTTCATTGCACGTGGGACACGTGGATCTGTCAAATTCAGGTAATATGCAGTTCTAGAAAAATTCCGGTCAACTTCTTGGTAACATATTATTCAAGCAAAATTGTGGTCTCTTTCAATTTTTATAATTTTTAAGTCCTTATTTGTAAAACAATTATTTGTCGCAGTATGTTCTATTTGCAATATACAGTTGTCCCCTGAATTTGATAAAAATGCCACCATGGATTATCGCGTAGTTTTAGCATTCCATTTACATAATGTACACATAACTTTTTTTTGCATCTTTCATTAATAGCACAATCTATAGTTTTATCTCGAAAAAATATAAGCACTTCACTAATGCTACTTCCTCCGTTTGTAAGAAGTCCATCCGGTGATTCTGCTAAGAATGGACGTTCTTTAGAGATAAAATAATCCGCACGGGACAACTCTATTTTCAGTTTTTTCTTCATATACAATTGTATGGCATTTTTTCATTAATTCGCCTATAAATTATTGCAGGCGTACGCAATTCCCTACCACTTTTGTAAGGCATTTTCAACACCAAGTTGTGACAAGACGCATTACTTGGTAATCTTTTACATACCCTCCCAAAGTTGGGAAGCCGTAAGTCGATTGCGCTCTAGCAGATCTCCATAGTAGATTTTCGTGTTGTCCCCTTGTTTCTATTTCTATACGGTCAATGTTACATACTTTCTTTTTGAAATCCTCTGACATAATTTGTTGTTGTTTCCTAATAGAAGTTCTTCCGGTTCTGAGGCAGGTCAGGTTTTGCAGCATCTGGTCCATATTCTGCATCAGCGTTACTAATTTTGATCCCTTTATTACTTTTTCTTGTTATCATTGGCCTGTCTATGCTCATTTCGCTTTTTTCTCCTGTCGTACAAAATGCTGAAAGATACGAATGTTGCTGTGTTATTGCAACTGAACCATGCCAAGATGGCTCATTATTATAAGATAACCCGGCTCCTACACACCTGTCTGGAAATATGACCTCGTTGAGAATAGTTGACCCGTTTTCCTCCTCTGGAAAATTTGGAAAACAACAGACATATAACGTTCTGCGTAATTTGGTTGTTGTATTAGTCGTTAAACGATGAACTCTTAGATACAATATAATCTAACGCTGAACATATTTCAGAAAAAAATGTCACTTTTGTTGGAGTGGTGGTACATAGTTCATTTCCTGTTTATCTGGTCGTTTACAATATTGTACGTGACAGTTTTTATGGTCTCCAAAAACATGAAAAGGGCCGTTTTTTAAGTTTTGTGGTAGTTAGTTGCAAATCCGACCCTTCTTTGAATTATTACTTATTGCAGATCGTACAGCGATACTCAGACGTGTGGAAATGCAAAGTGTGTCTTTCAGAATCTCGTCTCGTTCTCTATGTCATGTGAAGTTTTTGTAAAGAAATTTTATTCAAATTGACGTGTAACACCTTGTGATATGATTTGCACATTCTAACTTTATAAACGTAACGACCGTATGTCACTAATTGTATTATCCGTGCGTAAACACTTGAGTCACTCATCACTTGCTACATACTTATAACGTACAACCGTGCTCATTAACGCTTCTGTTAAACCCTTCTGACGCTCCATTAAAATTTTTGTAACACTTATGCGGCTTTATGTCTCCCCTCATTTTTCGACGAAACATATAATGCAAATGTTTATTCCGAACTCCTACAACAATACAATTTTCCTGTTTTTTCCTTATGATAACTGCAACTCCATGATAGAGAACTGAATCCATGATGATGATAAATGGAACTCCCTTCCTCCAGATTTCCTGCTTGGCAATCGCTTGTCGTCGTTCTTCTTCTCTCTCCCCAGCAAAGTCATTCTCGTTTTGTAAAACCAACTCCCATTCCTCACCTACAATACTTTCAATTTTTTCTATAGTATTTACTTACCTCATGCCATTGGTAAGTTTAAAATGTTAAGTAATTCTTCTGGTTTGTGCATAACTAATACCAACAGAATTTGCTCCCCAAACCAGCATTTTGTTAGTTTCAATTCTTTAATTTTTAAATCTTTTTCATTAACGTAGAACAATAGTGATAAAAACAACTGCTAACAATTCCTCGTCTTACTTCTTTCTTAAATACCATTATTTTTCCATTGTGCATTTGAAATCGTGTGCTGCTAATTTTGTCATTCTTGGTATGAAAAATATTGCTATATAGTCAATCTATGCGGTTACCACCTTGTATTTCTTGGAGAATTGACAGTCCTATCACATTCAACCTCCATGGGAGGCTGATCATCATTCGAAGAGCTAAAATATACAGGCAGAGAAGAACGGTACGGAAATATCCATAATCTCACATCCGTGAATTCATTTTGTAAGTATGAGTAAGTGAAAGTGATTCGAGTAATTATAAAAAAATAAATCTAAATAAACCTGTAAGTTCAAGTAAGAATTTAAAACTATATATATACATATATTACTAAGTGATACAGTGTGACACGTCACTCTGAATTACAAATTGTGTTGGAGCATAGAAAGGGAGCTTTTCGCAATATAAAATATTCTCAACGACAAAAGACATAATTTACTTGACAATGGGAACATTTTGGAAATAATATTTTAGTCATCAACACTTTTAAACATGAATAGTGTTTTTACGTTCTTTCTCAATATAGATTTTTGGAAAGTTCTGTTTTTCAGTTAGGTTTTGGATGGCAATTTGTGTTGTTTTAAATGTTTATTTTGTTTTGTATTTTTATTAATGCATACAAATCTCTAATTTTTATATGTTTATTTTGGAGTTTGTGTATTTTTTATTAGTAACCTACAAGACAGTACAATGTAAATTGTCTGAGTTAATTCATCTAAATTTCTTATAATTTATACACTCGCTTTTTCTGCTTTTTTCTTTAATTTATTGTTTATCTGGATGGTTTTTTTAGATAAATATTGTGCTTTTTAAGCACTTTTAAATTAAAATTAGTGCTTATTTATCCGGTTTCTAGTTATGACTATTGCATCTATCGAATTACCCAATCGGTTTCCGAAACTTGTCGAGGAATGGCCTTATTTTTTACAGCGTCCGTCGCAGCTGTGCAAATGCATGTAAATTTTGTTAACACTACAGCGTGTTTTGGGTTTTTGTGTCATCCGATGATATAACTGATGATTTTTAATTAATTTTGTGGTTTATGGGTGTCGTTTTTTCGCCCTAATTTTTGTAAAGAAGACATTGTAAATAGGTATTTAACGTTTAAAAACAAAATTTTTAACGGATTGACTAGTTAGCAGAAAAATTTATCAGCGTAATCAGAAGTGTAGCGCTAACGTAGACAGACAGGTTACAAACGGACAATGGAGGTGTTGAGCGATGTCGTCAATCTCTTTGTGTGGGAAAACGAAATTAGACAGATAGTAACCGATTATGTGAGTGCATTGTTTGCAATTTAGTGGTAAAAGGATTTAAAACTTTAAATTCTCAAAGAGAAAAACAAATTGTTTTAAAAGGCGTAGGCTGACTCCAGCACTAGCGAAGTTAATTTAAAGAAACAAAATTATACACAAGACATTTTCGAACAGAAAATTATAAAAAATGTGAATGGCTTACAGGTTGGGCGACAGTAAATCTTACTTTCCACATTTTGTTGGCCGTAGTCTTTTTATTCTCTAACGAAAAAATGTGGAACAAAAACGGAGTTTTCAGATTTAAATAATCTTTATAAATTAATAAAGAGACATTCATCTAGTAAGACTCCATCTTCAGTCAATTATTCGATTAAAAACATTTGGTAGATTTCAAGAATTGAAACATGTCTTTGAATAACTAACTTTGAAAATTAGTCATGAACAACACAACCAGCAAGTGCAAGGAAAAAATCGCGAAATACTTAAAGAGACTACATATATGTAGTTTTGCTTTTTAGGTGAACATGAGCTTGGATTTCGAGGGTCACATTGAGTCCGAATATTCTTTAAATAAGGGTAATTATGTGGATTTAATTAATTTACTGGCAAAATGCACGACGAAACATTAAAATTTCATTTGGAAAATTCACAGTGTTTGTAAACGGCACTTGCTTCAATCTCATACAGAATGATTTAATTTGTATGCATAGGAGAAATTATATTAAGAAAAATAAAGTGCGAAGGGTTAACGAAAAGTTCGTTTGTTGGCCCAGTATGTGCAATTATATACTGGACGAAACTACTGATGTCGCAAATATTAGTCAGCTATCAAAGGTTATACGATACGTTACAAAAGAAGGTGAAATTAAAGAACGTTTTTGGGATTTTTATAACGTTACCACTCGAAGAACAGCACTCGCTCTCTATAACATTGTACAAACTATAATAGTTGATGAGCTAAATTGTAGTTCGAAAGTAGTATCGCATAAAGCTAAGTGACGGAACAGCAGTAATGGCAGGTGAATTAAAGACTACTTCAGGCTAGAGTTAGAAAAACGCACCCTTTGTGCACTTTTGTACATTGTATGGCTCATCGTTTAAATTTGGTTTTTTTTTTTTTTTTTTTTTACAGCAGTCTGTTAGCAGCCATGCATACGTGAATGCAAGGTGTTTTTTTCAACTATAAGTGGCCCTTTGTGTATTCTATTCTTCTCAAAATCTTCAAAGCGAACAAGTGCTTTAGATTTAGAGGTTAATAAGAGAATGCCAAAAGTAGCCCCTACTCGATGGAGTTACAATGTTGGCATAGATTGGTGCAAACTGTGTTTGAATACCGTCGGCCTCTTATTGAGTTGTTCGAAAAAATATTTAGAACATCAAGAAGAATGGGACAACGAGACAATAGTTTGTTCTAGGGGATATTTGGATATGTTAAAAACTGAAGTTAATTCTCAATTTTTACTAATCGTTTTTTTCTGAAGTATTCCCATTTTGTGACAGCATTAACTATTTGCTGTTTTACAAAAATAAATTAAGTGACATACAATTTTTGTATAGAAGAAAAAATACAAGAATTTAAGTCTTAATATTGTTTTAATTAAAAGAGAAGAATTTGAATAGAATAGATCAGGAGTAAATTTTGGAACAATTTGGAAGTTCAAACTCAATCAAAAAAAAAAAAAAGAATACTTGCACTGACATCATAGGGGACGAGAAAACTTTGTTATCTGGAGATTATTTTTAGAAATAATGTGATAACATCTCCACGCATATAGATGGCGAGATATGCTGACTTTGATAAAATTAAAATTTTTAGAGTTAATTAATTTTAGCGACTATAATAACAGTTCCAGAAAGTGCTTTTAAATCTCTAAAACAAAAATTATTGCGATTATTTCTGATTTTCCTGCACTGCGATCTTGGAACTTTCAAAGTGATATACACAACACATCAGAAGGAGTCTTAATAAAAGCAGTGTAAGTGACTTATGGAAATCCATTAAAGAATGAGGACTTGAACAAGCTTTTCCCTGAAATCTATTAAATTGTGTGAGATTAACTCGCACTATTCCACGCTACCAGTGCATCCACACAGGGCAACGTGCAGTTTTTCGGCCCTAAAACGGATAAAAACTTTGTTAGAAATTCTTCTGGTCAAGAAAGACTTTCTAGCTTGGTTATATTATCAATTCAAGATATTACTCAAGTGAACAAAAAGATTTTATGATGACGTCATTGATGAATTTGCAAAACGAAGTAGAGCAGAATTCCATTTAATTTTTGAAGTAAGTTAGGTTAAGTTTAAATTTTAAGTTCTAAAGCAAGCAAAAACTTTATTTTTTTATTTCTTTTTAGGCGCGTTAAGTTTATTTTAGTTTTAATTAAATTTATGTTTTTCTTTGTGCGCATGCATGTTAACAAACATCCACTTGTTTATAGTTTAATAAAATCCACTATGTTTATAGTTTTTGAACGAAACAAATTTTGCGCAAAATACAATATTAAATCTCTCATTGGTCTTAAGCTTCCCTCTTTATAAAAAGTCACGACACGCCACTGATTATTGTATGGAGTGCAAAAATCCAATTTGGCGGAGAACACTGAGGAGGTATTTGCACCGTATGTTGTGAAAAATAATAAAAAATCTAGGTTTTATAGTTTTAAATGTTCGTTCTCATAATGAAGAATGTGTTACGTTTTTTGTATTTTTTTAAAATAAAGTTTCAATAAGAAATTTTGATTTTTAATGAGTAAGTAAAATTTACGAAAGTCCCATAATTACGTTTGGGAAATATAGTCGCGTATTCTGGGGTTAATTTTTGAATTTAATTTGTGAAATAGTGGCATAATGTTTTGATCTGGTATCCATTATTAAGAGCAATTTGTTTGATGGATGTTTATCATTTAGTGAAAGATAATGGTGAAGCTGGAGCGTGTGAAGAAGTGGAAAAGACATAATGTTATCAGTAGTGGTGGGTATAGCGAAAATGTGGCATGTCAAACCTTCCCTCAAGTGGTCGTTTTGACGAATGATCTGGATATGCAAAAAAAAATTAAACGTGTATCTCTCTAACACTAACTTGTGAAAGCAATGGCATGTAGGATGCAGCGAATAACAAAGATTATCAAACATGGTATGAATATCCTCTTTTTAATAGAACGTAGAAAATATAAAAATTCACTAGATTTTGGAACTGGGGAAGATGATGTAAGCATTAGTGCATAACTAATAAATGAATTTTTAAAATAACATCTATTTAAAGATTTACCATCCAGCAATTTGGTATTATTATATGATGCATTTCGTTTTGGAGGACAGTATTTCACAAGCTGGCATTGATGCCGTAGATGAAAATGTATTAAATAATACGATTTCATCAAAAGACACCATTGAAGAGTACAAGTTTTTCGGAAACATTTCATTAACTGCTACTCTAAAATCCTGCATCTAGCTTGGCCAACTAGTAATTGTATAATTATATAGTTTTGTAAGTGCTGAGGATTTAAATAATGCATCCACTTTATCTGAAAAGAGATATTGTCAAAGAAAAGGCTGGGTAAATTTGATGCAGTTTGAAGGAAGCAGCAAATGATATTAAAAATATATCAAAAACCATATCGAAAACCACTACTCAGGGATACACAGAAATGCTTAAAGTAAAATCCAAATTTGATATATTTGGCGAATTTATAACGAGTAAATAAAAAAAAAGGAAGGTATTGCTGAGGAAATACAATCACAAATAATATATGCAGGGCCACGCAATTAAAAATAATTAGGTTAATTTATCTTAATTAAATATTAAAAACACAACTAGTTATAAAATGTGTTTATTTTTGTATATTACATATTGTTTCTTGCAACTTCTTTATTTTCCCAAGGTTTTGCAGCAACAGTATTAAAGAAATCCTTAAATTTATTTCAATTTTTTCTAAAATCAGCACTGTTACGATTACCAAAATGAAGTAAAATTTTCTGTAATTGGTCAGAAGCCATCTCATTATTTAATTCATAATAATGAGTTTGGTTTTTAGTTGCCAAGAAATTATGTAATACCATACAGCACAATAAAATTATTTCAAGTTTTTCCGGATTTAAATTTACTTTGCTAAAGTTCCAAAACAAATTTCAACTATACGCCTAACCATTGAAAGGCAATAATTTAATATTCAATTATCTTGTAGTCCACTTGAGCATAGGACTTCATAAACCAGGATTAGATCATTCTGTTAATTTGTTATGCAAGTTTTATCGAGTTTACAAACAGCCTTCCAAATATTATTGAGTCACTTCTGATACTACAGTTTATATTGTACAAGTAGTGATGAGATACCGATACCGACAGCAAAGTTTGTACCAAAAACAAAGGCTATAAATGCCATACACACCTAGCCTCAACTACGCTACAGAAACTTGATAATACAAGAAATTTTTGGCGAGGAAGTATAAAATCTTTCGAAGACATAAATTTGTTTTTAACGGCTTTATCGTGGATGTGGCAAATGTACTTGATAATCAAAAAAAGACGTGTGTAGAAAATGAAGACGTTGTTAATGTTTTATATAGTCGATATCAAGATGACATTATTTTAAGTGAATTAGTGTACAAGTTTCCAAAAAGTGGATTATATGTAACAGCATACCATACACTGTTTTCAGGGACAGGCATACACTTTCTGAACGAAGAAAACGGAATACCACGTGAAGATTATCCTAATGGTTACTACACATTGGAATCTTATGAAAAAGGATCGGTCCGGATAGAAGTGGGGTTTGAAGATGCTTTAACTAAAACGGTAAATTGCTTAGTTTACGTCGAATTCGATAACATCGATTTCGGTAGTTAACGTGATGTTTGGCAACAAAGCATATGTATGTCTGTATTTTAGTAATAAAAGTGTTTTTGTTTTACAATAAATTATTCACAAATACCTGAAAAAAATATTTTAACAGTAACATGGAATAAATCACATGTTAGTAATAAAAGTATTTTTATTTTAATCTACAAATACCAGAAACATTATTTACCAGTAAGATGCATAAATCATATTTTAGTAATAAAATATTTTTATTTTACAATAAATTATTACACAATGAACATTAATTGACCATGCATTCTATACGGCAGTGCATGTTGGTAAAAAGCGGTCGGAGGTAGTACAACACATTTAATCAGCCCTCGACAGTGTCTATGGGTAGTTTTGTGCACACGTCTTGGCCAATGTGAATTTTCGGATGACTGACTGGGTATTTCTTGTATTTGTTCAGGAACGGTACAAGGAGCAAATAATCTCGTCTTCAGCCGTCTTGTAATATAACTTCACGGCGTTTGTACGACCCTCCGAAGAAGCTTATTGCGAAGATTTAAAGCTTTATTGTAGTGAAATCGCTGGTAGTTAGAAATTGATTCAGCTGGATATTGTTTTTGATTAAGTTCTTAAAATCACATTCCTTTTATCTCTATTAAATTATAGCCGTAATGTTTAATGCGAGCCGATGTCGCCGCGGTTTGTTCGTCTCATAAACATGGTGTCATCGCGATTACCACCAAGTTTTGTCGTCTGATCGGGGAAACATATCTCGCATCCGTGAAAGAAACATTCATGGTACACAGTATTAATGGCGTGCCAAAACCCATCCACTAGTATCCCCTCCTTCAGACCAACTTTACAGGAATTTCCTGCGTGGTGAATTTAAACTCCTGCGGAATGTTCCATCCAAAGCAACCAATTAATGGCGACAGCGGATTGTTTATAGCTCATTCTATACCCGTTAGGAGGTATAAGACCTATTGAATTGTCTTTAAGAAAGTTTATTCGACAACGACATTACATGCCCTCGCAATTGTGCATTCTTCGCGGAAATCAAAGATTACGTTCTTAGACAATTCGTTTTTGTACCAACGAAAAATTCTGCTCTAGAAGATGGTATCATTTCGTCGCATCCGTAAAATTCCCTCGCTGGCAGCGGTCTTACGTAATCTTGGTTGTCCAATGCGTTAAAGAAATGAGGGAAGAATCCCTTACACTTCGGAAACCAAACGTATTCGGCGATTTGGATAAAGCCATTGGCATGTAATTAACTGAATCGACAAATTTAATGTTACTTCATCACAGTTTATGGCCATGAGTTTTGTTCCACTTACAATATTGCTAGGATTCCACTGAGTTTTATTTTTGATTATATTTTTAACACGAATGCGCTGTCGTAGCCCTTCATATTAGGAGCCAATATGACAATTTATCCTTTGCAGGGGCATCTTGCCGACACTCAAAATCGTAAAAATGAATACATAATTACTGTCGTTTTTTTAATTAGAGGTTCCTCGGTCTTACAGGTATTGCAAAACCTGTACCTACAGCGATGAGTCTTTTTCATCCACCCAGAAACTTACGAGGCAGGTTTGACACCTTTTAAGCTGACTGCTTATGGACTGTATAACAATCCTCCCTCTGAAGTCTCTGCAACACGTATTGTATACAATAATGTTGTTTTTATTGCATCGAAGCGATGAGTGGCAGGCCGGACAAATATATTGACAATTCTTATAACGGCGGTTATCATTAGACCGCGAACGACACATTTCGCAAAGTCCGTGCTGAAGACCGAACATAGATTGGTAATTACATTAAAATGTTCATGCGTTCTAAAATTACATTTAATACCGTTCTATTGGTAGTGAGGACCCTCGTAATATACTAGAAGTACCTCTGACGGTTGTCGTACACTATGATGGTGTAATTTACAAGTTGCTCCTGGAATCGATTTAATTACAACTCGTCAGTAAAACAGAAAAACTTTACTTTAAGCCATATTGTAGGGCTTAGTTCATCTCAGGTTTTTAAATTTAAACATAGCCAGTCTTGCTTACAGTATTAAATTTTTTGTTATCCTTCACACCTTCACCACTAGATCGATATATTTAAACTTCGATGCCCTCAATTCTACCACTGCACTCTGTTAAATTAAAATGTATTGTTTATTTTACGTATAGTTAAAATTATTATATCAATCTTTACGTTTCCAAATGTAAAAGGGGACGGTGATTTTTTGAGGGGCCTGCACGTAGAGACGTAGATGGTATTGCTTGCATTTGTTATAGCACCTTTTTCGATCAGATTATTTTTAGATGTGGGATTAATCTGTGAAGTGAAAATTTATTTTTATGTATAAATTTATTTTTATTAGATATTAAATGTTATTAACATGATTTCTGAATTTTAAATTATCCGAGTATTTGCAAATTATCAATAATACAGTACTTACAAGAGTACATTGGCTCCTACATTTATTTGGATGGACAATTACTTTAGACGGCCTTAATCTAATTTGTTTTGACAAATTCAAATTCTGCAATAAGAAAAAATTAATTTGAATACTTTTTCATAAGTTTTGAAATAAACAATATTAACAACTTTTAGTCTGTAGTTACTACATTTTCTAGTTGTTTCACTCTTGCAGCAAGGAAACACACGAAATAACTCGAATTCCAACAAGAGGGCAAAATTCTTTGTGGTGGGAAGAAAATTTCAAACAAATCTAAGAAAATGTCTTTTTAGAAATTCAAAAAATTTGTACAAAACAAGTATAAATTAAACAAAAGCTACGCTGGTAAGAATTGATTTACGCTGTGCTGTATATCTTAAATGAAAGTCTAACATAGATAATTTATTAAACAAAGAAACAGTAAACAAAGAGTAGACTTGTTCCGGCACGCAGAGCAGGATTTTAGATGGACATGGAAAATTATTTTTAGTACAAATTTTCTAATTTAATGACAATAATTTATTCCATCTTTGAGCCGAATTTAAACATGCTAATTTTCTTATCGTAATTAAATATCGCAGGTCGAAATGTCGTAACACATAAAAATTAGATTCCTAATTTAATTGTTCATACACGCCATTTTGATTATTCCTTTTCAGTTAAAACACTTCATCAATCGTTTTTTTTATTTTTACGACACTTTTGATTATAACGACGTGATGTCATTTCAATCACTAGATCAATCTAATTAAACTGATCAGCCCATTAATCAGAGCATCTAATTTCAAGCACCGATTAATTAATTCGATTAAATGTTTATTCATCTAATTTTACGCTTCAATTAAGTAATTACATTCATCGGTATTCAGGTGCCATACTTGATTAAAAACAACATACACTCATTTAGCCGTCGTCGTTATTTTTATTTGTATGTTATATAAAACTTAATTAAAAATACTGTTATTAATTCAACAATCATCGACATCATTTTAGTCGTGTTTTTGATGAAAACCGCTATTATCTGAGTCATTTTTATTATTGTCCTAACCTCACAGGTTACATCGGTTTGATTAATCTATACTTTTATATTATAATCACCGATGTCATTTTATTTAGATTTGATTCATCGATCTTTAATTGAAAGTACCATTCTTGAAAAGTACTGTTGTTTACTTTGTATTACATAACTTTAAAATAACCACCAAAACAGGAGTAACATTATCAAGAAGTTTAAAGGTAATTTGTACAATGCTCTGTTGATCTGGTGGTTAAGTATCCGCTTTGCACTAGGTGTGACTCGGGTTCGATCATGTGGTAAACTTTTAGTAGTAAAAATCTGTAGACGTCAGAGAACAAATTTCTACTTGATTGTATTATATTGGAATATACATTAGATGAAGTCACTGATTGATGCTCATCAAATCAAAATTAATTAGATCCCAATCTAATTAAGTTTGATTCATGGTTCATTTAATTTGATAGATTAATCTGATTATTTTAATTAGCGGATCAAATTAATTAGAGCGGACTAATTATATTTCAATTAATTTAATCTGAAAGCAGAAGTAGATCAATCAATCAATTTGATCGAAAACCGAAGTTAACCCCCACTTCTACTAGCATCGTCTGCCACAACTACAAATGGCACCATCGTATTTTGACCAGGTTATGGTTTTGAAAGTGAAAAATTTTCGAGGAGGCCGAAATTTAATAATGACGTCCATCAATGGCTGCCAAACAATTAAGAAAATCCAAAGTGGATAAAATGCTTTGCATATGGTTCCCATTCTTTTTCAGTTTGTGGTATATAATAATCGAAGTAATATATAATATTCATATAACTATTATTATTTATACTTTGAAATTAAATATGCTTCCTTAAACTTTCTTAAATTGCTTTGCCAACTTCCGGAACGATGCGTAATATTGTGCTCTCGTGAATTCTTGTTGCATACATTAACGATCTATAGCTAGAAAACACATAGCTACTTTTAATGTAAAATAAATGATAATATGAACTAGGTCAAAGGTGTTTTACATTAGTGTACTATTTACCTGCTTTGAGCAGAAACACAGTAACGCATAGAAGTATTTTGGCGTGAAATATCGTTCTCAATTTTATTAACCTTTTGGGTACGGATGACGGGTTTATACGTCAGTTACAAAATGCACCCACCGGCCGGCTGATGTATATATCCATTACATACATTTGCAATCACTGCTTTAGGAGTTAGCTACGAAATAAATAAGCTAACATAGGCTTCACTAGGTACCTAAATGTTGGATTATCTACAACAAAATGATATCTGATTTACCTTTAGATAAACCGTAAGAAAATATGAAATTTGATAGTAATGAAGATACGATTGGCGTAAATGGCGAGTAAGTAATTAATTAAACAGTAAAGCTTACCTTGAGATGACTTTGGTATGATTCCTTTGATCAAAGAGCATTCCGAAATGTGTTATCTAAACAGATGGAGTTATACAAAATCGACCAAAAATGTGGTTTGGTCCGAACATGAATTTGCAATTACTCACTTGCAGTAGGAGCAATCGAATACTGAAAAGAATGTAGTACTCTGAGTTTAAATGAGTATAAACAAATGGTTCAGGTAAATGAGATTAACAAAATTATTAACAATTATAGACTTTTAGAATAAAATTAGAAAACTGAATAAGTAAATGAATTCAAATTTAATGTCAAATGTTACAAAGACAATATTTACGGTGAAATTGAAGTAATTAAAAGTTATCACGTAATCAAGTCGATGACTTATAAATCAAAGCTTCGTAAAACTGGTAATTGAGTATAACAAATTATCTAGTAGTTAAATTTTGGAATAAATCGATAGGTTATAGTAAAGGTAGATTTAGGTTATCATTAACTCGAAGCCGGATTGCAGTTTCTTTAGCTAAGGCGTTGGCCGGCAGGAAGGAAGGTAACACTTCACGATGACAGCGAGATGTATCAAATGTTGCACAATAATTTGTAAGGATATCGAAGACAGAAACGACGACGGTCGATGACGTGGAAAAGCAAAAGTAAAGCAGGTAAAATTCTTGAACCAATGTCCAAGCGTCAGAGGTAATTAGCCGTTAACACTGTACTTGAATGCTTTTTAAATCCGTAAAAGTTATGTTTAATGATTATTAGGGATAAGCAGATGATCCCAATCAATCATGTATTTATGGATGACCCGATATATCGGATATAATTACCGATTTTTTAGAAATGCAGATCAATCGATTGGCAATCAAGAACTTAAAAAAGTTATTCAAAAAATAAAATCTCTCGGTTTGCTTGATGAAACGAAAAGGACAAACAAATAAGAATCAATACCGGTGTAAAAGCGTCTTTTTTTAATCTGATATCTAAATTTTCTTTCTTCGTTATTTTATGTAGGAATAAGCTATCGAGGTTTTCACTAGCCTATTAAGGTATTATTTCACTACATTTTCATGGAAAAAAAAGTCATATTACTACATTTAATTTTTTCAGAGAATTTTGAAATGTTCTGTCAAGAAACGCGTTGCACCGGTATCACTAAAAATCAGATTTATCACAGGTAAGATGGGTTTGATGGAGCAATCAATGTTTTTTCCAACGAGGCCGAGTTTGTTAAAATCCGTTCTGTCGTTTAGGAGTTACATCTCTTTAATTACAAAAAAAAACACTGAATCACCTCCCACCACTTCATTTATGTAGGTACGTCAAAAAGTATTAAACAAAATTACTAGAATAAGGCTTTAGCTTTAAAAAGAATATATTTTCTGGTATATTTAGTATTTTAGTGAACAATCACTTTAATAGTTTTAGATAGCGGCTATGCTTCTGGCGGCCATCTTAGAAGTCTGAAAAAAAATTTATTATCCTTTGGCCACTTTACCACGAATAGTTTCCGAGATACAGCACTTTGCATTCTTATCTGGCTACCCAGTACAATTACTAAATAAATACATCTCTTACAATATACAATATACATATATAACTTACCACTAAAATTATGGTTGTGTCGTCATTACATTTAAATTTAAATACTTAAATATGTTACATACATTAAATTAAATCGATTGTTCACTAATTTACAATTTTCTTGTTGTATAATATAAATATCAATTCTGATGCTGATCCCAAGTTAACATAATACAACAAAAATAACATTGCGAAAGATATGCTAAAAAAGGACACATTGACGTAAAACAAATTAAAAATTAACAACAAATACAACTACAAACTCTAAACCATACGATTTATTTAAAACATACAAAAGTGATCATAAGACCAATTATTTCGTGCATAATAGACCATCCAACATACGAACTTTCTAGCTTTGTAAGTCGTATTATTAATAACAGTTATCATAACAATTTAATACAATGTAAAAATTCATTACAACTAATTCACAACCCTCAGGATAAAACAGTACCTCAAGATTATGTATTAATTTCATTTAATGTCCTTTGTTTGCAAATATTTTCAAAGACTTAACATTAATCCAAAAATACTGGACGTTTATTTCACATTATACTACTGTTGTGTTAATTAAAACTACTTAATTTAGTATCGGTTTTTTATTTATCGAAGTGCTCGTGGGCGGTAAGTGTACACGTATAAACTCTGAATCTCTGGGGGTGCTCTTTCTCCCTTAACTTAATACTAAAGTGGGAGTTATTTTATCGTACATTATGCTCCCTGCCTTGAAATTACAAACAAATTAACATAATAATACATAATGATAAATATACATAAGTTAAACTTGTAACGTTTATAGTAGGATTTAAGCATTTACCTGATCAGCGGTGAGTGGGGTGGGTTATAGTTAACCAGAAAAATGTTTGTAAAGGTTGCTGATGTCCTGTAACCTTTAATTATAGAGCGCCAAGTCCAAGAGCCTTAGTCCAAATTTTATTGATCTGGACTAGGGATCAAAAGGATTACTACAAACGTTATCAAGGCTCGTAGAAAGAAAACCAACAAAAATTATGATAATAAGTGGCGTTTATTAACTAGAAAGATAGGTGAAAATGAGGAAGTGTAAGAAAGGGTTGATACGTATGAATATCACAGATTAAAAGGACTGCCTAAGTTATAATAACAATGGTACGCTACTGTGTGTACATTAATTATAAATACTGTACGCCACTGCTAGGTGTGGATCGTTAAATATAGCTGTCAAAAATACATATGGTTTGATAGTTGTAATTAAATAATTTTATGTAAGTGCCTTATCTAAGTAACCGATTACTATTCATCCGTAGTCCCTAAGCATACAAAGGATAACCCGTATTGAAGTATTCGGTGTATAGTGTAAGCTTACAATATGCAGGTGTAAGAATAATTGAGTTAGTGATACTCAATTCCGTTAGACCAAACGGTGACGGTGGCCTTACAAGAAATTGTCTAGTGAGGTACAAGAACTAGCTATATAATTAAGGGTGAGTACCCGTGAGTAATAATTTGTAAATTTTAAGTAATACACACAGCATCCGACAGGTAGCTTCGGAATAAATATTCCTAGGTGGTTCGATTAACGACGAATACCATAGATTTTCTAACCTGCACCGAACTTGAGTATAGCTGACTTGCGTCTGGTTAGTACATGGCTTCAGACAAGGATAGTAACCTCGCAATGATTGTTCGAGAATAGGTGCAAGCAGCCGGAACAGGATTCAAGAATCGGTGAGCCCTAAAGTATAAGCAGCCGTGGGTGGTCAAACAATCCCGGTACCAAGAAACCACTAAAATACATAAATCATTAGGACTAAGTCTTGTGCTGGATGGAATCAAATAGCGTGAATTAGCTTCAATTGGTCCCCAATCGCCATACATCCGAGAAAAGAACTACATATGCTTCTACAAACACTTTAATAGCAAGTCGAGAGGAATTTAAAACCAATGATTCTTAAATTATGTTGATTTTTAGCGTATAAGAAATTTACCTTAGGTGGATGTTAGCCAATTACGAAAATTATTGTAAGCTAAAACGTGGTCATCGTTTACAAGCTCATCATGAAGCAGGAAAAAGTAAAAATGTTCGAAATTTATCAAATATGAATCCCCATTTTCGTGTCTTTTTGGAGGGAAATAGGAAAATAACTAAAACACGTAGGCTAAAATACCCTAAAACCATTAGAAACAAATAGAGTATGGAAAGTTGCCTAACTACCAGGAGAAATATTTTCTGTAAAACTTTATAATGAATAGAAAACTTTTAAAAACAAGCTACCATGTAATTTACCCGTCAATAGAAATTTTTGTAAAACCTGAAAAAGTGAAATGATACCAATTTTTCCGAAAAGATTACCTAAAAACTAAAAATGACCATTACAAATTAAACTGTTATATAAGTTTCAAATAACAATAGTAAATACATAGTAAACTAAATGAGTATATAAATTGTAAGTAATAAAATAATGTAATTTAATAATAACAATAAATTTAAATTGGTAAAACACATATTTTATAACAGCGCGTTTCACTTGGATTTTAATGGTTTTTATATTCACTACGCGCACGATGCCGTCGTTGCCGGGGTGTAGCACTGTAATTTTTCCTAGCCGTCATTGACCAAGAAAATAGTCTTCATTCTTTAGGATGACCATTGACCCAACTTTGATTTGGTCGGTATTTTTATTCCATTTAGTTCGTTGTTGTAGTTGTGAAGTGTATTGGGTTGACTCATTTCTTCCAAAAATGTTGGTTCAGTTGTAGTAATTCATATGTTTTTTAGTCTATTTTGCGGTATGTGTGTATTATAAACACCAGGAATAGTATGAAACGATCGTCCAATTAAGAAATACGCTGCTGTTAGAGATTCTAGATGGTTAGGATCTGACGTCAAAGGTGTGAGAGGGAAGTTAATTTAGGATAGAGTCTATTTGATACAATAAAGTAATGTGAATTCGTCGTAAATAAGTAAAGTGTTATTTAATACTCTTTTTATGTAATATTTAAGGTTTTTAATTCCAGATTCCCACAATCCACCAAAGGTTGGAGATCTGGCTAGTATAAAATGCCAATGTATTCCAGAACTATATATGTATTTCATTTTCATTTTTGTTCGCGTTTTGTTTTAAAAATTCATCTACTACCATTATAACTAAATACATTTACTGGTTTTCCACGCCGGCGATAAACATCTTAAACGCAAATAAAAACTTGTCAGTATTTAAGTTAGTAATAAGCTCCAAATGTATCGATTTTGTGGAAAAACAAATAAATAAGGCAATGTAACATTTGTATGTGGGTTTTACTATTCCTATGCATGATTTTAACAAATGCGGGTCGGCATAATCAACTCCCGTAGTTGAAAGGGAGGATAACTAAGCAACAATTCTTTTCATAAGGTAAGTTACCCATGTACTATTCGATCGGTTTTGTATTTAATTTGTAACATGCAATACAGTTCTAATAATTTTTTTGGTTTCATTTGTGCCTGATATTGGCTAGAATTTATTTCTTAGGCTATTTAAAGTTGCCTTTGCACCAGAGTGCAGTAAATTTACATGTTCGTTGTTCAAAATAAGATTTGTAAAGTGGTTCTTTTTTGTTAAAACAATAGGATGCTGTTCGAATTTTTTAATATTCCGAATAATATTTTCGTGTCTAAAAGTGAAGAAAGTGCTAACAATTTACTCGTGCTTTTAACCTTTTTATTTTTAAATCAAGTCTTTTAAGTCTTCTGAAAATCAATTATGTTGTACAATTTTGGTTACAGTGATTGGTGCTTGGTTTAGTTCTTTACTTGTTATTGGACCTACAGTTCTATCAACTTCTACTGTTCGGTTATTATTTATAAATCGTAAACAATAAACAGTCGTTCTTTGTAATTTACTTTAGTTTCGAAAAAGCGTTCGATAGGAAAATCATTGATTTCATAAGTTGAGGGTAAAGTAACAATTTGTTTCATCTGTGTTTAAACTTAGTTTATCATTTAACAAATAATTTGTTTCAATTGTCAACCAATCTGGCTCTTGTCACCAAATTGTTTTTCTTGGTAATACACTAGATAAAACACCTTTAGAAATTAAGCCAGCTGGGTTCAATTTTTGAAATTCGTTTACACGATTTGAAACATATGGTTTCCAACGATTGGGATCGGACTTAATCCAACTTGGTGCAATTTTTGAATCACACCATTAGTATTCTTCGTGTAAATTGATTTTAAGAATTTTTAAGTTTTTGTCACTAACTGAGCTGAAAGACTACTGACACAAGGCTCCAAACGGGACAAAGTAATTGTTTTCAAAGGACACACTCTTTTTCTGCTAATAATGAGATATTGACTTGTCCGTGAGCGTTAGTTGACTTTAAATAAGTGCATGTCACGTACGCATTTTCTGAAGAGTCCGAGAATGCGTGTAATTCTATTTTGACGTAATATTTTACTAATATTCGTTTTGGAATGGTAATGTCGTTTAAATAAAATAAATTATCTTTAAACTTTAACCATTTATAATGTAGATTCATAGGTAAAGATTCGTCTCATGTTTACTTTAACTTCCATAATTCTTGTGTAAACAGTTTACTTAATACTATGACGGGGGCTAGCAAACCTAAAGGATCGTACAGTTGTGCAATTAATGACAGTACTGAAAGTTTTGTAATTTCCCTAGTATCTGATGGTGAATTCATATTGTAGAAAAATAAGTCTGTTTCTGGGTTCCAACATACGCCTAACATCGTATAAATGTTATTTGAAATACTTATGGACTTGGGGAATCAATTACATTTGTATCTAACGTTGCTATTAAACTTAGGTTACGAGATCCAGCTGACATTAGGATTTTTGATAAGTTTTGTTTTATAATTTTAAGTTATTCTAAATTGTTGTGACTAGTAATGAAGTCATCAACATAGAAATCGTTTTTAATAATTTTTGATTCCAATGTGCGTAAACAAACTTGTGAACGTTTCAACGGTTTTTAATGGAATAAAGTAAACAAAGAGACAAAGTATATGTGCTACAGCAGCAGCAGCAGTGTTAAGTGTGTGATAACTAATTCGTTAATTAGTAAGTACTTTTCAACTCAAATTAACAATATTTACTTTAAACGTTACCGTCAAACGGGGTTACTTTGGCAGGTTTTGACCTATTTTGGTGCTCTAAGTCAGAAACTGATTGCGTAATCAAACTTTTTGATATTTCATAGTGCCTTGTGCCCAATTGGCAGTAGATCACCCAAATATGGTTGGTTGTCATCCACACATGATGGAGAAAAAAATTTTTTTGTTGGGTGCTAAAGTAGGCAGAATTTTGGGGTTACTTTGGCAGCACCTGCAAATCAAATTTACGCCTATGTAGGTAAATTATGGGGACAGCTTTGAGTTTGGTCTTATATTTCGGAAGTTATTGAAGCTATAATGCATTTTTTTTTTGATAATACATTTATTTATTACCAAGATTTAAAGAACAACTCAAAACAAATTCTGAAAGTAAAATAAACATAAATTCTCAACAGGTTTCACAAAAAAACAAAGAAAAAAACAAAACATTCCTTTTACAGAGAAAAATTAGCATCTTTTAAAGCTGTCAAAATCTTCGTTTGTACAGAGGAACAAACTAAAATGGGTCCGTGCTCATCTCATTGCAAAAGACACAAATCCATTTTTGCATTTACTGCAACAAATCCAATCAGGACCTCTGTAATTATTCTTCTTTCTTTGACAACCCTTTTTGCTTGCTTTCTTATTGGCATTTTTTTAGGAACTGCAACTAAACTTGCAACGGGTTCGTCGTCACTATCATCGTCGCTACTAGTAAGAATCTTTCTCTGAGTCCTTGAAGGGCTAGCGACTGGTTCATCTGTAGATAGGTTTGATTGAGGTGCATCAACCTTGAGCGGTTTACTGGGCTCTATTTTCCTGCTACGTGTTTTAGTCACCTTTTCCTTATTTGATCCGCGTAGATCTTAAAGCAGATCAATTAGGCTCTCATTTAGCTTGGGCATTTGCGTCGTCTTGATAGTCTGGAATTTTTTTAAGTTCTTGTGGATTAAATGGACAGAGCCCTGTGGCTTAAAATCCAAATTGTAAGTTATTGAACACATTCTCATTGACTGCAAGCCACAATATATTTAGGAGCGTTGGAAAATATTCTTTTGGAATGGACGAAAACGATTTGGTTTCACTGCGCCATTTGTCTAGAATCTGACGCCATTTTTTTTAAAGGGGGCAAACACTGCCATATCCAATGGCTACATAAGTTGGGTGCTGTTGGGTGGGAACGCAGTCATATAAATATTGTTCTCTTCACAAGCTTCAATAACAGCAAGTGAAAAATGAGAGGCTAGATTGTCCCCAATAACAAGTTTTTTTCCAGGATTTTCAATGTCTTTAATTTTGGGCAGTAAAATTTGGAAAAACCATTTTTCAAACTGTTCCATATCGAACCAGCCACTGGATGTGTTGCTGTAGACCGTTTCAGGAGGACCTCCTTTTGTCCAACCTTCGTATAGATTTCCTGCCTTGTACACCACCATAGGGGGCAATAAATCTACAGAAGCGTTTCCGCACACCATGATACTGATGGAGGCCTTGGAATGTTGCTGAACTCTCTCCGCGCGTTTGGTTCCTCTTGGAACAATGACTTTTTTGGCTCCAGGGTCATCTTATACATTTGTTTCATCGTAATTGAAAACCAAAGAAGGATCAATATCTTGTATAACATCTTTAATGTTGTCAAAGAATTCGACAAGTTGATTTGGTCCTACCGCCGCAAATGTTCGTTTTATGTTTGCAGCCAAACGGACACTCAACTTGTTCCGGATGATGAAGTTTTCGAGGTAATCATGTCTAGTGTAGGGAAAAATATAAAAATATAGTTAGGTTGGTACCATTTAGTTACATAAGTTTAAGTTGGCATGATGGGACGCCATTATCATTATTATTATGTTTGCGACTAGTTATGGTTGAATTTTTGTGTTTAGTTTTGTTTGTTGAAATAAATGCTGGTAACTAAAATATACACGATTTTAAATTTGGGAAGCGTTTGTTTAAGATCCGGCCACCCACATTTCAGAAGTGGGATTATAACTATAAGCCCATATTAGGAAAACGTGCAAGTAAAAATGTCCGAAGAAAACGATTATGGTGCAAATGACGATTCATGTGTGCAAGCTAGTGTGGTTTCCATACAGGAAATTGTAGCTACAACAATTGCTACAATGCAACAAACAAGTGGGAAACAAATGAAAATGTATAAAAATAGCGAAGTTGCAGCGTTGTTACCAACGTTTAGCGGCACCGCCCAAGAAAATGCCGAATCATGGCTATTACGCGTAGACGCCATTCAGAAAACTTATAATGTTCCTGATGACGTTATGCAGCTTATTGCAATTGGTAAATTAGAAGGACAAGCAATACAATGGTATCATTCAAGAAGTGAGTTCGTTATGATGAAGTGGCCGGAGTTAAAAGATAAATTCCGGAGTATGTTTAGTACAAGGCCTAATGAATATTGTTAATGCGTAAAATGGAAGGTAGAAAATGGAGAAAGAATGAACCCTTTGGTGAATATTTTAATGAGAAAGTCACACTGGCAAATCACCTTGACCTGTGTGAGAATGACATTATTGAATATGTAATAGATGGATTTGACAACAGCACCCTTCAAAGTCAAGCAAGGATGCACTCATTTGATACTTTGGGGGATTTGTTACGAACAATGAACAGGGTTACTTTATGTGATAGAGGTAATGCAAACACAATAGAAAAGAAAAGCGAGGCATGTTACAAGACACCATCGCAGAAACGAGATCGATGCTATAACTGCAATAGAGAGGGACACTTGGCTAGTTCTTGTCGTTACCCAAAAAGAACTCCAGGATCATGTTACCATTGTGGAAAAATGGGTCACCGGAGTTTCGAATGTACGGAGCGAAAAAACTTGCCTACAACCCGAAAATCTCCTACCACAGTTAGAGAAGCAGACAGCACCGCCATGATTATACAGCAGCCATTAGCATCCACACCAGCTTACTCAGTACCTTTAATTATGAATTGATGAATGTTGTAGATTTAAGTGTCATGAAATACATGGTTATTGGTTTAATCGACACAGGCAGCCCGATTAGTCTGATTAAAAGTGAATATGTTTTACCCGAACATATGACGCAGATGGACAGCAATGATCAATTCACAGGTATAAATGGATCTCCATTAAATGTATTAGGTATGTTCAGTCATGTTGTTCAAATGTGCGATTTTGAAGTAACTATAACTTTTCACGTTGTACCTGATTATACTATGAAACATGATGCATTGCTAGGTAGAAATTTTGTGTCAATGCCCGATTTAGAAATAAATTTTGGTAATACTGTAACTATAAAGAAAACTGTTAATTCAATTAGTGACATTGAAGATAAAACTTCTGAATCGGGTAATGAACTTATGCATATTGATTATGATTTTAAAGGAAAAAATGAATTAAATATAAATAAGAATCTCACACACTCTGTTAAGAGTGAGATTTGCAATCTCTATGATGCTTACACTAAAGATTTAGAAACAGCTAAGGTAGATACAGATTTTTGCATGAAAATTTCGTTGCAACATGATCAGCCAATTTCGTTTAGACCGCGTAGAATATCTTTTTCGGAAAGAGAAAATTTAAAAGAAATATTAGACAACTTACAAGCAGATGGTATTATAAGACCTAGTAATTCTCCTTATGCGAGCCCAATTGTATTACTTAGGAAAAAGAATAATGAAATTAGATTATGCATCGACTATAGAAAATTGAATGAGATTACTATAAAAGATCATTACCCAACTCCATTGATAGATGATCATTTGGATCACTTGGCGCAATAAAAAATATTTTAGTTTATTTGATCTCAAAAATGGATTTCACCATGTAAAGGTACACCCTGATTCGATTAAGTATACTTCCTTTGTAACTTCGTTGGGACAGTTTGAATATTTGAGAATGCCCTTCGGTCTTACTAATGCCTCTAGAACATTCCAAAGATATACTGCTTTTGTCTTCAACGAATTAATTCGTTCAAATCAAATCTTATTGTACTTAGATGACATTTTAATTGCCACTTCAACTTGCCAAGAACACTTAGAAATTTTAAGGAAATTGTTTGAGATCGCAGGAACAAATAAATTACATTTTAGACTAGATAAATGTTCGATTATGTACCCACAAATATCATATTTAGGTTACTTAATTAACGTAGATGGCATTAGGCCAAACCCGGATAATGTTAAGGTGGTTGCGGAGTACCCAATGCCAAGAAACTCAAAAGATGTTCACCGTTTTGTCGGTCTCTGCCAGTTATTTTAGTATTATAGCAAAACCACTATATGATTTGTTAAAAAGAACGCTACTTTTGAGTTCACTCAATCTCATTTAGAAGCTTTTGAAATTTTAAAAGAACGGTTAAGTTCTCCACCTATCCTAGCCGTGTTTTCACCCAAGTTGAGACTGACTGCGATGCAAGTGCAGCAGAATATGGCGCTATTTTTATTACAGAAACAAGACTGTGGTAAATTACGGCCTTTATTTTATTTTAGTAAGCGAACGACCCTAGCGAAGGAAGGTATCATAGTTTCGAGGTTGAATGTTTAGCCGTGTTAAATGCCGTGAAACGATTTCACATATATCTCTCGGGTAGACGTTTTAAAGTAATTACCGATTGCGACAGTTTTCGTTTAACTCTTGCAAAGAAGGATATAAACCCCCGTATTGCCAGGTGGGCGCTTTTACTACAAAATTACGATTTTGAAATAGTTCATCGACCAGCATTACGTATGAGACACGTTGACGCTCTAAGTAGAGCTCATGTATTGGTTATAGAACCGAATAGTTTTGAGCAAGTCCTAGGGTTTAAACAAAACGAAGACGCGGTGATTAAACGTTTGCGTGAACAATTAGAGGAAAAAGATGAGGAATTTTGTGAGTTAAGAGATGAACTGGTGTATAGGAAAGATAAGAAGCGCGATCTTTTGTTGTTTTACGTACCTGAATCAATGGAAGCTAGTGTTTTAAGAAGCAGTCACGATGATATAGGTCATGTAGGGTTGGAAAAGTGTTATGAATATTTAACACGAACTTATTGGTTTCCTGCAATTAGAGTTAAACTTAAACAACACATTGGTAATTGTCTTAAATGTATTACCTACTCGCCTGTTAGCGGAAGAAGTGAAGGATTCTTACATTCCTTGGACAAAGGAAAACTGCCATTTACAACGATTCATGTGGATCATTATGGGCCCCTGGAGAAGACTTCAAAAGGATTTAAATATGTTTTTGCTGTAATAGATGGTTTTACTAAATTTATTAAATTATATCCGTGCAAAACCACTCCAGGCAGTTGAAATTATTAAACATTTACAGACATATTTTAATAATTATAGTACTCCCAGTAGACTAATATCAGATAGGGTTTTTGTTTCACCAGTAACTTGTTTAAAGAATTCATGTCAGATAAATCAGTCAATCATATTTTAATTGCCACCCATACGCCGAGGGCTAATGGGCAAATAGAAAGATCGAATAGAATCTTGACCCCAATGTTAGTGCAAAAAATCAGCGAAGCTCCTGATAAATGGGATGTTGCTTTACTACAGGTAGAATTCTCTATGAATAACACGTATCATCGTGCAATCGATACAACCCCAAGTAAATTACTCTTTGGGATTAATCAAACTGGTTCAGTTTCTGATTGTTTAAAATTATATTTAGATTCTCTCCAGAAAGGGATCGTAATTTACTTGATATACGTGATAAGGCTTCAGATAACATTAAGAAATTGCAAAAGGAGAATGAATTGTTTTATAATAAGAAACATAAACAGGCGAAAAGGTATCAAGTAGGCGATCATGTCGTAATCAGAAATATCGATACAAGTACAGGCTATAATAAAAAGCTAATACCGAAGTTTAGAGGATCTTATGAGGTTAAAAAACTTTAGACAATGATCGATATGTAGTAGGCGACATAGAGGATTTCAAATCTCACAAATTCCGTTTGAAACAGTGTCTGCTACAGATCAAATGAGATTGTGGTCTTCATCTCACTAAGTTTTGTTTTGTATTTTAAGTCTGTAAATAGAATTGTTTTGTAGTGCGTCGAATCTTGAAAGGCTCGGGGACGCGCATGACAGAGATGGCCGAGCCGTAGGGAAAAATATAAAATATAGTTAGGTTGGTACCATTTAGTTACATAAGTTTAAGTTGGCATGATGGGACGCCATTATCATTATTATTATGTTTGCGACTAGTTATGGTTGAATTTTGTGTTTAGTTTTGTTTGTTAAAATAAATGCTGGTAACTAAAATATACAGGATTTTAAACTTGGGAAGCGTTTGTTTAAGATCCGGCCACCCACACTAGGAACATTGTCATGAAAATCCTTAACATTTCGACCCTTTTGTTTAAGTATTTGTGGATCAATTCGCGAATATCAACTCTGGTAAACAGGAATCCCCAATTGCTCACTGTCACTAAAGTCTTTGTAAGTAACTGCTCCTCTGCAGGTGTAAATACGGTTGATGACCTGGGGGCATGGCGTATGCTCGCTCTTCAACTTGTTTTGAAGTTTCCCACGTGAAATTTTAAAGCGCCTGGTTGCCGCCGCCTGACTCATGCCGCCCCTAATGGCAGCGAACGCCCTTTGTAGGTCAGCTTCAGTAAAGTTCCTGTAGGTACGCGACCCCAACTTTTTTATAGTTTCTAGGCATTGCTTGTCAATTTATGCCTGTAATAAAATAGAATCTTTGAAAAACAAAAAAATATATAAACAAACAAAAAAACATTGAAAAGTAAATAACGAATAGCTGCCAAAGTAGGTCGAAGGTGTCAAAGTCACCCCGTTTTACGGTACTTTGCCGGTGAACGCGGTAGTGCAATATTACACAAGGGTTGAACCGATCAGGGATACAATTATATTAATCGATAGAGAATAATTCATAGTATCCTATCCAACTAACTAAAACCTTATCGGTACGGTAGCAAGAGAGCTAGATTTTGATCAGTGTCAAACACGGTGCTAAGTGATAAAGTCACCGACCTCCACGATATCGTTATCAATTGTGCGGTTTTCAAGTTAAGTTTTGTATTTATACGGACATTTTAAATATCATTTTTTGTTGTAATTAACACCCAAACTATCTATAGTCTTGTAAATACAAACTTCTAATTACTAAGTCAACGCGATTTAAACAACTATTCACGTCAACGGAACAGAAGTTTATTATCAAAGCGTGCTTGGAGTGATAACACATGGCTGTGTGCTAAACCTCATTTATTTACAGCTAAGTTTGAACTTTACGTACATCTAATAGAATAAGAAATCCCTAACAATATTTGTGTTGAGGAAGATTTCTGTGGTTATTGTAAGGTTAAGATTAATGACAAAGAAAAATATATTGGTTGTAAAGGCCCATGGCTTTCTTGGTTTCATCTCAATTGCGTTGGTTTAAAACCAGCTGATAAAAAAAATTTAAAGAATGTTATAGGTGCCAAATGGTACTGCGATAAGTGTGTAGTTGACTTCAATGATCCTATTGAGTGTAAAGTGGCTAAACTTATGAAGAATGTTGTGGAGAAATTTCGTCAAGAGATTAAAGAACTTAAAGATAAAATTAAAACAATTGATCTTGGTAAGATTTTGAATTCTATGCAATCTCAGGTAGGGATTTTAGTTTGCAGGTCAGAAACTTGAAGGGTCAATTGAGAGATGCTGGTGTGATATAAACAGATCCTACTTATGCAGAGAGTGTGAGAAATAGAGAGATTGATAAAGAGAAGGTTGTGATTATTCAACCAAAAGTGGAACAAAGCGGTGATGTAAAAAAGGATGAATGTAAAAAGTTTTTGAAGCCAACAGAACTGCAAGTAGGAATAGGAAGAGTTAGGTACAAAAAGTCGAGGTATTGTTATTGTATGTAAATCAGGAGAAGATAAAAAAAAATTGGAATAAGCTGCAAAGACTATTTTGGGAATCAATATGAGTTAAAAGAACTAGGAAGTAGAAAGCCAATAATGAAGTTAGTTGGAATGAGGAAGGAGATGAATGAGGTTGAAATTATAGAGAGTTTACTCAAACAGAATGTGGGGATTTTTGCCAAAAAGAAAAAAGTTGTAATAAAGAAGGTTATTAAGCTAAGCTAGGAGTACACATTCAGTGGTCTTTAAAACTGATGTTGAATCATTTAACAAGGTGATTGTGGATGGAAAGCTGAACATTGGATGGGAAAGATGCCGTGTTTATGAGGAGGTTTCTATTAGGCGCTGTTTTAAATGTTGTTTCTTGTCCCACGGAGCCAAAGAGTATACGAATAAAGAGGTTTGCTACCTGTGCTCTTCAGAAGATCATAAAAGTAAGGATTATGATAGTGATAAGAAATGTTGTATCAACTGTAAGAATGTCAATAAAAAATTGAATCTCGGGCTTGACACAGAACACTCTGCGACTAGTATAGAATGTGGTACATACTTGAGCCAAGTTGAACAGTTTTAAAGAAGAGTCATTTATGCATAGCAATCCAAACCGAAAAAAAGAAATCAAAAGCTGTATAACACTCATGAATATGAATGTAACTGTTTATTTTCAAAATGTTCGAAGTATAGTTGGGAAGGTTCATAATCTACGTGTACGTGGCCCGACTTGTAATCACGATGTTATTGTTCTTACGTCTCTACGTAGTGATATTTTAACTACAGAATTAGGTCTTAATAGTCCAAGGTCACCTTTAGTCTTGTATGATCAGTTTTGTGGTGAGATAGACAGATTAGTGCTAACTAACCCAGGCCATCAGTTTATCGTGTTGTAGAGATTTTTATCTCTCTAAAATTTCTTCGAATTCCAGTGGCACTGCTGATGATGTGGATGTGTTGGGCAATAAATATTTTTTTATTTGTTGATGCTTTTGATAGCTTAGGACTTTGTGAGATTAATTCTGTTAAACACTAGGGGAACCATGTTGGACCTTTCTTCACATCGCTCACGTAAGTAGATTGTAGTCCTACCGATGACCCACGAGTAACACCTATAGATATTGTTAGTGGACATCCACCATTATTGATTAATTGTTTTCTTACTACAGACGTAAATAAGGGCCGTAATAGAGATGTAAATACTGTTAAATCTTTGTACTGTCCGTTAGTCCGTCCCATTTTAGAGTATTGTTCTGTTATATGGTGTCCTAACTCTTCCATGTTAATTGATCTTATTGACCGTGTTCAAAAGATATTGCTAAGATATCTAGAATATAAGTTAGGCCATAGATATATTAATGGTGACTACAGTTTAGTTTTGAATAAGGTAAATTTAAGCTCTTTAACTGATAAGCGTAATTTCTGTGATATTGTTTTTCTATTTATAATTGTTAACTGTATTGTTGATTGTCGTGAATTGTTACAGCAAATAAGTTTTAATGTTCCTTCACGTATCACTCGTTCCTATAAATTATTTAGTATAGAATATAAGAAAAAGACTTTAGCTACCACTCTGTCATTCCTAAAATTATAAGGAAATTCAATAAATTAAAAGTGATTAATAATCTTGATATTTTTAATTGTAAACAAAATGACTTAAAAGCTTTGGCTATATAATCTTGTAATTTTTAATGTATTTTATATTGGGCACCTATATGCCCGTGTATTTAATAAAACTAAACTAAACCTAAAAACTAAGTTATTTTGTTTTCTTCTCCTAGTTGAATTAAACATCTAATTGCTAGGTAAGGAGCTGAAGTGGTTCCATTCGTTACTGTGTTTAAAACATAAGTGAATAAAGCTTCATTTTTGTTAGACCGCTATAAAATCTGTTGGTAACGTCTATCACTTTCATCTATTAGCACTTGGCAATACATTTTCTCTATATCCGCAGTTAAAACGTATTGATGTAATCCGAATCGTGACATGATAGAAAATACGTCATCCTGTAACGTTGGACTTTTATATTGTAATTCGTTTATTGATAAACCCGTTTGGGCATTACAAGAACCATCGAATACAACTCTATCTTGTTGTGTCACTTCTTTAACTACACGGTGATGTGGTAAATAAAAAAAATGGTATAGTATTGTGCATTACTGACGTGTGATTAAGTGTAAGATATTCAATCATACATTTTAAATACTCTGTTTTAAGATTTAAGTTTTCTTCAAAACGGTTTTCTAATAACTCAAAACGAGCCTTTGTAATATCGTAAGTATTTGATAATTCATTTAACCCGCGATCGGTACCGGTGTCAGATTTTATCTAACATTTTTACATTTATCCATATTTTGTTAAGTGAGTTACTTCTACATCTTTGGCCGCCGAGCTATGCCTCCGTAAGAACCTCCCACAGTCATCCCTTCTACCAGTTTATTTAAGGATTCAGGCGTAAGCGACCTGTGCATCTTTGTTTGAAGTCCGGTAAACATGTTATTTGAAATCTAACGCGGTACCTATCACGTAATCGTAATTTGAATACGTTTAAAATATAATCAAAGGGCGTATTGGAGGTTTTTGACATTAGAAACTTTACTTTTGTGACAATATTGTTTAATTGTGGAAGTGTAATGTCGTACGAGAAGGAATACAAACGTTTGCAAATGCTTTGGGGGGAAGTTTTGTCAGATGATGATCAGCCATCTACGTCGCGTGAAATGGAAGGTGGTTTATCAGATGAAGACGCTCCATCTGATCACAGTATCCATGATACCGATACGGAGCAGTCGATTTCTGATCATGATGAAAGCCCCTAAATTCTCCAAACGGAAAGAAGAGTCAAAAATTGTCCTTTATATACTGGTAAAGACGGTATAACCCAATGGTATGTTCATAAAGAGACCAGGCAACAAGGTAAAACTGCACGTCATAATATAATAACACAGTTGCCCGGGGTAAAACAAATAGATAAAAATGCTAAGACTGTTCTTGACTGCTGGAAACTTTTCTTTTCCGATGAAATGATTGCTCATATTACGGACTGTACAAACAAGCAGTTTGCTAGAACAAGGCTTACTGGAGCCGAGAATCATAATTCGCCAACCGATTTCGAGGAAATTGGTGCCTTTTTGGGCATTTTATATCTAACAGGTGTAAAGAGGGCCCAACACCTAAATACGTCGGAACTGTGGTCTACAGATGGAACGGCTCCAGAATTTTTTGCAGCAACTATGTCCCAACGTCGTTTTCACGCTCTAGTCCAAAATATTAGATTTGGCGACAAGAATACGCGAGCTAGGAGATCTAAAATAGACAATTTAGCTCCTGTGCGACAGATACTTGATGGATTCACCGAAAAATGTGTAAAGAATTACTCCGTTGGCTCCTACATAACAATTGATGCAATGTTGAAATGTTGGAAGCAGATGTTTGTTTAGGCAGTATATACCTAACAAACCTGCCAAATATGGTATCAAGATTTATGTTGCCGTAGATGCTAGAATGTTTTATACCCATAATATTGAAATATACGCCGGAAAACAGCCCCTCGACCCATTCCAACTGAAAAATGATGCGCACAGTGTTGTAATGCGCCTTCTAAAGCATTACAGTGGTACTGGAAGAAATGTGACCACTGATAATTATTTTACCTCGGTTCCTTTGGCAAATGACCTAAAGAACCACCAACTCACTTTGGTGGGTACGTTACGAAAAAACAAGAGAGAGATTCCGTCAATTTTTTTAGAAACAAAGGTACGGCCTGTACATAGTAGCATGTTTACTTGGGGAGTGGATTTTAACAAATACTTCCTAACTTCATATATTCCTAAAAAAAATAAGAATGTCTTGATGTTGTCAATTTTTCACGAGGATGATGAAATAGATGCAAACACTGGAGAGCAGATGAAACCCTCAGTAATAACATTTTATAACCTTACCAAAGGGGCGGTAGATGTGGTAGACAGAATGAAGGCCGAATATAGTGTTACACGCATGTTCGCATTAGAAGGCAAGGGATTCCAGTGGTGTAAAAAATGAACACTTACCTTTCGGTCTTCGCTGCATTTCTTAGGCGAAATTCAATTTATTGTTTTATGTAAATGGTATTTATTTTGTATAAACGGTGTAAATTTGTAGATAATAAAATAAACGTTAACTGTATATAGAAAGTCAGTTTACAAGGCATTTACTCACACTAGAACGCTACAACAGCAACAAAAAGAATATTATTCGTTAATGTGCCACGCGGTGCATAAAGTGCAAAAAAAACGAAGAACCAACGATTCATCTAATCGAATTCCTCAACAGAATTTGTTAAGCAATCGTATAAGAAATGGCCTTTGCGTAAACAGTTAATGCATATTTTAAGTTTACGTACAAATTCGTTTTGATACGGATAGTTTCAGAGACCTTTAACAATTTATTTGAGTTTGTAGCGTGTTAATTAGATTTTTAAACTGTACCGATGACTCACGAGTAATTGCTGGCAAATTTAGTATATTAAGCACGATTGGTTATAATTTTTGTTATCGTAACGTTTTTTAATAATTCCAATGCTATATTGTAATTTGTATCAATAGTTTCTAAAGTAGACACCAAACTGTGTAGTTCTCCTTTTAATGACGATTTTAAATAAGTTTTTGCACTTCGTTTAACTGCTCTTTGTTATATAGGGTAAACTAGGTATAGATGCCCCCTTGGGATATATGTAATTTCTAAAAGCTAATTTGAATGCTAGGATTATGAAAATGATTCAAGTTATGGTTCGTTTGCGCACAGTTTTAAAAACTATTGCATAATAAAAGTAATTGTATTTTATATCGCTTTTTAAGGTTATATTTCACGCATATGTAACGCATTATTTTATTTTTTAATGGGGCATCTATCTCTAACAATGGGGATATATATGTACATTTCGACATTACGGGATATATGCACCAACGAAATCAGTGTATTAATTCATTCTAAAATAAGTAACTCTTGTCGTAGTTCGAAATATGCCAAGAAAATACGTTCGGAAACCAAATTGTAAGCCTCGAGGCTTTTGGACGGAAGCCATCTCGGCAGTTGAGAATAAGGAATTAAAAACTAAAGAAGCCAGCAAAATATACAAGATTCCTTCGAGAATCTTGCGACGTCGAATACAATCTGGAAATACAAAATGATCCTTTTGGGAAAAAATCCAGCTGTCCAGTTGTGCAATAAGGCAGGACGTGTGATAGCTACTAAGGGAGCTAAGGTCGTGCATAAGCTCACTTCAGCAGAAAAAGGCGACAGCGTAACTGTTATAGCATGCTGCAATTGCAACGGTGATTTCCTCCTTCCAGCATTGATCATGAAAGAGCCAAAGAAAAATTCTGATCATTTATTTTGATTGCCTGAAGGGTATACCATATAGATGAACAAAAAGAACCACTTTACAACAAAGAAAATATTTATGGCCTGGCTGAAAGAGTACTTTGTACCAAACAAAAGTGATGAAACTGTGTTACTTATTTTAGATGGCCACATATCACATATAAACCCTTTTGAATTTTGCAGTATGCAGAGGCAAATGGCATAATTTTGTTGTGTCTTCCAAGTCACACAATGCAAGCACTTCAGCCCTTGGTCAAATCATTTTTCAAACCCCTTAAGGACGAGATTAAAAATTAAATAAATTACTTTATGAAAATAAATAAGGACAGGAGGGGCGTCATGCTGGGAGTATTGTTGGTAATGCTTGGAAAAACAGCAACTAATCACAATGGTCTAACAGTTGTGTTAAAGAATATCTCCCTGTTACCGAATTGTCGGTTGATTTCTTCGAGGTTGATTTACATTATACATTCGAGGAAGGTGTTAATAACGTCCAGTTTGTGGTCACAACAAATACCTCTTTAGAATCAAGCGACGCTCCTTTGAATATACATGATGTGTCAAAAGAAGAAGTACCCTTACAACGTACTCCTAAAACGAATCTGACTACCAGACTATAAATTCCTGGTGGAAAAATCAAAAGGAAGAGGTCAGCTTCACTTCTCACTATCCTTGAGAATACCAAAGCTAAATTGCTTAAAAATGAAAAAGAAATAAAAGGAATCATAAGGAAAAATCTAAAGATAAAGAGGCCAAAGCCGTCGATAAAAGACAAAATAAAAAGAAATCTTTAAGCGGGATTCAGACTATGCATCAAGTTGCTGCATCAAACTGCATGCATCTCAGGCATTCATACTATGTATTTCTTCACGCAGTTTTTGATGCGCAACTAAAATTGTTCGATTAGAACAGGTTCTAAATCTAAACATGCCAATTACGTGGAGACGTGAGATAACAAAAGATTTAATCGCTGCATACGAAGCACAACCGGTTTTGTACGTGACTTCGATCAAAGATTATAAAAATAAAACATTTGCAAGCGATTCGAACAATAAAAACGTTGCTTCAAGTAAAATATGCGGAAGGTTGCCGTAATTTGGAAGAAGCGGATGTCGTAAAAATACATGTACTGCGCACACAATACTTAAAAGAAAAAGCTAATTTACATAAACATATGACAAGTGATATTGGAAGCAAGTTGTTTAAACCAAAATTATGGTGCTTCGATATAGTATCATTTTGTCAGAGGGAGATCCGGTGAGTCAAGGGAATTTTATCTCATCATTACCTTAAGTATCTATCAATGTTTCATTATTTGTAACGTATAGCAAAATACACCATGATCATATTGATTTTCAGATGATGTCTACAACAGATAATGATGATGACGGAAATGAAGTCAATATACCGAGCCCGACATCATCAATATCTGCTAAACCTGTCGCATCAGCTATGCTACAACTTTCCTGTGCATCAGATAGCAAACAAACAAAAATTTATGCAACACTTCAATTTCAAACATTCTAAGTTCTGCTGTGAAGTCTTTAGAAGACAATTGAAAACAAAAACAAATAAAAGACGATGAATTTGATACATTTGGACGGTAGTAGGTTACAAGAATCAATATAGTTTTACCTACATTTATTCTTATGAGACAGTAGCAATGGAATTGCGCAAAGTTGAATGTCCAACTGCTGTACGGGATTTAAAAAAAAACAATTTATAATTTAATTTTAGATGCCCAACTGTAAGTAATTAAGTTGGCATGTTATTTTAATTTTAATTACTACAATAAACGCATTTAAGATAATCAAGTTTTTTTTAATTAATTTTTACCGATATAAAATATATTACCAGATATTAAACAACTAAAATAATAAGTGTATTAAGCAAAATCATTTTGCCACGGAACAGCACCGATGCCATTAAAATATTCGAGAAATTCATTCCGATTTTGCAATAATGACGTCGAAGTTATATTTTCAGATTGTTTATTCAAATTAGAAATATTTGAAAAAGAAAATCTTTTATCAATATGCTCATCGTTGTATGTTTCGGGACAAGCTGTTCTTAAATAATTATGCAGAGCTATACATGCTAATGTATGTGTTTCAGCCTTTGATGGCTCCAATTCTTATTTGTCAATAGCACTCTAAATCGGTTTGCCAACATTCCAAAGGAAACACTGCGTCAGCTACTATAAAAATGGCATTGATATAGTTCGTCCTGGTAGAGGCTTATTTTCTAGGAAATTTAATAAAATTTCATTTATAGCAGTTGCTAAACTTTGCCTAAATATTCCTCCATTTCATATTTTTCCATCAGTACCCACGTCAACATACACAAATTTATAATTGGCAACGACTAGTGCTAATAAAACAATACTATCATGACCTTTATAATTAAAATATGCTGATCATTGATTTGAAGGAGCTTTAATTACTACATGTTTGCCATCTAATGCTCCAAGAACATTGGGGCAGTTCCACTTAGTTTCCAAGTCATTTGCGATGTTTAACTATTCCTCTGTAGTAATTGGAACCTGTTGAAATGAAAACATATCTTATTGTTGTTTTTTTTTTATAAACTGGTATTTTCTACTTACTTTTAAATAATCTGATTTTAGATTATCATAAATAGCTCGACACACTTCTGGTATAAATGTAGAAAATGTGAAATGTCCCATTCTAAAATAATAAGAAAGGCTTTTAAAAGATTCACATCTGGCTAAGAATCTTAGCGTAACAGTTAATCTATCCCTAGCAGCTATGCTCTCTCGTAAAATGGTTTTTTGTTTTACAACATTGGAATTTTTTACTCAATAAGCCATCAAATATTGAATCTTGTATTCTTAATTTTTTTTTAAATGACTGAGGATCATATGGACGTAATTCATTATGCACCAACGAGAAAGAACCTTTATTATTATCACGTTCATTAATCCATGGTTTTACCCATCATCTTCTCTTTCTTGGTAATAAAGCAAGGCTGCTGGTTGCAGTTATTATAACCAACAATAAAAAGTTCTTCTTCATCAAACATTTTTAAATTTATAGAAACGGTACTGCCCTGTATTACAGTAAAACAAGTAAACAAATACAATAGTGTCCTTAGGTCATACAAATAATAAATTTGATTGTATAAGCTATAAGTTAGTGTTTGACAGTTATTAGCTGACAGTTGGCCCTTAGTTGATGTTTATTTTGTAGTGTCACAATCACCAACATAAAAAGTAAAATTGCCACGTTTTAAAAAATCCTAACAGACAATTTAGTTTCAAAATGTTAGTTGCACAGGTGTGAATGCTCTGTACATAATCCATCAAAATTCTTCTGACAGGGAAGGCGATGAGAACTGTACTGAATGTCTAGGAAATTATTATAGCACAACTGAGACCACAGACTGGATTAAATGTATAAATTGCCAACTTTGGCTGCATAAAACATGCACAATGTATTGTCATAGATCCAATAGATGTGGGAAAATACTTAAATTCTTTAGTTTATTTGTAATCTCTTAGATTCTCATTTCTACACAATAATGTATCAATCTTTTTATTACTTAACATACAACACTATAATAAGTAAGCAGTTAAAATATATTATTACTATATTTAATTGTTCACCTATTTTTGTAGAGCCATTTATCCTATAAAATGGCATTTAACCTATAACATGTCGGATAGTTGACCATTTCTAAAATTTTCTAAAATTGAATATGTCAAACGTATTTAGTGAAGTAGGCATTTACTGCTGCATGAAAATAGTTCGAAGTTTTATTTTGATTATCTTTTGTTTTCATTGTGAATTTTTATTCACCTTTTTTTCACGTAAGGCAATATTAATTGTATTTAAAACTTCAAGCTGAAATGATATTAATTTAACTTATCTCCGAAAGTAAATTAAAAACTAATATTATTTTGATCTTTAAGATTTTCGTTATCAATTATATGTATGTATATCATAATGAATATAAAAACCTCCTCATTCCATAGATTGGATTTACAATTAGTAAAAAAACTAGTTAAGTAAAAATTTAAAAACATGCACTTGCTAGGCTTAAAAGAAAATAGCATTATTGCATATTTTAAGTCTGATTTATTGTGACACAATTCTTCTTGAGATAAAAAGCTACGTGCATCTGCGTGAATATAATTTCATAGTAAATGTATCGTGCATGGAAGTGTTTCTTGTTTATTTAATTTTCAACAATGAATACTGTGCAGAGTTTCTTAGCGGATCCATTCGATAAATGAACATTTGCCGAAACAATGATAAAGCGGTCCGCCAGACCTACTATCACTGTGTTCTACGTTATTGTATTAACCAATCGAAGGTTCGAGTATCGTCTAGCAGAATACCACGTAAACAGACCTGGTATGACATCACCGTCGAAGGATCGAGAGAATGGATTATATCGCTTCAATAAATCAAGTGAATTGAAAATTGTTCGCGCGGTGATACGCTCGTAATAAATTAGTATTGTACGCTGAGTAAAAATAAATAAATAGTAATAAATACTGTGATAAATCAGTTTGGTCGACTGTACATAAGTTATAAACTTTATGTGATATAATTATTGGAATTGGAAAACGTTTCAATAGCAAGGTCACACGGTGTCACTACAGACGAGATTGATTGAAGTGAGATTTATCAAGTAAGCGTTAAAAACATGTATTGTTCTTGGGTTGTTCCTCCAAAAATTGTTTTTGAACAAAGTCAACTAATGGACAAAAATATTTTCTACATAGATGAGTCTAGGTATAGGTATGACGATATTTATATCATTAGCTATTAGCGTAATTAACAGACCTCATAAGGTCACTTACACTTTTTCCTTTAGTGACATTTACCACTCTGAAGATGCAAGCTGCAATTCCTTGCGAAGCGCCTGTTTGTTTGGGTTCACGAACGACAATGGGGTAAAGGTCAAGTTCTACTTCTTGTTCTGGCTCTCAAGGAGAGACTAGGATCAAGCCTAAAAAGTCTGGGTGTTTAACTACGACGCGGTCTAAACCGAAAGTCGCTTATAATAATAAACACAATAACCGAGAAAGCTTAAGATTTTATACTCTTAGTTTTGATAAGTCCAATTTTCGAAGAAAAAAGTAACTGTAATATTCACTTTCGTGTTGCAATTAATTTTTCCCCAGAACTTCCACTTTTTGCATATGTTGAGCCACAGACCTCGACCTCTGTATTCTTTTACTTTTGTTGGGCATTGTGCTATTAGGTGATATCACAGGAATAACAATTCAATCTTTTAACAGCACCTACAAATGAGTTATTACTACACTCTGAAGGTTTGTGTTGATTTTGAAATTTTAATTCTGCATTTAGTAATTTGCTTTTTACACTATCTAATGTTTGTTTCTCCGTAGTTTCTAGAACCGTAATTACAGTTTCATACTTCGTCAAAAGCAAGTGACACACTGTATCGTCCTCTTCAACTGTTGGTCCAGTTGCCTCTAATTCACTTATTAAACAACCAAATTCTATGAAGTTCCATATATTTTTTATGTTCTTTATATTTTTCTTAATTTTAGCACTAGCAAATCTGGACCCATAACATTTTAACAATATTATTGTTTACCTTTACCGTTGACTGAAGAAATGTATAAAGACTCGCAAGGCTCATGTTAATGTTAATTTGACAAGTTGAATTTTTTTCTTCAATCTATACGTTTGTCAGAGTTTGGTTTGTTTTTTTCTCTGCTGTTTTAATTTACTTTATATTTTATACTTTTTTTTCAAAAAAGCTTCCATTTATAAAATTCGATAACTTCGTTCTATATTATAAATAGTGGTGGGCGATACGATACATCGAATCGAATATCGATACGTATCGATATATCGAAGTATCGATACGTATCGGAATATCGATATGGATCGGAGTATCGCTACGATCGAAATATCAGTACGTATCGAAATATCGATACGTATCGAAATATGTATACTGTTACGGTAATTTTCATTACGTACGCCTTTGCTGTTACGGTTGAAATCGTCATTAGGTACGCCTATGGGTTTCGACGAACAATTAATTTACGTTTTGGACGCCCCCTAACGATCGTTTTCGCGGAACTGTCATTTCCGACGAGCTCTTTAACTTGGAAACTACTTGAAATGGTCGGTGGAATGATAAGTAAACATTTTCTAAAATTATACACCATCATGGTGACCAATCCATAAGTGAAATGCCATTAAAATTCGTTTGCGTCATCACCGGGTAAGATTGTAATTCTCATTTATTAAAACTTTGTGGTAATTTCCTGTATTTTGACAGCCATTCCGCCACGTGCGCATACTTAGTCCTAATTATTACTTATTAATGAGGAGTCCGTTTCGTATAACTATTTCTTCAAACAAATATTCGAAGGCCGTAAATTAACCTTGGTGACGATCACCTTATTCGGGAGATCCTAATTATCGAATACGAGGGAATTCGAGTCGAAGGCCGTAACTTAACTCCGATGACTATCACCTTATTCGGAAGATCCTAATTATTGGATTTGAGGGAATTCTATTCGGAGGAAATTGCTTAATACCATCATATTCGTAACCGTAATGTAACAGCATACGATAAGTGTCGGTTCGTTTACTGTCCTTTAAATGTGTCTTTATTTGTAGTTTGTGAGTCGCCAGGTAGACACGTCTATATTTTTCAGGAAGTTTAATTGCAGGAGGCCGTAGGAAAAACGTTTTTCTGACAGGACTCTGCAACTTGATAAGTCAATTTTACTTATTTATACGTGATCGCTACGGTGTAACTCACGACTTATTATATTTGCTAATTGTACGTGCTAATTGATTTGTTACTTGTGTTTGTTACTAAATTAATTTAGATAAATTACTTATCGCTTGCTGCTTATATCCACAATTACTTATCTTTGTTAATGTTACTTACTAAAAAAAATTATACACATGTTATATTACTTACACGCTTGTTTGACGTGTAGTGTAAGTTGCCGATCCTACTGTTATGCTCTTTTCTATATTCTATACAGTCCCGGCGTATATTTGATTATTTAAGTGTTAGTAGATTTAGCGTTATAGAGGAATTAAAGTACCATTGTTGTTAATGATCGAGTTTCTTTTCCATTTTAGTCGTTTCTTTCAGCAGTTACGAACTTACCACCTAGTTACAAGTTTCTTACCATTTCTGTTGTGAGCAGGCAGAAAGGACTTTGGACAGGCTCTGGCGCCCTTAATTCTTTTCATTATTGTTTAGGAACCCTACCCTCTCTCCGAATATTGAGAGTTGGCCGTGCAGGTTCGTAACCAGCTAAAACTTGTAACAATACGTATCGTAATATCGATAAATATCGATAGACGACCCAGGCCTAATATAAAGTAGGAATGATGATTTAAATCATTAAAAATCGATTTTTGTACTCTAATAAAGCGATTTTTACAATCGATTTTTCTAGCCAATTTTTTTTAATTAATTGATTCAAAAATGGAATCGATCGAACATCGCTTTATGGAACTATAATTATTCTGCAATCAACAAAAATGTAAAAACAAAAACTCATAAGTAAATAATCAAATCGCCAAGTGAACAATAATTTAAAATAGCAGATTACAAATTCAAAACCGCCGGCGGTAATTTGATACTTGCACAAGAAGCAAAACAGAATTTTTGTTGTTTATAAATGTATATAACTGTTATATCGTGTTTTGCAGTTGATAACATTCTTTAAAAGGTGACTACAAAAGCGATTACCAAATCGGTTTTCCGTTCAATTAAAACTTTTTAACTTGATTTGCTAATAAAGATTACACCAATTTTCAATAAAATTGTGAATTTGAAACGGCGTTTTAGTTTTTTTATTAGGTGTAGCACACCGATACATCGCAAGTTGGTCCCATTCATAAAAAATAAACTAGAATTCCTAT
Organism: Aquatica leii; assembly: GCA_035610365.1. Lineage (NCBI taxonomy): Eukaryota > Metazoa > Arthropoda > Insecta > Coleoptera > Lampyridae > Aquatica > Aquatica leii. The sequence goes on along the minus strand of CM069433.1, from coordinate 111,464,501 downwards.
CATTAATGGTATCTCTTAGTAGATGTTTGGGTAAACCCGATTTATTTAAATCGTTTGTTAAATCATCGTCCTTTGAACTACAAAGAGAGCGGTATGACTAAGCGTAGCCACTGCTCGATGCGTATACATACGATGCAAACACTACAACTTCCAGCAATGAACTGAAATCTCGGATCCTAAATATACGGTGGCGCCCCCTATATCTCGGATCCTGCGGTGACTACGATTTTTACCATAAGGTTGCGAGTCTTTATACATTTCTTCAGTCAACGCTTTTACCCAATTGAAGCAGAACTTAATGGTGTGTCGTTGCTCCATGACGTCTCGACGCGTATTACTCGGTATACTCAATTAGACCATTCATCGAACTTTTTAGACACACCATATTGTAACCACTAGAATGTTAGGTTAAGTTAAGTTCCAAACGTCGTCATCGTCTCTTATCAAATCAAAACATTTCCGACGCTGACATGACAATCATACAATTTTTAACATGGTCTTCTTTAATAGGCGGAGGAGGATTAGCAAGATCTAATAAATTATGATTAAAATATTCAATTCGCCTGTTTACGATTGACAACGAAAAACACTTTTAGAATAAATTAGGTGATTTAGAATGTATTCCATGTCATATCTACAAATCGTGCATAATGTCTACACACAGATTTATAGTGTTATTAAAGTACTTTAAATCATTCCAAACGTATCTAATTTTAACACCACGTTCAAGTTTTAGCAAATCTTGAGGGTAGTTAATAATATATTCCTAAGCGATTCAGAATCTTTCTAACTAGTTTCTGACATGCCTCCTTATGAAGTCTACAACATCTACAGTAGTATTTGCTATTGAAACCTGCGTAAAAACCTAGTATTGAATTGATACTAAGATTATCCCAAGAATAGCAGCTAAGCATTTGTCACCAAATTCTTTTCCACAAATTACCTTGTAAAATACATTATCATCGTCGTGATAAGTAATTTTATGCATGTAGTTTAATATTTGATCTAATACACCTGGCACTTCAACGAAAGATTTTAAAACGTTTCCAATCGGAATTAATTGTAACCTACATAGTTGAATTGAATGTGTTGTTAGTCCGCGAAAGTATCTTGGACGTTGCAATTCACGAATAGCATGCATTGTGGGTTTAATAAATAATTCAGATCTATTAAGATTTTATGAAAAAATTAATTTTTATAATATCTTCACCTGAACTTTATATTTTAAAAATATTTTTGACATAAATGTTTCCATTTGCTCGCCAATACTCGAAAATATTCACTAAAATGTACTAGGTACAGTATATTTTTAAAAAATTTTACTTATTTAATTAAAATTCTTACTTAAGAGAGTAAGTAAGAGCTATGGGGATTTTGTGACACTGAGTAACAGCTATAGGGGTTTTGGGACACTGGACAGAAGCAATGGGGATTTTGGGACGCCGAGGGTCAATTGAATAATGTTAATTTTAGTGTTGAAATATTTACATAGAAAACCACTTAAGTAGAGCAATTACATTTAACGCTACATATAAATAATATTTAATTGTCGTCTACTGTTAAAATTCTACAACCACTATTATGTAACCCTCTATAAAAGTCCGCAACCTGTCGTTTTATTATCCAGCTCTTATGAAAAGGGGGAATTCAAAGATAGCTGCCTTAGTTTATGTTGCATTTAAACGTTTCACTAAATCATCTCGATGCTAGACTAAACAAAAGCTTTTATAAATCAATTATTTATATAGAAAAATATTAAGAATAGCAATTACATTTAACGCTACATATAAAATTGCATTTAATTATCACCTACTGTTAAAATTCTACAACCTGCCGCCTTCTATTTTGCACCCTCTATAAAAGTCTGCAACCTGTCGTTTTTATAATGCAGAGGAAATTCAAAGATCTATAACTTTTCACTAAATCAGTTCGATGTTAGACTAAACAAAAAAAAGCTTTTATAAATCAATTATTTACATAGAAAAACACTTAGATATGGAAATTACATTTAACCCTGTTACGTTTTTTTTATTTAGTAACGTTCTCAAATGAACGCACCAGTTTTCTTATTCAGTAACGTAAATATAAAATGTGCCTTTACTATTAGATGCGGGTTTGAACTAAGTCCAAAGTGTAGCGCATGCGTTACTTGTATTTCGCGCTTGTCTTGTCAACTTGTTTTGTTACTACGCACACGTAGTTTTGTACGCTGCTATAAAAATTTAATTTTAAATGGTCAACTCTTAGCTTGGTAAGTTTTCTAATCCACATTTTATTGTTGCTAACTTAGGCAAATATTTACAGAGGGTTTTTTTTTTGATCTTTCCGATTTTCTTTATTTCCTTGGCTGCTTTTCTAAAGGTAACCGTTTTACGACGAATAAAAGGGTACAAGATGGCGGGTGAAAGCCAACTTCGCACAACTTTTCTGCGCCGATGCTAAAGATGGCGACGAGTGCCGTTATGTGTCATAATTACGATATCTGATTGAGACAATTTATCTAATCCTTACTGTTCGATTTGGAATAATTACGGCGAATGATCGTTTCTACAAGATTTCATTGAATGCAGCTTATGGAAATTTACAAGGCTAATTTTCTTGTTTGAGTTAAGTAAACGTCACTTCAATTATCAGCTTCTATCTATTGTTGTAATTTTTGCTTATGTGCTAACCTACATTAAATGTGAATTGTGGGAGTGCTGTCTTACTTTTGTTCTGTTTTAGCTATTTTCTTTTCCGACCACTAAGGACGAACACTTGCGCAGAGCTCTGGTAGGGGTTGGTAATAAGTAGCGACCAACGTGTGAGGCCTCGAGATAGCTTACTATTCTTTTTCTTCTTTTCTGCGTTCTTTGACTTTTACTGGTGATTGCTAGTTTTCTTTTTGCTTTCGAAAATGTCTTTGTGGAAATGGGATATAAACCGTTTACACAAACCTGAACTAGAGTATGAACTTATTTCTAGGGGAGTTGAGATAGGGGAAAGGGTTGATTCTCTTAGGAGAATGGTTCGAAATGTCATTCAGGCGGAACTAAACAAATCCTTTACTCAACTAAAGCATAAATTGCCATTTGAAGACGACAAGATGGCGTTGGATCAATCTCTCGCTGAATTAAACACACTCAGCAAGGCGTTTGATGGAAATCTTTCTTTTTCTTCTCTTCCTAGATTAGTTACTTTGTGGCTACACACGCAACGACGTTGTGAATTACTCAATGCTGAGTCTGAAGAACAACTTCATGACCGCAATCAACTTCTTATTGCTATACATACTATAAAAGTGACTGTCGAAGAGCAGATTACTAGCTTTAAGCGTACTATTCGTTCTCGTACTTCTATTGCTAGCCCTCAAGCTAATTCTACTAACATTCCTTCAACAGATGAGCCTGAACTTTTATCTTCTGGGTCAGACACTGAACCAGAACATGTTTCTCGAATTGATTCTTATCCTTTGGCTATTTCTAAATTAGGATTAACTTTCTCTGGCGATTCGTCTTCTTCTCTCTTGGACTTTCTAATTCGTGTGGAGGAATTGCGAGTGACAAGGAATATGTCTTATCGACAATTGTTTCTGGGTACTGCGGAATTGTTAAGGGGACCGGCTCTTTTACTTTTTAGAAGTAAACAATCAACTTTATCTTCGTGGAAAGAGGTGGTAGCTATGCTAAAAGCAGACTTCTTACCGGTGGAGTATGACGAAAGACTGATGAATGAAATTCGTTCTCGTACTATGGGATCTTCTGAAACTCTGGCTTTATATGTTGCTACCATGCAGAGTCTTTTTAGCCGACTCTCCAAGTCAATATCCGAAGAAGAACAGTTGACTATTATTCTTCGCAATCTCGCTCCGTTCTATCAAACTTCGCTAGCGTTAGTAGACGTTTCTTCCATCACTCAGTTACTGGCTCTCGGAAAACGATTAGAGCTGAACAAATATCGGGTGGATGCGTTTAAACCGCCACCTTCGCGTAAATCTTCTTGTTTATTGGAACCAACTTTAGCCTACGTCAGTGAACAATCTGACTCGTCAACATCAACACGTACTGTTAAATTTTCTGAAGTTAAGACAACTTTACCTAAAATTTCTACACGTTCTACTACTCCTACTGTGACTCGACCTCGTGCAGGTCATACTCCTGTTGTTTCTTCGCCTTCTGGAAAGGTTGTTACTTGCTGGAATTGTCATCAGCAAGGACATGTCTCGCCTTCTTGTTCTAAACCGCAGACTTTACACTGTTATGGCTGTGGGAAACCAGACACTGTCAAATCTAGGTGTCCTAGGTGTTCTCACCATTCAAAAAACTAGGTTCTGATCTTGCTAGTCGAGGGGCAGATCTGGAACTACTTCCATTCTCGACCATTCCGTTTGATGGACTTTCTGACGAACAGCGTATCCTTTTAAGCTTTCTTTTTTCTAGTGCTCGAAACGATGAACGTCCTTTTCTTAGTGTATCCATTTTGGGTTTTTCTTTTCAGGGTCTTTTAGACTCAGGATCTTCTCGCACAATTCTTGGAGGACCTGGTTGGCAAATACTTAGCTCGCTGAATTTATCACTGTCAAATGAAACTTTGGAGGGACGAGTGAAAACTCTTAACGTTCTCGTCATACCTTCTATTCCACAATTACTTATTCTCGGCATAGACTTCTGGAAAACAATGGGTTTTGTCCCAGATCTTCGTAATGGTCACTGGTCTTTCTGTTCTAGTGTGAATGCTACTAGTAATTCTCATATCTTACCTCTGACCGAACTTTCTAACGACGAGCGTACTTCTCTCAAAGATCTAATCGATCTACACTTTGCTCATAATTCTGATACTTTGGGGTGTACTTCTTTGGTGGAACATAAAATCCGAACCACTGGAGAACCTATTAAACAGCGGTATTACCCACTGTCTCCACCTATGTTGACTATTGTGAATGCAGAGTTGGATGCAATGTTAGCTCTAGGTGTTGTAGAACCATCTACCAGCCCGTGGTCAAGCCCTATCGTGCTAGTCAAAAGAAAGACAATTCTTACCGATTTTGTGTCGACTTCAGAAAAGTCAATTCGGTTACTCAGAAAGATGCCTATCCTTTGCCTTATATCTCGGCTATACTTGATAGACTTCGGGATGCTAAATTCTTGTCTAGTTTAGACATTCGCTCTGCTTACTGGCAGATACCTTTAGACGAAGAATCGAAGTCAATCACGGCGTGTACTGTACCGCAAAGGACTCTTCCAGTTTACAAAGATGCCTTTTGGATTGCATAATTTGCTTGTAACTTTCCAAAGGTTAATTCACCGAGTGTTAGGACCTTCTCTTGAGCCATTTTGCTTTGCTTATCTAGATGACATCATCATCGCTACTCCTACTTTTTCTCAACATTTGGAAGTACTTGAAAGTGTCTTGAATAAACTGACCGAAGCAGGGTTGACTTTGCGTCAAGATAAATGCTATTTTGGTCTTTCCGAACTTAAATTTCTCGGTTATGTCGTTAATCAACATGGACTTTTGGTAGATCCAGACAAAGTTTCGGCAATTGTGAATCTTTCACCGCCTACTACTGTCACGGAGGTTAGACGTTTAATAGGGATGGCTAGTTGGTATAGACGATTCATACCCAATTTTGCTACGGTGACTGCTCCTTTGTCTGCGTTAACTAAGAAAAATACTTCGTTCCTTTGGACTGACGAATGTCAAAGCTCTTTTCTTCTTCTTAAGGAAAATTTAGTCTCTGCTCCGATATTGTCTTGTCCAGATTTTTCTACAGAGTTTATAGTACAGACTGATGCTTCAGACTATGGATTAGGTGCTGTATTGAGTCAGGAAACAGAAGAGGGAGAGAAGGTGATTAGTTACTCTAGTAGATCTCTTTTAAAAGCGGAGAGGAACTACTCCACGACGGAGAAAGAGTGTTTAGCAGTGCTTTGGGCGATTGAAAAATTTCGTCCTTACCTTGAAGGCATGCACTTTACTGTCATCACTGATCACCATTCTTTAATTTGGCTAAACCGTCTCAATAGCCCTACTGGTCGTTTGGCTCGTTGGTCAATTCGACTACAGCAGTATGACTTTACTATTAGACATCGGAAGGGTAAAGAACATTTGGTACCTGACATGCTGTCACGCTCTGTACCTATAATTTCTACTATTTCTGATCAAAATTCTTCTTCTTGTCTCGGAATTACTTTACCTACTTCGGATTCTTGGTATTTAAACATTCGTACCAAGGTTCTTACTAATCCGCGTAGCTTTCCTAATTGGACTTGGTGGAGCTTGGCGGGGGTGGCCAATTCTTCTTAACCGGCGTATAGGATGTTGTGGTTGTACAGTAGGCACCGCTTCCGACTACAGTCGAGCAATTGCGGGCTGTAGTCCTTTTTATTTTGGATTTTTGGGCAAAATTATGGGATGCTTCATTTCTTTCTTCTTTTATCTACTTTCAGGGTGGGGGGATTTCCTGGGTCTTGTTCCCTCTGGTCGGTGATCAGATTCCTTCCTGGGTGGGAGGAAGACTATTGTGGGCAAGCGAGTACTGGTTGCGGTGATGTGCGCTTGTGTGGACTAACGTTGGGGGGCCCAACGACGCGCTTTAATATCTGTCGCGAGGGCTGGAGGTGTGATTAAGACCTTGACGCCACACAATCGTCCGGCACTTCAACGAGGAAACCTTAGGCTGCGATAGGATTCCTGGGACGTTTCCTAGTCTCTTTGGGTATCTTTCCTATTCCATTTTCCTAGAATACCATGTCCTTTTCCTAAGGGGCTTCCTAGGGAGTTATATTCAGGGCGGGTTTTGTTTCTGTGGGTTGGGGTTTCAAGGGATTTTAGGGCGTTGTCCTGGACCGTGGTCTAAATTTCGTTCTGTCCTATACCTCTTCTTTTTTCTCTTGGTTTGTTTAGGGTTAACTTTCACTGATGTTTTGGGACTGCGTTGTTTCTTGCTTCTATAGCGTACCGACTAATGTCGACTTTCAACGCATACCTTTGTGATACTTCCTTTCTTGTTTCTTTGGAGTATCTTTCCGCTTCATGCGACTTTTGCACCTTGTGGATTGTTGATTCTTTGCGAATTGGGAAAAGTTCTTTTTCTTCACCTTCGTTCTTCTTGGATTGCTCTCAAGAATTTTCTGTGGTATTTGTTCTCATTCTTTTTCTATATGCTCCGGTCTGTTATCTTGCTAGGGGGGACTGTTACGTTTTTTTATTTAGTAACGTTCTCAAATGAACGCACCAGTTTTCTTATTCAGTAACGTAAATATAAAATGTGCCTTTACTATTAGATGCGGGTTTGAACTAAGTCCAAAGTGTAGCGCATGCGTTACTTGTATTTCGCGCTTGTCTTGTCAACTTGTTTTGTTACTACGCACACGTAGTTTTGTACGCTGCTATAAAAATTTAATTTTAAATGGTCAACTCTTAGCTTGGTAAGTTTTCTAATCCACATTTTATTGTTGCTAACTTAGGCAAATATTTACAGAGGGTTTTTTTTTTGATCTTTCCGATTTTCTTTATTTCCTTGGCTGCTTTTCTAAAGGTAACCGTTTTACGACGAATAAAAGGGTACAAGATGGCGGGTGAAAGCCAACTTCGCACAACTTTTCTGCGCCGATGCTAAAGATGGCGACGAGTGCCGTTATGTGTCATAATTACGATATCTGATTGAGACAATTTATCTAATCCTTACTGTTCGATTTGGAATAATTACGGCGAATGATCGTTTCTACAAGATTTCATTGAATGCAGCTTATGGAAATTTACAAGGCTAATTTTCTTGTTTGAGTTAAGTAAACGTCACTTCAATTATCAGCTTCTATCTATTGTTGTAATTTTTGCTTATGTGCTAACCTACATTAAATGTGAATTGTGGGAGTGCTGTCTTACTTTTGTTCTGTTTTAGCTATTTTCTTTTCCGACCACTAAGGACGAACACTTGCGCAGAGCTCTGGACAAGTCAGTCGATCGATCGGTGTATGTAAAACATTGTTACGGTGACAGTAAGGTAGTATTCTATTGTTTACATTTTATGTAGTGTTATTTGTTTTTAACGATTCATAATTGGTCGTGTGATTGCGACTAGATCAAGTTTGCTTAAGCCTTTTAATTGAATACACGTTTACCTCATTATTACTTCAATATTACTTAAATTTTCTTTAAATATTACTACGTATGATTTAATTGTGTTTAATCGTACTTAATTTTACTTAATTTGTTTGGATTACTCTACGAGTAAGAAATTTGTTTCGACGATGATTGCACCGAGGGAAATTATTCCCTAACGGTAGAAATTACTAAGTTTCTTTAATTTGTGTTCTCGACTCGTATGTATTTAGAGTCCATATTACCTTAGGTCTAATTTGCTTACTATATGTATATATTATTATATCTATTGTATCCTTAAGTGGTTAAGTATATTTACTGTATATGTATTTCTTTGCTCGGCTTTGGTAATTTAGCCAGAATTACACCTCAAAATAAACTACCTGGCGCCTGTATTTCTGGGTATGTTCTAATCTCTTAAATATCAACGTGCATTTAATTTTATTATTATATAAGCTATCTCGAAATTCGGCTGCATTTTTCTTTCTAACCTGCTTCCCCTCTCCTGAGCTAGGGCAATATTCTTGTGACTATTAATTCCAATTGGAATTTTTCTACATCCATTATTACTACCCCACTGCAGCTGGTAGGGGTTGGTAATAACCCTACATATTCCCAAAAATTATATTCATCTTATTGTTGTGGAAGGGAAAACGGCGGCTATAAAAGTAAACGTGTTCATTGTGATTAACTTTATATACTCTAGCTTCACAGCCGAGTTACATTTATAAATCAAGACGTAGCTAAAATGTGTGACAATCTTCTCGCAAAGTTAAATCAGAACGCGTCGGGGTCAAGTTTAAATAAAATGAAATTGGACACTTTACCATTAAACGAAGAGGTGAAAATTTTATCGATAAAATCAGTTAAAACTAAATTTGGCCAATCTGTTATAATTAAAGTGGATAATGATGCTACTTTCCTACCTCGCAGAATTTCAGATTGTGTAAATGACATATATCACATATACGGACACGAAAGAATCCAATCAGGGGTATCCGATGGCTACATTAAAGTTTAATCAACATTATAACCAATAGTATCTAATTAGTTAATTAATTAATAATCATAAGCTAATAATAAAATGTGTGACAATCTTCTCGAGAAGTTAAATTAGAACGCGTCGATGTCAAGTTTGAATAAAATCAAATTGAACTCATTACCATTAAACGAAGAGGTGAAAATTCTATCGATAAAATCGGTTATAACTAAATTTGACCGGTATGTGTGTGTGTTCAATAATGAAGAGATAAATTGTATTATGGCTAGCAATATTTAATTAGTTATTTAATAATCATAAGCTAACAATAAAATGTCCCTAAACGATATAATTACACAAATAAATAATCGTATAACATCAGAGTCAACTATAATCGATATAACATTAGAAATACAGAAAAAACTAGTCTAAATGAAACATTACGTAATAATAATAACCGTGTAAAACATGCAAAATACTTTATTTGTCAAACGCTTAAAATTAAACGGTTTTTTGTTAATTTAATTAAAAAGAATATATTTCAATCGACTGGAATTAATAGACATTTGGAGACTGTTATAAATAATCTAAAGACTTTTGAAATTCGTTTTAAGAAGCTAATAGTAACAACAACAGTTCATAAAGTTTGTGCGAATAAACGAAATGTTAAAGCTCAGGATTTATTATCGCAACCCGTATGCTGGATCTATGCATTATCGGCATTCAAAAATCGTCTTAGAAGTGGATTAATTATTAATATAAAACATAAAACTCTAGACACGTTTTTAGAAGACTGTTTTAAACTATTTTACAATCGAGTTAGACGAATATCTAATAGTGATAACAAGCCTTTTAAAGTAAATTGTGTTTTAATATGTAAGTTTATAAAAAAATCTATCATTGATGGTAAGAATAGTAACAACAACATCAACAACAACAACAACAAAGACAGATATGGTATAATAATCGACAACAAATACTTTAATTCAAAAAACGCTTAAATTCTATCGGCTCAATTTAAGGATAAAAATAGTTTAAAGGAATGGTTTTCGACTAATCTCAACCGTTGCCGATATTTTAAATAAATTAGACAATTTTCAAGAAGTTTCGTCGGGTTGGGCGGCATTACACAAAATCATAGCTCTTACGTTAAATATTTACGTTGTAAATCGAATGTTTTGTGGTTCTTCGTTCATCAAATTACCGAATGAAATAATTGCCAAAAGAACAGTTATTAATATACACAACGACGATTATGGGTGTCTTGGATAGAGTATTGTAGCTGCGATAACACCATCGACGTCGTCGAATGATGCCAATAAAAAGAAAAATGTTAGCAGAACTACATTATATTCACATTATACAACAATACTTACCTTGGAAGGTATACAATTCCTTATGACGCCTAAGCGGATACCTAAGATTGAACGAATAAATCCAACAATTTCGGTCAATGTTTATTAGCTATCCTTAAAGAAGAGTGGGAAGAAAAAGAATACGAAACACTACACAATAACTCCTATGTATCTAACATCGGAGAAGAAAGAAAAACATGCCAATCTACTTCTAATTCGAGAAAAGTATCATGAAACAGATGATGATGATAGTAACGAGAACGACGACAATGATGATGATGAAAGCAGCTCCGAAGCCAACCGTAATGATGAAAATGAATCTGATGAAAATAATAATGGTGGTTTAGAGGGGGAAGAGGAGGAGGATAAGATCGATACATATAAGCAACAGTATACTGTTAATAAGTAAAGACAAATTATGAAGCTGGCAACAGCGCCAAAATAATAAATGTATATATGTAAGTGAAGTTTGTGATTATGATGCTAAGATTAGAAGGTTAAGTTGAAACATTATATTATGTTATGTTATGAATATTAAACAATAAAGTATTTAAGTTGTATATTAATAATGAAGTATTCATACAAAATAAAATAACAAAAAGAAACATATACATCACCTAAACGACAACGACTGCAGCAATATGGTAATTCTAATATTAAATCTGCAAGTAGGGTAGATGTAAGGTATCTTTTTTGTCTCATAAAAAACCTATTGAGATTGGTTGGTTTGCAATTATCTAAGAGTAAAAATAAAAAATATATTTATGATCACTGTTTACAATACTTTCATTCGGAATTATGTTTAAACCAACATTTCCTAGATTGTCAAAAATTAAATATGTGTAAAGTAAAATTCCCTAGACCGGGTAGTGTAATTAAGTTTAAGGATTTTATGAATCAAATGCCTGTAAAATATAATGGTAGTGGGTGTGCTAACAGCAACATGAGCAAATATCAGTATCATAAAGCTTCCAATTCGGGTTATTTTCTACAATGTCACTTTGATAATTCCATATCGTTTTATAAAACATACAGAGGTCTTGATTGTGAGGATTGGTTTGTGGATGAATTAATTATGTTATCAGACATACTATTTCAAAAATATATAGAACAAACTACACCTATCAAACTTATGTCTCGACAGGAACTATTAAATTTCACATCAGCTTCCAATTGTCATATATGCGAAGTTCTAGATCATTGTCATTTTAGCGGTCGATATCGCGGTGCTGCACATAATTTATGTAATTTAAACTTCAAATGTTCTCAGGTAATTCCAGTTGTGTTTCATTCTCTATCCAATTACGATGGACATTGATTTATCAGAAAACTCGTTAAAAAATGTGAAGGGAAGATCGATCTTCTTCCCTTGAATAAAGAACGTTATATTACTTTTACAATCAATTTTTAAAACGGTTTAAAGTTTAGATTTATAGACCCGTTTAGATTGATGAATAGCTCTCTAGATAAGTTAGCCTCATATATGGATAAAGATCATTTTCATATCGTAAAATCGCATTTTCACAATTTAAACAAAACGCAATTTAATTTAATTTCGATGAAAGGCATCTATCCATAGGACTATACCGACAATTATTCTAAACTTGTATCGACAACTAAATTGTCCGCCAAAAAACTTTTTTTCAATAGTTTAACTAATAAACATATTTCCGATAGGGATTACAATCATGCTCAAACCATTTGGTACGAGTTCAATATTAAAAATTTAGGTGAATATAGCGATCTGTATTTAAAATCTGATGTTTTAATATTAGCCGAAGTTTTCGAAAACTTTAGAAACAGCTGTATGACTACATACAAGCTGGACCCCGTAATTTTTTTTCGTTGCCCGGTTTCAAATCTAGGTAAAAAAACAGATAATGTTTTTCGGTTTCCCACTGATTACCTAGTTTCTAATAAGGGATTCTGATAAGGGTAAGTAATTACTAATCGTTTTTGGAAAATTTCTATTATTTACAGTTAATACCTTAATTAAACTGGCAGATGTAATTACTAATCACCAAAACATTCCAACATTTTTAAGTTATAATTGTATAAACCTGCAATTTTGATTTCTGCAGTCATTATTCTGTAACCATCTAACCATGGAAGTGATTAAGTCGGATAAAGGTAATGAAAAGTTATGTTTTAACGGATATATGTACACAGTACATAAAAAGTGTGCTAAGAGTGTTCGTTGGCGCTGTTGCAAATACAGTTCATTGAAGGTGAGTTAGTTTTATAACTTTTATGATGTGAAAATAATAATTGTGAATGCCATTTAAAAAAAAAACATAGTGGTGTTGTCTAAAAGTAATGCACGACCATATAATTTCTAGGTTTATTTTTCAAATTCAAAAGAGATTAAACGTTATTATACTGCAACATATAGGCCACAGAACAACAACTAGAAACACCAAAATAAACACATAAAATAATTTATATTATTTTGCGAAGTTCTAGATAATTGCAAGTATAATAGGATATTATAAGTTACAATTTATAAATGGGGTTTTCTTAATTTATTTTTTATTTGTATGTACAGTGCAGGGCAATACTAGTGACAACATTGGCCACTACAGATCCAGTATTAAAAACGGAACATAATCATCCGGCCAATGAAGAAAACGTTAAGGTTACATAATGTGTTCAACTTATGAAACAAAGGGCTAGGGATACATTAGCTAAGCCAGTTCAGATATTTGCTGAAGCGGTATCTGTTCTAGAAGACTCGACACGTGCAGAAATGCCGACTGAGGAATCGGCCAAACGAACTCTTCTACAAATGTTTCTTGTGGCAATTTGCAAATATTTGATAATATGATATATTCCACGCTATGATAGTATCTACATTATACATCAAGGGTGAGACATACATTCACCATCCAAGTAAGGAAAAAAACGAAAAAGTACTACTTTTACTCCCGTGAATAAAATATGTTCAAAATTGAAGACACAAGTGGATAAAGGGCCTATGAAACATTTTTGAAGATTTTTATTTTTTTTTCATGAATCAAAGGCAGAAGTAGACAACATTACGATATTTCATCAAATAAAGAAGTTACTAGTGGATGAAACAAAGATGTGCGAAAATATACCGATACTATGGATAAATGGTTTATAAAAATAAGAAATCTTATCTCCATTTAAAAACTTTCCGAAAGTACGATTTCAAAGTGGATGAAAAACCTAACTACTTAAAAATCCACATTCGCATAGCGAATAAAAGGTCCATGTAACAAACACATACATTCTTAAACCCTTCTGGACTTACAACAGACTCAACTTTTACCAAAAATAGCAACCACTAAAGTGTTTTATTTCAGGCAGCTATGGTTCTATAATTTGAACCTATACACTGTAATAACTGCTGGGGATTTTTTCTTTTTTTTTTTGCTTGGATTAAGGATATCGTTAGTAAAGGTAGCTTGGAATTTGGTAGCTCGATTCATACTTTTGCACAACATTTTCAATCATCTGCAGACAATAAAGATCATTATTTGATATGGTAGTCAGATTCGCGTTTAGAACAAAATTTTAATATTATTGTCTTATATCAGTACATCATAAATTTCCAGAAAGCGGACATTCATATTTGGATTCAGATCGTGACTTTGGTAAAATTGAAAAAAAATTTAATTTTCAAACAATACCGCAAAATAATTAAATCATTCAGTATAAAATCCTTAATCGCTATAAGTATCATTTTAAAGACATGGAAGACATTAAGGAGAACCAATACAGTTCGTCAGAAGGTTCATTTTTGAGATAATGTGAATTGGGTACGCAAAGAAGAATATGGAAGCTATTATAATAAATATTGCCTAGATCCATATACGTCATTTTACAAAGTGGACATTTTAAAATACGATTTTAAAAAAAAATAGTCCAGCAAGTTTTACGTTACAGACCATAAAAAAACATAACGATGTGTTTGAAGAAAAAAGGTCAATATAAGTAACAGTTAACGTACGTCGATGAAGAATACAAATATTTCTAGACAAAGATGAAGGTGATGTCCAGACATAAGAACCATGCGTAAAAGAAAGAAAAAAGGAAAATAAATGAGAAATAAACAATATAAGCTTTTTTTCCATTTAAAGTTAGAATTTTATTTTTGTTTATATTACTGTATAAAGAACTATGTACGTTTGGTTCAAATTTTAACAAAAAACTATGTTTATTATGTTTTATTATTTTTATAGTAAAAATTTTCAATAAAATGTTTATCCATTAAGTAAATAGTTGGTTTGAAATTTTATTCCTGGTAGAAGTATTGAGCCAGAAACTTTAAACTAAAATATCTCGAAAGTATGTTTTTGTTACATAAGCCCTTCAGCAACTTGCGTCTTCAATTATTGTTTGCCAATGCTTGCTTAGACGGAAAGTTCAGCTAGTTTCAGCTCTGATAAATAATACCTACTAAACATAAATAGGTACCTAAGACTATTTTTTTGCAGGTAACTGGTGCACAACCAATGACGTAAATAATGAACGGTTTCTACTGTATGATAATGGAATACACTCAGAAGAACGAGTTATAGTATTTTCTACTGACCAATTTCTGGCTCACCTCGCCAGCGCTACCTCTTGGTATCCAGATGGTAACTTCTCATTGGCACCACCACTGTTTAACCAGTTATATGTAGTCCGAGTAAAAGTCCAAGAAGTGTTTGTGACTTGTGCATACAGTTTACTGCAAAAGAAGACGCAGTCAACGTATGAAACTATGTTACGCGCAATAGTTAGTGCTTGTGAAGAAAAAAATCTGTTTCCGGACCCAACTAATGTACATATGGATTTTGAAAGGGCCGCAATTCAAGCCATAAAAGAAGTATTCGGGGATCATATTATTATAAGAGGGTGCTTTTACCATCTAACTCAAAGTACCCACCGAAAATTACACGAGCTCGGACTTGAACAGAGGTACAGAAAAAACGCAGCGTTTTCCAAGTTTTGTAGCATGCTAGATGGTTTAGCTTTTCTACCATTACAAGATGTTGACAGAGGTATGACCTTCCTCAAAGATAACATTACTAAAGGTGTCCAAGAGATTGTAGACTATTTTGATGGCACGTACGTTTCCGGTACGTATAAGAGGGTTGGAAACAACGATAATAACGTAAGGTTAAGAAACATTCCATCTTTATTTCCTCCGGAAACTTTGAACGTCTATAAGGAAACGGTAACAGACGGTGAAAGGACCAATAATCATACTGAAGGACGGAACTACAGATTTTCTCATTTAGTTGGACAAAAGCACCCTGGCATATGGGTATTAATTCAGAAAATGAGGCAGGAATTAGCTGTGGATAAAACAAAACTACAACAGCAAGACTTGGGAAGATTGCCCAAAAAAAGGAAAAGGCCTGCATATGTAATAGTGCAAACTGGGCTAAAAAATCTGTACCGGGAATTTAGTGACGGTGAGCGGGACTTTTTAAATGCTATAATATTAGATTTTAATTAGATTTTAGGTGTAAATATTTTTTTATAACCCGTGGATAGATCTTCGATTGCTTATTCAAAAGTTTCACTGATTTCGTTTTTTATGCAATAAACATTTAAGCAAATATCTAGTTTTATTTACCTATAACTCCCCCTAAACGTTGCGAATCATTAATAATTATGCAAGTATATTTATTATTTAAAATACTGTTTATTCACAACCAGCTATAATAATTTGTCGGGGTTTTTTTTCCGGGGTCTATTTTCCTAGGGGTTTTTTTCCGGGGGTCTTTATTCCAGGTTTTTTTTACCTGATTTGCCAGTTTCACATGGTCCGCAATGTTAAAGTACACTAAGGTTGAATTGGAACTTTTATCCGACATCGACATATTAATGTTTGTAGAGCGTGGAATTCGAAGCGGGTTATCGCAATGCTCGATAAAATATAGTAAAGGCAACAACAAGTACTTGAATGATCATTATAATCCAAACTTACCGGAAAATTATCTAATTTACCTAGACAAATAATTTATACGGCCTTGCCATGTCACAATATCTACCCTACGGCTGGTTTCAATGGCTAAACGTGACCACTGAAATAACAAACTTTATCTTACATGACGTTAAAAGCGATTCGGATCGGGGTTATTTAATATTCACGATCTACATAATCATTTACCTCTTTGTGCAGAACATATATATCTTCCGGGGAGTCAACAAAAGAGGCTGTTAGCGACACTACAATCAAAATCGCGTTATGTCATTGACTATCTCAATTTGCAACAATGCGTCAAATTAGGAATGTTATTGCGTAAAATGCATTATATATTGGAATTTAAACAGAGTGCCTGGCTGAAAAACTGCATAGATTTGAATACGCGTTTGAGAACTTAAGCATCTAACGAATTTGAATGAAATCAATATAAGCTAATAAATAATGCGGTTTTCGGTAAAACAATGGAAAATATTCGAAAGCATGGTCGTTATGGTGCCGAACATTATATTTAACAACGCAATTTCCATAGTACCGTAATATTTAATAATAATAGAGTTATTGAAATGAATAAAACGGAATTATATATGTCGGGATGTTTATATTAGACGTTTCAAAGATTTTTTATACCGATTCCATTACGATTATATGCTTCAAAAGTTTGGTCATCAAAACTGTCATCTTTTATACACCGATACGGATAGGTTAATTTATAACATAGAGCATAATGATATTTATGAAACTATAAAACAAGATTCACACATGTTCGACACCAGCGGGTATGTCGAAGATAATATTTTCGGGATATCGCCATTGAATAAAAAGGTTTTAGGGATGATGAAGGATGAATGTAACGGAGATAGTATATGAGCTGTAAAGTTTTAAAGTACAAAAGCCTGATGATATTATTAATACTAACGCAACTAACTCACAATCTGACTCTACAATTGTTATTAAGAAAGCTAAAGGGGTTTTGGATAGCGTTGTACGCAATACAATTTCGTTTGACGACTATTTAAAATGCATAAGAGAAAATATTACATTGCTGCGAGTACAACGAATGATTAGATCATCTAATCATGACATTTTTACAATTGAACAAAACATAGTTGCTTAAGCGGCGAATGACTATAAACAGTGCATTCAACCTGATGGAATTCATACACTAGCAGGGGGTCATTACTAGCTGTCCGATTGTTAATTAGAATAAGAATGTTTTTTTTCTTCTATTTTTAATATATATTTTGTGTATTTTTATATTTTAGTAGTAATAGTATAAACACACGCGCGCGCACACTGTAGATATATAATAATAAATTCGAATAATAAAATTGAGCTTTTTTATCTCTTAATACCTATCCCATTAGGTGATGATAATGATGATGACGTCATAAACAAGTTGAAACAGAATTTACCCTATCGCCGCTCACCCTGCTCACAGTTGAGTTCTATACAGATGTTTAGGCAATTGCGCTAGCTTTATTGCACCTCTCTACATACACACACTTCTACATGACATTAGTCTGAGTCTATCTGTGATGGTGTCGTCATCGTCATCATCGTTGTCGAGTTAAAAGAAGAAGAATGAGTAAAAATAAATTACAACACGATGTACACATGTTTCTGGAACGATCTAAATGTAGAAGTGTACCATTACATTTAAATTCGATGCCGCCATTATTTGAAGATTGTGGCGAAACTGTTGGAATTTCGAGATCTCAATCATCCGATTCGAGATGGTCAACGTTAACTACAGTATGTAATCCAATCGAAGAAGAAGAAGCTCGACTTGCTCGTCATTATAATACATCCATAGAACCTCTTGTAAAGTCGGCCTACTAAATTGATTATGAAGGTAGCAAATATATTGAAATCGGATACAGCACCTATTTAGATTTGAAACCTGTAATAAGAGTTTGGAGCGAACTAGACAAGTGTAATAATGTTTCTTATGGTGATGCTAGTTCCGGTTGTGTCAGTGGTTATGATAGGGAAAATTTATTATTCACGGCTGAAGAATGGATAACATTTATAAAACTTCGGTCGTATATAATGAACGATTTATATTATTGCAATTCTACGGTAAGGACAACGACTTATACCGAAAGCATCACAAAAACTGACGATATCTCTCGTAATTTGAAAATACATTACAGTTGCGTCTTTATTCGTAAAAATGGAATGGATAACATCGATGATAATGATAAAAACTTTTCGAAAACAGTTACCATAACACGTGATTTTCAATCATGCACTTTCGACAAGTATGAAATGGACAGCTTCTTCAATTTAAGTGACATTGTCAGCTATCGTCTAGAATTAATGTGTTCATATAAACTAAAAGAAGTTTACGATTATATTATTCATCAAGTGGTTGCAGCGGCGGCGATTATGCAAAAAAGTGAATCTAACGATGACGACGATTGTGCTTTTCAACCGTATGATTTGTTTGAAAAAACTTTAAATTACACGAATACTATAAATTCACATAATGTATTATGTTTAATGGAACTTTTACATCACAGACCTGGTTATGTTATCTGTAGTATTGATAATTCGAGTAGTATTAGTAGTAGTAGTAGTAGTAACTTTGTATAAAATATGTAAAATATATACGATTTCTTAAATATTTATTCTTTCTTTCTCTTGATCTTGAGCAATATAAATAGAAGCATATGCATAAATAAACTAATAGTCATGCTGGTAAGGGGGTTGAGGAAAGCTACACTTTCAAATAATATGATGCGAGTTAGAAAGAGCAGTGTGTCAATGATAAAGAAGAAGAAGGTTGGAAAGAGAGGTAGATGTGGTAGTCTGATGAATACTCTTATCACTAAATTACTTATAGAACTACATATTCCTGGCTACCAGTATTGTGGAATTGGAACGAAGCTCGCAAAGCGGTTAGCGCGAAGTGATAAGGGTTGTAATCCTCTAGATGCTCACTGTAAAACTCACGACATTAGCTATAACAATAGCAGTGATTTGAATACAAGACATCGTGCAGATCAAGTGCTTCAACAAAGTGCATGGGAAAGATTCAAGGCGAAAGATGCAAGTGCAGCTGAAAAAACTGCAGCATTAGCAGTTCCAACAGCAATGAGAACAAAACGTATGCTCGGCATAGGCTTGAATAATAAAACTGTAAAGTACAAGACGACGACGAAGAAAAAGACCCCTTTGAGTAGTATACGTAAAATGGGTTCGAGATAAAATACGAAATGGTCGTTATAAGACTAAGAATGTTAATATTGGCAGCGGCGGTGGCATTATTATTACACCAACATTGATTAAAACGGCTCTTAATGCGGCCAAAGCAGCTGTACGACATTTTGGTGGAAAACGTAACATTATTCTACCGCGCATAACACCGATACCTAAAACAGGAAGTTTGCTTCCTTCCTTATTACCTTTATTTGCCGGTCTTTCGGCAATTGGAGCACTTGCAGGAGGCGTGACCGGAATTGCTAGAGCCGTGAATTCAGCTCGCGATGCGCGAATTAAAAGCGATGAAGAAGGTGGTCCGCACGAAAACGTATGTGGAAATGTGAATTTTGATAGCACTCGTGGGCCTGGAACTCATTGGGTGTGTTATAGAAAGCATGGTTCGACAGTTTGGTATTATAATAGCTTCGGTACATCAGACCACCTTGCGAACTAATCGATTACTTTCGGTGTAACTAAACTAACACTACAACTACAATTTATTGCAACTACGAAAGAGAACAGAAATTCAACACGATAATTTGCGGATACTTATGTTTGAAATTTCTATGTAAATAAATAAGGAAGATGATGTCGAATTGTGATTAGTTAACATAACAATACGGCTTATGATTTTTATACGCCAATCGAATTAGACGAGAAGTACAACCATGTAATCGGATTAGTTGGATTTTAAGGTTGCAATTCCATACGCAATATACACGATGGTAATGATAAATTTTACTATATAAACCTTGCTGATATCAGAATCGATATTCCACTTGGTGCATATGAGATAGACAAACTTGTTAATTATTTAAAAACGGAAATAGTTAAAGAATATCATAAGACGAATAAGAATAAGAAGAAAAAGAAGAAGAGTTTAGATGATGATGTAGTTGATGATGAGATTATATTCGAGTTAAAAGCAAACAACAATACGCTAAAGTACGAACTTCAATGTATGTTTATCGTCGATTTCATGCAACCTGATAAGATTGGACGTATGCTTGTATTCGAAACCGTAACGTTATCTCCAAATATCCGTCATACATCTACTCTAGATATACAAATTATTAAACATACAAATCTACATATCGAGTGTAACATTATAAAGGGTTCGTATCAGAACGGCAGAACTGCAAAAACTTTATACGCGGTGGATATATTGGTACCGCCAGGCTATCGCCTAGATAAAACAACAAACAACATGCAATATTTGGAGGTGAACACTCAAGACAAGATTAGTGTTAGATTGACTAAAGAGGCCAGTTGATAGATTTCGGCTCAGACGAACACTTCACCGCTCGATTGGAGTTGAAAAAGTAAATATGGGTTTGAAGTTTAATAAAAGTTCGATTTCGATTGCAAACTGTTGTAATCACGCATCGAATCAACATAATCGGGAACAACCACAGCATATTATCACTAATAGTATTAAGCCGCTTAGAAAAAGCTCATCATTCATCAAAAAATTCATTAACCTTCCAGGTGGCTGTAGGGAGAAGAAGAAGCCTTCTACTTCTGCTTCGATTAATCAAACCAGACTCACATTATAGGAAAAATTATTCTTAAAGTCCAACGGTGTTAAAGTCATCATCATCATCAGAGAGCGGTGATCGGGAAAGACAGAATAAGAAGGAAAAACAATCCAATCGAGATGAGTAAACAGTTGAATATATTCGAACAGGCTCATTTCGACGATTCGATTGCTAGATATGATATTCATACATATTTACCATACGGATCGAGTAATTATGGTCTTTCGGAGGAAATTTGAATTTTAATACAAAGCCAGGATTTAATAACAGCAACTCACGATAGTTTTCTGTATATCGAAGGTGAAATAACGAGACCTCAAGCAGATGTTGGAAACAGTTGCAATTTAACAATCAATTTTGCGAGTTTTCTATTTGAGGAATTCGATATGAATTGGGCGGTCAGCGGGTGGAAATTTGTAGAAACCCAGGTGTTAGTTCTACAATTAAAAGTTACGCCACGTATAGCAACAGCGACAATAAATCTTTAGCGCATATAGGCTGGGCCCCGACTTCAACTACAGTTTAGAGCAAACAATGCGGATTTGTCTAAAAAATTTGCCGTATGTTTATCTCTGAAGCATATATTCGGTTTTGCCGAACATGATAGACAAGTGATTGTAAATATGAAACAGGAACTTGTACTAGTTCGTTCGAGAACCGATTTGTATTGTTGCAATGGCGAAGCCGATGCAACATTGAGAAAAATTCAATGGAAAATCCCACGTCTAACACTCAGCGATAGATCAAAGCTGAAGTTATTAGAGCGAAATTATAGAAATCTCATAATTACTATACCTTTCCGTCAATGGGAACTGCACGAGTATCCTTCGTTAAAGCAAGTTAAGATGGATATATAGCCGATAAAAACATCTGCACATCTAGAAAAACCACGATGGGTAATTGTGGCCCTTCAAAAGAATCAAAGAAGACGCACGAAGAACGATCGAGCTACGGTTTTCGATCATGCTAACATTAGCGATATTAGATTACATCTTAACTCTGAACGATATCCATATGAAGCGATGAATCTAGATTTTACCATAAACAAGTATGCAGTCATAGAAGGTATGTCAAGTTTCAATCCAACTACTACGATAGAAATTATTGGGGTATTGGATCGACTGGTGGCGGAAACGTTACCTCAGCCATTAGCATGCTCACATTTGATTATACCGAATTCAAGGAATGTTCAATTTTCGTGATTGATTGTGCAAGTCAAAATGAAAACTTGAAGAATTCCACGGTCGATGTTAAACTCGAATTGGAATCAAAACAACTTTGAAAACGGAATGGTCGCCTACTGTTTAATCATTCACGATGCCATTGAACAATATAACCCGCTAAAAGGTGAAGTTAAACGTCTGTAAGCCATTAATGATAATTATGATAAAATAATATAAAATACTATAATTAGTTTTAGATGTAATTTTTTTAAATGAAAAACTGAATAAAAGTACTTGTATTCGTGTAATGTTGTTTAGTATAAAAATGAAGGTGATAACAAAAAAAGCATCGATTACCGGTGCATAATAACGACTTGATTCAGCTCGAAAAGACAAAGAGTAAGCACGGTGTGCTCCTTCCAAACACAGTACGAGCCATAATATGTGGCCCATCCAATTGTGGTAAGACTAATGCCATGCTTAGTCTTATTACGGAAGAAAATGGATTGCGATTTAAAAATATATGCGTCTATTCAAAGTCGTTGAATCAGGATAAATATAAATTGCTGGATGAAATTCTAACACCGATGCCCGAAATCGGATATTATACGTTTAGCGACAATGTTGAAATAATGCGGCCCGGTGATGCAAAATCAGACTCGATATTTATCTTTGACGACATTGCTTGCGAGAAACAGGATAATATTAGAGCATATTTCAGCATGGGTCTACATAATGCAATCGACTGTTTCTATCTAGGTCAAACTTATGGTCGAATCCCTTAACAACTGATTCGAGATAATGCCAATGTAATTATACTGTTTCATCAAGACGAAATGAATCTGAAACACATCTATGATGATCACATAAGTCCTACGATTACCATGCGGGTTTTTAAGAAAACGTGTGCTAAATGTTTATGATTCTAATGGTGCAATGCAAGGTAATCGTGAAAAAAAGTATACCAACACAATTAAACCTCTAGCGAGATTCGATCTCACCCTTGCTATCGTCGTCGTCCCCGAGAACTTTTAGCGGAAGAGGGTTATTCAAGAAACTTTAAAATGTATACGAGAAGTTACTGGAATAATATTCACGAACTAGTGGACGAATTACAGGTGTTATGGGCCGAAAAGCAAGCTGGACACCAGAACCATGATAATGAGATAATTGCAATATTGGAAGAGTTGTACGAAGACGGGTATATTAGCAACATGAATAAAACAATATAACTTCATATACCTTTAATAACCAGGATAACAATACGTAGAACAGCACAAGCATTATGTCTTTGGACAAATTTGGTCGTTTATACGACAGACACAGTCGTCACTACTACTACGACTACTACCGCCATCACTACATCATCAACATCAATTTAATAAAGTTCGCATATCTGTAGATAGCGATATTAAAACGAGTATAAATCTAATTCCTACAGCAATCAAGGTGAAGATTGACACACGAGTTTGTCAAGGTGAACGAGAAAAACTTAAAATTTATCAACGAGCGGTTTAAGATGATAGCGAACGTTATGTTAAATTCACATAAACGTATATATGCAGTTGAATCATCCATATCTGCCACGGCTCATATATTTAAAACTCTAATTATAAAGTATATGGAAGAGTCACATCTGTATAATTTGGAAGAAAAACTGGATTATATTAACAAGCTGACTGATACGATGATGACGGTACACCTCGAAAACGGAAAGCTAGACGTTGAACTTGAACGCTTCATTGACCTAACATTCTCGAAAACATAATCAGAATCATCAGTGGCTATATCTACAACAACAACAAACATAAACAACTACTACTATTTAATAATTGTACTGCTTCCATTAAAGAACTTATTAACAATGTCGCTAAACAAATTCGGACGAACGTCATGTTGTATTTCAACAAGGACCTAGATGTGTTGGTTTTAAAGTAACCATCGATAATGATTACGATATGGAAAATAAACGGTTGGTGAACGTTGCAGATCCGATTGAACCTCACAACGCGCTAAATATAAAATACTACATGAAAAATGTAATTTTAAAGGAAAGCGTTTATTGAATATCGACGAACCCATAAGCAATGATGCGAATGCTGCGACTTAAACCTATGTCGACACGTCTAGTAGAGAACATCTTGATGTTGTACAGAACAGCACGTCGAACTGCTTATATCGATAGTTGATTTTTTAGTTAAAAATAACTTATCCTTTAGAGGATCGGTTGATCGTCTGTATGCTCCTCACAGTAGAAATTTCCTTAGTTTGGTACAATTGTTTGGCAAATATGATCCTGTTATGAAAGGATATCATATAAAAAAATTCAAAATAAGGAAATTCCAAAACATTACTTAGGAAAAACCATCCAAAATGAGTTAATAAATCTTCTTGGCAGCAATTACTCATTACGCATATTACTCTAAAATATAAAAACAGTAAGTACTTTTCAATTGTATTAGACTGTATTCCAGATATAAGTCATGTCGAACAAATGTCATTTACGTTACGATAGGTAGATATTAGCGGAGAGAATGTACAAATAAAAGAACAGTTTTGAGTTCTAAACCAGTTCAAGAAACTACAAGCGAAAACTTGTACATCATCTCCTTATAAGAATTAAATACAACTCTAAACTGTAACTGTAAACTAGACATGAAAAATTGTCGTGTGCAATGGTGCAAATATGGTAGGAAGTAAGAAAGGAGTTCAGGCAAGGCTTCTGAAGCATTATCCAAAAGCATTTTTTAACCCTTGTGGGATGTCATTCGATTAATTTGGTAGTTTCAGATGCATCCACAACTTCCATCAAAAGTATTTCACTATTAGGAGTTTTGCAAAGACTGTTCGTACTTTTTTGTCGTTCTACTAAGCGCTAGGAGTTATTTAAAAAAATGTAGAGGGATTAACAATTTAGGAAATTTGCGAAACACGGTGGGAAAGTAAAATTGATAGTTTAAAGACTTTCTTTCTTATTTATTTTGAAAACATTTAGACACGAAAGTCAAAATGGGCTCATTGTTTCCGCAAAGATGTTGTAACTAGGGTTCACAACACGAATAACATTTGCATACTGAAGGATTTCGTTTTGCAAAGATGTAAGGCGTTTAATGCGGTATCTCTTTCATGATTTATCACACATTCATTAGAAGGGTTCTGCAAGCAAAAATGTATTTTATATGCAAATGGTCGTGAGTTTAAATTAGATATTTTGTTAGATTTTTGTTGTAACGCCACTCGTGTTTATACGCATCAACCCCTACCGCATTTTTATTTTTAGATAGTAAGGTTATAACGCAAGTAGTAGTAAGGTTGGTAACACGTAGGGAAATTCCCTATATGTAGGGGAAATTAATGCTATTTTGTGGTATGTCGAGATTGAAAATTAACCAATACTAAAATGTAGGGAAATTAGGTTATGGCACATCCTTAACAAACGTAATTACTTAATTTACTAAAAAGTTTTTTTTATTTTCTACCAGTCAGTACCGTGTAGGTAGTTCTGGTATAGTAAACAGGTGTTTGGTGTTTGGCAGTTTTTTTAAAACTAAAATTCCCAAAAAACGTGATTCCGAAGGTCCATCAACTTCAAAAAAACTTAAAGGTAATAAACCAATCCAAATGGAGAAAACAAAAATTTAATAAATATTGGCTAAAAAATCCTCAATTTTCTGGCTGGTTGCAAGAATGTGACGATACTTATAAGTGCAAATGCATAGCATGCAATAAAATTTTAGTATCCCTGTTGTAAATGACATATAGAAAACTATAAAAAAAACCTATAGGAACCAATAGGTTTCATATAGTGCTTTTGTCGCTAAAATTACCTATTGGTTCCTATTGAATTCTATAAGTAATAACCTATAGATTTTTTAAAGGACGCTGTAGGTTCACCTATGATTTTCTAGGAACCTACAAGTTTCTATGAGTTCAAGCCTCAAAAAGCGAAAAAATACCTATTGATTTCTAAAGGTTCCTATTAGTTATTACAGAAAACTACAATTTCTATTTAACATTAAATCCGTAAATACCTACAGAAAACTGTAGTTTGTTTAGTTTGTTTGTAAAACCCTTTGATTATAACCTATGCATAAATAACCTACATATTCTTTTAAAAAAATAATTGTATTTAAACTGGTGTTTGTTACAAATAGGATTGGCAAAGCAAAGAACATATGTAAAGATACAGGTATATTCGTTTTATATATTGATAAATAATAATAGAAATCTTTGACTAGCACTGTATTTTAAATGGAGAATTGAAAAATCTAAGATAAAAAAATCCATAAGCTATACCTTTAAATTTACTTAGGATTTCCTCTTGTAGTCCCCTGTTAAGGTCTTTAAGTTGTTCATTCTCCTTTTTAATCTTCTTTAGCTCCTTCTTCAGTGGTTCTATCTCCATTTTTAATTCTTCGAGTTCTGACGATTTACTTTCACGTCTTTTATGACTATGGATGCCAATAGTTGCAATAATATTTTCATAATTGCTACTATAGATAGCCGAATCTAACTTTTTGGTTTTCGTTTGCATCACAACCTGTAATAAATAAATCTAATTAATGTAATTCACTAATTCCATAACTTCCGTAATGAAAAAGGTGGTTTTTAATTTATACGTTTTGTGTTGTGTTGAGCATCACTTCATCATCATTTGATGTAGTATCATCGAGCAACCTTCTGGGTTTGTGTCGAATCCTGGTTTCACTTGCCTTTTTTTCAACCTCTTCCTTTGAAACTAATTAATAATAAATTTCACATGAAATATTTTGTATATTAAGTATATGTATTTACCTCCAACACATATTACATATGCTTTGTAATATGTATTATCGCTGTACAACACTTTGTACTTCTTGTTTTTATTGGGATCGAAGGTATCAATGTTAAATTTTTTAATATTATTTACAGTTGTCGTATATTTATAACCTTATCGTCCACAAATTCGACGAAGGCAAATTCAGACGCCATTACTAGAAAATGTTAGGTTACTTTAAAATTATCGAATAAAAATGTAATTTATGCACACAATAATCGATATGAGAAATTACAAATAAGTGATTAAAGGCGGGTTGCACAAAGCAAATCAAAAATGTAGCAAGTGATTATTTCTGAAATCAATTGTTACATCACCAATAAACGTCGTTTCATTGGCTATGTAGCAATTGTTTTGAGAAATAATTGGTTGTTACATTTTTGATTTGCTTTGTGCAACCCGCCTTTAGGGTTGCGTGAGAATTCTAAATAAATCTGAAATTCACATACCTACCTAACTCTTTGATAATTATTACCAAATCACAGAACACTTGCATAAGAAAACCTTTAAAAAATTATAACCCGACTCAAACGACGGAAGCCGAACCAAAACGAAAGAATTTTCGTGTGTACATAACAAATTTGAGGTAAATTTCCCCTTAGAAATCTATCTGTTTCTATAGGAATTTCCAAAATTAAAACAAATTTTTTAAAAAATTAACAACAAATAAGTAATTTTATATATACGCACTATTTAACAAATTTTATTATGCATTAAAATTACAAAATTCCAATACCAAAATTTTTAATAAGAATTTTCCAAGAGGTTCCTTTACGTTTCTGTAGGTAAAACACATGTTGGACCCATATAAAATCTAACTTAGAACCTTTACAACTCTACAAAACCTTTTCAAACCTATAACATTTTTATAGTTTTGAATACGTTTTCTGTAGGTCATTTACAACAGGGATGCGGGAAATCTGAACTATTAAGGCATTTAGACGGCAAAATGCATAAGTACATTTTTTGCAGAACATAATGCGGCATTTCAGGTAATTGAGCATTTAGTACCGCTATTAAAAGAAATTTGCCCCCATTCTGATATTTTAAAAAATGTCAAGCTTTGTCGTAAAAAATGTACTCAGATTATCAAAAACGTTGTCGCGGAGAAAGAAAAGCAGAGACTCATTAGCACATTACAGAAAACAATGTTTTCAATATTATTGGATGAAAGTACTGATCTTGCTTTAAATAAAACAATGTGTGTGTTAGTGAGATATGTAAACCCTCTTAATGGATCTGTTTGTACAGAACTACTAGACTTATTAAAACTCGATGCAAGTGATTGTTCTGCAGTGAAGCTGTACGCTGAGTTCAGAGATTTGCTACAATGTTTGCAAATTCCTTTAAAAAATGTTATCGGAATGGCAAGTGATGGTGCAGCAGTTATGGTAGGAAAAATTAATTCTTTTGCATCAAGATTGCAACAAGAAAATCATAATTTAATACTCGTTAAATGTATTTGTCATAGTTCAGCTCTAATAGCAAGTAAAGCATGTGTGCTGTTACCGAGGGGACCAGAGGATCTACTACGACAAATAACAACATACCTTTCTGGAAGTCCAAAACGGTATAATTTATTATTAAGAAAACTTATTAACATTACGTACATATTTTGGATTTTAGATGTGCACAACTTCAAGAATTTAATATGGCTAAAAAGCAAATATTAAAAACCTTTGCCACAAGGTGGTTATCTTTCCAAAAGTGCGTGGACCGAGTATTAGAATATTGGAAAGTTTTATATCATTATTTTCAAGTAGCTGCATTTAAGGATGAATTAAATCAGCTGAAATAATTTTTAACGAATTAAGTAATCTATGCACAAAAGCTACTACTCTAATTCAAGAGTTGTTTGTAGAATCAAAGAGATTATGTTTTAAATTTGGACAAAATTTTATCAAACCAGAATGTTACTAATATGAATGTAAGACATCCACACAGAGTGTACTAAATTGTTAGAAAATGTGCCACAAAATGAAAGCGAAATGGTAAGAATAGCAATATTAATTGTACAACCTTCAAATGTGATCAAACGCATTACGAATTAACAAAATATTGTAATTTATATGATAAGTAATGTATCTTATTTTAATATGTACATACCTATTTTTAAATACATATTTTAACAAGGATTTAACTGGTTTTAACCAAGTTTTAACGAATTTGTTTTTTTGGTGTAGGGATTTTTTTTGTTTAGGGAAATTTTCGGTGCAGTATTGACGAAAAAGTTTTTTAAATGTTCCCATCACTAGGCTCTGGAATAGCAATATGTACCTACACAATTTAGCAAGTATTGTTCAAGTAAAATAAACGAGTTTAAGTTTTAATAGTTATTATTCTTATTGGTATTTTACGTATTACAAGACGCCACCTAACGACAATAATTAAAACTATTTTAAGTAGTATAAGTTACGGGATTGTGTGTAGTTTTAAATGTGAAAAAGGTTAAAAACTATGGAAAGTAAGCCCACTAATGAAAAAAGAGCGTGTTTTAATAACATTTATGAAATTAAAATTAGGTGTAAGATATGTAGTTTTGGCAGATTTAGTTGGAACGATTACTAGTAAAACTTGTAGTGTAATTTTTAAGGATACCATTAATAAGTTAGCTTGCATGTTGAAACCAATTATTATATGGCCAGCTAATGAAAATTGTTCAAAAAATATCTCATATAGTTTTGAACATTTTAAAAATGTACGTGTGGTGTTGGATTGTACCGAGTTTATAGTGCAAAAACCAAAGTGTTTGTGTTGCCGTGTAAGAACATATTCACATTATAAGGGCAATCTTACAGTCAAATTAATGACTGCAGTTAGTCCAGCAGGGTTAATAACTTTTATAAGCAAAGCATAAATATTTGAACAAAGTGAAATAATGAATAAATTGACGCCTGGAGATACAATAATGGTTGATCGAGGTTTTATGATTGACGATGTATGCAGATCAAATCACATAAATGTAATTCGCCCACCATTTTTAAAACACCGCAGTCAATTTACACAAGAAGAACCGCTTAAATAGCCCGTGGACGTGTCCACATAGAACGAAGTAATCAGCAGATAAAAGTATTCGAAATTTTCGATGAAGCCATCGTCATGGAATCTGACACCTTTACAGTGATGATAGATGACATTTTTACAGTAATATGTGCAATTGTTAATTTGTTAAATCCCAAATAATTTACAACTAAATTTGTGTCAAACAGTAAAATACTGCAACAGAATTATAAATTTACTGTAATTGTTTTTAAAATTCAAACGATTCTGTTTTATGTAAAAAATATGCAATAGCTTCCTAAACTTTTATTCTTTTCCATACATATTATATGAAGCATGTTAGTACAGTAGCTGTCTTTGAGTTTTTTAATCATTTTTATAGAAAACTCATAATCATGTTTAATGTTTATATTCAAGTAGGAGTTTGTATACCTTGAATATACAACAAAATCACATTCAGGTATATTTAGAAGTGTCATGCCGAATTGTACCTGTCCATAATATAGATGTTTTTTTTTTAATGTGACAGAATTAGTTTCTTCAGTTAAAAATTGGCAACTGTTTATGAGACCGACTTCACTACAATCATTACCTATAAAAATAATACAACTATTGATTTAAAAAAATTATATAAGGATTACATACCAGAAACAGGACATTTAATTTCCAATAACTTTATTGGTTTTCCATCTCTCATTACGATGCCATCAGGGCTGAAAGCCAACCACGGTTGTTTCTCACAGACGATACCAGTTTGAATGACTTCACAATTATTATTTTTGACATAAGCATCTCTTGCTATTCGTTCGTACTTTAGTCCGTAGTCTGTGAATTTGCTTCGAAAAGATTTGAGCCAGAAATATTTTATAAATTTTGTTTCCCAATCACCTTTGGAATAGGTATATATGTATATAGAATAACATCTTGACCCTGTGATGTGAAACTGTCGCTCCTTATCCTAAAGGCCTCTAATGGATTTGGTTTCAACAGCTACTTGTTTTACATTTACTTTTAATAAATTATAGTTTTTGTTGCAACATACTTGCAAATCTTTTACAACTTCAAGTTTATTAATAATCTCTGATCTGTTAGCATTGACTAAAATTTCATTGAGGCAGGAGGAGTTTTTAAAGGTTCTCGTACCTTCACATAATCGATACTGGATAACGAACGGGGATGATAAATATTTTACGACTTGGTTTTATCAAATTTATTAATAGTATTTGGTTTTATTTCAGTAGCACTTAACGTCAATGCTTGAAAGTTTATCAAAATCATGCACATTGATTCTGTAATAATTGCATATATTTAATGCTAATTGTCATAACACAAATCACTAAAAATACATACCTATTACCCTTGATTAACACTGCAGCAATATGTTTACATCGACCTGAATTTCCTGCTTTGCAAGAACAATTTGCATTTTTTACTTCCAAGACATTTGTACTGAATTGAAATATACAAATTATTTCATGAAGTTTGTCGATTATAGTAGAAGTTTGTAAGCACAAAGCAAATATATGTAATTTGTTTTTAACATTTTCTTTCAAACCAATGGTTATGATGTGCTTTGCGTTTAACACTGCTTCGCCTTTAACAATACATCTAGATGTTGGGGATGCATCCAAATAACTAAATAATTTACCGAGAGGTAAACACAAATTGATGGTATTCATAATGTTTAAAATTCACTTCTAACCTTAAAACTGCTGGTAAGTTTCTTAATGGCCACTAGTTACTTTACGGCGTGTTTACAATTATTTAAATGTGAAATATCGATAAAATTAACCAAAAACGCAACACTTAATTAAACAAACACAACAGAATCAACGACAGAACACAATGAAGAAACGTGTGGTACCTATACTACAAATTCAAAGCATACTACTTAAACCAACCATGTTTATTTAGACGCACGCCATCTGTACTTAAGTTAAATGCCAATACCGATATTCGTGGATCACCATACCTATCAAGATACAGTCCACTGGGGTACATTAACAAAATGTCTTAAGCAAGTAATCATGTTACAAACCCTAAAATACATACAAAACTACACATTGGTCCTTACGTCACCGGATATGTGTGTATAAAGACGAATTTTAGCGACTAACGTGGTTCACGAATGAAGGAAAACTGCGTTTTAGTGATGAACAAGTGACGTGATTGTTATAAAATTCGAACGCGGTTCGACGAAACGTTGGATGATAGTTGAAAGTGTTCAAAGGGTTCGTTAATACTCGTGTCCCTATCGTGTCACTAGAGTTGTAATAACGTTTAACCTCACTTTCAACTTTTCTTGTACAATGTACATAACTACAATACCGCATCCCGCCCATACCTTTATTGTTACAAGGCTCTGTTATTGTAGTGATAATGGAAAACGTGTACGTGCAAAGTGCAACTATTGTAGTTGTGGATGATGGGTGCTATGTAGTTGTTACTGACGGTATTTAAATTGCTTCAATTTTAACCTTGCCCCTAATAATTAAATAATTTATTGTAGATGGAACAAGATATAAGTTACCTCATGGATGTGGTGAATACACAAATATTGATAACGACGCACTTGTTGCAGTGGATGAAAATCAACTGTTACAGTTAAAAGTTCCTGCTGCTTCGCCAAGTACTTCTATAGATGTCATAGAGAAGAGAGACGTAATTTGGAAATCTGCTAGACATCAATCTCAAGCTGACATAAATGCCACCATAACTTTTCTTACTTTGAAGAGTAGTGACAAGTACGAAAAGTTATTTAATGATAAGAAAACTGTAAAGCTAAAAGTGTAACAAATGTTAGCTGATGCTATGAATTAAGAGGGGTTTAATGTTGGTACGGGCAAAGAAGCAGCTGAGCGTTGTCCTCAAAAATATCACAACTTAATGAAGTGTTATTTACAATTAACGAAGGTCAGTAAAACCACTACCACCCTATTTTGATTTGATGCACAAGGTGTATGGAGCAAAGCACTGTGTTAATCCCACTTACACTGTTGATTCATTCACTGGTATAAGTATAAATGCAGTTCTAAATTTATTTTATAACCCAGTATTACAGGTGAACAGGAAAACGAAGCTAGCATTGCAGTTATGGAAAATGAACAAGAAACACCACCTAGTCCTTCCACTAGTAGTACTTCGGCACTCATTGGTCGTAGACCATCCAAAATAAAGCCGAAAATCAATTCGGACAAAATAATTGAAACAATTGAACGACTTCATAAACAACAAGAAGAAAACAACAGCCATAGGTTTGAATTAGTTGAAAATTTATTATTTATTATAAGACCAAAATCAGTATAAAAAAGAATTCTTATCATTATTCAGAAAAATGGTTGAAGAGAAGAAAAAAAGAAAACGAGATTCGTCTGAATCTGATTGAAATTTTTAAATAATTAAATGCATTAAAAAACTACATTTCTAGATTAATAACAACCTACATTACTCTATTATCATTACATTATTATTATAGTACTTAATATTACTCTACACATTTTTCCTTAATAAATCCTTTATACAATTGCGTTTTGTTATATTCTGTTTGGAAATGTTTTCATGCCTGAGAGTGTCATAAGATAAACCACCCTCATCATCATCATCAACGTAACCTTCAGGCCACATTTGATCGTTACATAAGTATGTAGTAGTATGCAATAGTTATTAAAACTATTTCTTAATAGAATATGCATTCACATATTGGAGGATTCTCCACCTTCCCTTTAGTCTACCAAAAGTATTTTCCATAACTACTCTTGTACGACTATGAATGGTATTGTAATTTGTTTCGCCTCTACTTAGTCGACCATTATCACTAAAACAGTACGTGTTAAAAAACAATCTTAACAAAAAATGGCAAAACGTACATGTAAGAATTAATTAAATAGTCCCTTAGGAAATAGACAGAATCTCCGAGTAAATGATACTTATTATAAAAATAAGTATCCGGCCCGAACTCTTCTATATTCTTATATAAACTGCTATTTTAAAACACCTACAAATGATGACTTTGGTATTTGTTGTTTCATACAAACATTATTTACCCTACAATCATGAGCTGAGCCAGGAAATCCCACAAATATATTTGTAAATATACAATTTGCATTGCATATCCCCTGAAGTAAGATTGAATGGGAATGTTTCCTATTCAGATAACTTACCTGATGTTTTTCGGACACTTTGCAGGGGATGTGGCAGCCATCTATTGCTCCTATTACACCTATTATTGAAACATAAGGATAGTATCTATACAAACCATAATAAAACTCCTTACCAGGGTATTCAGCAATGGCTTTAAATTGCTGCTCTATAAGAGTGCATCCTGCAGCATTGGGCCATACTCGGCAGCTAAACTTGCCACTGTTGCTACATAACTTTCAGTTACATGTAACACAGTGAATTCACTTACATTAAATTTATCGGCAATAGAAACAAATGTTTCTGCTTTTCCAAGGTACCACAGTGTCATCAATAAATACTTTTTCTGGGGAATTGGTAAATGCCCACCATGAGCATATTTTTTTTCCAACTTTAAACAAACTTCCTTTAAAAGCTGTTCAAATGCAGCATTTGACATTCGAAACATTCTAAAAAAATCCGTTTCTAGGTAACGAGGTAACCAATCTTCGTAATACCCATCTGGTCGAATGTGTCTTTCCCTAGTTCCACTAGCACATAAAAGTATCTTTTCTGTGAGGTTATAAGTATTAATCGCGTTATTCAATGAATGCAAAATAACGGAATTGTCACTACCAAAAAGCATATGATTTGATAATACAAGCATTATTCTGTTCTAGGCTCATTGCATTTGAATTAAGAACATAACCTAACCAAAAATTTTAAATTGTACACAACCAATGAACTGACAGTTCGTTGTACACAACTGACTGATGGAAATGTCATTTTGGCGAGAGCAGTTGTTAATGACGTCACCATTTTAAACGCGGTTAAAAAGTGAAGAACTATTTTTGTCGCTAAAATTCGCCTTAAGAAAATAGAAACAGAAAATTTCGTTTTGGGTAAGTGCTGTAATCGTTTCCTTATTCCTAACAACGCTAGTATAAACCTTTGCCTATTGCATATTTCTTTTAATCTCACACAAGCTTCAAATTACCAATTAACGTGTTTGTCTTATTCGTTCGTAAAACATGTAGCGCGCTACAGTTACCATAAAACGTATTTAATACTTTCGATTTGAATTTGTTTAGCAAAATTCGTTTCGGCCTTGTAGTTCTTAAACCTATTGCGAGTACCTGTTTAGGGTCGTTATTGTAAAACACATCTGTTTTCTACCGTCTGAATATACGTAGAATAAATCGTATTTTTCCTTTCAAACAAAACCTAAACTTTTGTATTCGTGGTTAACCTTTAACGGCTACGGAGGGGTCTCTCGGCGAAACTTTCTCTTGAGCATATTTTACATGCCCTTGAAAATCGAGCGGTGGGGACTTATGTACCTTTAAGTCTATACACTCGACAGTCAGTGGCATTGTGTTGTTAGTGTCGAATTATTACATCATAAACAGTTATCGTAGTCTAGTAGACCTCAACGTAGTAATTACGTAAGTATATTTCTTTTTGAGGTAATTATTTCTGAGTTCGTAATTTCTGAAAATTAGCATGGCGAACGCCCCAGGTCCTTCTCGAATGAGGTCAGATAATCCAAATTTTGACGAATGGGCCCTACAGGCTTATAATGAGATAAATATTTAAGATTTTGACAATCTAGAGAGCGAAGATGAGATAATCGATTTAGACAATGTTATCGAAAGTGATCACGATACACAAAGCGAGGAAAGTGCCTCAGAAAATGAAGAAGAAATCATTGAAGAAGAAAAAGGTTATTACTTAGAAAAACATAATTTTACATGGTAATTTGTAACATAACTACCTTTGAAGACCGTTTTCGCTTTATCTTTTTTTTTCAACTTTAGGTCCAAGAACGAACCTCCTGCTAACGTGCGAACAAGACAGCACAATGTTATTATAAAACTACCAGTGCTTAAACCCAGTGTAATGAAGCTTGGAAACAATCCAGATCCTGAAAAAGTATGGAGACTTTTATTTTCACCAGAAATTATCAACAAAATTATTTTTCATACAAATAAGAAAATAACAGCGTTGCAAAAACATTACAAAGATCAGTCACACCCCACACTTCAGCATATCGACCAAATTGGAATGAGAGCATATTTGGATTGCTGGTTTACACTGCGGTTTTTAAGTCTGGCAACGGAAATATAGATTGTCTATTTGCCACTGATGGAACAGGCAGGGATGTGTTTCGTTGTACAATGTCGAAACGACGTTTCGAATTTTTACTTGCCTGTCTCAGATTCGATAATGCTGAAACTAGGGATGAGAGAAAAGCCCTAGATCGGGCAGCACCTATCTCTAATGTCTTCCAGAGTCTTATCGAAAATTTTCAAAGATGTTTTAGTTTAGGAGCCAACGTAACGGTTGATGAAATGCTTATATCATTTCGAGGAAGGTGCAAGTTTAAAATGTATCTGCCAAACAAGCCGGCGAAATATGGCATCAAGGTGCAATGCCTAACAGATGCTAGAAACAATTATCTTTACAACGCATATATTTATACGGGCAAGAATTCCGATGGCCAAACACTTTCTCCAGAAGAAAAACGGCTAAGTGTTCCTACACAGTCAGTAATTCGTCTTTGTAAAGGACTAGAAAAGTCGCATCGTAATGTAACAGGGGACAATTGGTTCAGCTCTATACAGCTGGTCCAAGAGTTACAAAAGAGAGGGCTAACCTATGTAGGAACGCTAAAAAAATAAGGCTGAGGTTCCACCACAGTTCCTTCCACACAAATCTAGAAAAGTATGTACATCTTTATATGGATTTCACCAAGACATTACACTTTTATCACATGTCCCAAAGAAATCTAAAGCAGTCCTACTTGTTTCCTCAATGCACCACAGCAGCTCAAAAAACTTTGATAACGGAAAACCCGAAATCATAGAATATTATAGCATGACAAAGGGTGGTGTTGACATCCTGGATAAAAAGTGTGCTGGCTATAGTGCTAATAGAAGGACTAATCGATAGCCTATGGCTGTATTTTTTCAAATGCTAGATGTATGCACGGTAAATGCATATATTATCCACCAAAGTTATAAAAATGCGCGCAAAATGGAACGTCATGATTTTCTAAAATAGTTAGCCAAATCTTTAACATCTCCGCTGATGGAAAAAAAATTATATTAGTACATGTTGAACTGAGTGGATGTGTTTTCAATGATCACTGTTGTTACATAAATATATGTGAAATTGGGCTAATTGTAAGTATGAAATTATGTATAAAGTATTTTCTGTTATGATTGGTAATGATTGCCTTGTGTTAGTGAGATAAAAACAATTTATCTTTGCTTTCAAATATTAATTATAAATTAATTAAATATTAATTCATAATTAACCAAATAACGAAACAAAGTGATAAGTATCAACAAATTCGTACTTGAACAGAGATTACGTGCATTTTTCGTCGTAAATAATACATATTAAACATATCAACAAAATGTCTATTCAATTAAATTCCGATATTGATATATCCACAATTGAATCTATAATAACAAGCTTTAGTGAAAAAATGAGTGCATTTGACAAACGACTAAATACAGTACAAGAATTATCCACAGAAGCTAATTTTTCTGATATCAATCACCTTCGTAAAGATTTTGCGGAGTTTAAGTGCGATGTGTCTGATATACTAATAAATCTAACAATGAAATATGGTAATCTTGAATACTACACCCGTAGAAATTGTTTGTTATTTCATGGGATTCCAGAAAAGCAAAATGAGAAAGTGTTAGATGTAATTTCTTCGATCATTGTTAATATGAAAATCGATTATTGGATATTTGATGCGACTACTATGATTGACAATTGTCATCGGATAGGACAGTACAATTCATATTCAAGAAAAAAACAGACCAGTAATAGTAAAATTTACATCGTATATTAAACAGGCAAATTATATATTCCCATAAATGGAAATTAAAAGGTGCAAAAACGCAAATCACGGAATCTTTAATTGCGTCCCGGTTAAGTTTATTCAAAAAAGCAAAAAGTGTTGTGGGAAATAAAAACTTCTGGACAACTAATGGAAACATTTTTGTATAACTACCTGACAAGTTAATATAAACTTCCCAGAACTCACCACGTGGAGGTATCCGACCTAGAGTTCCTACCTCCCTCCCACCCTTATACTCATAAATTACTTATATTCTCTTTTGGTTTCGAAAACTGGCATTTCTGATCGGGATTGCAGTTTGGCCATTACATAGCCGTCTCTAGATTCCTTTCCTGAAACACTCAAAGATGCCTCAGAGACTATTTTGACATGTCTTTCCACAGCCTGTGTATGACACGGAAACTTCACTAAATCTATTTCAGGTACAGTCTGAATCAGCTGATTCAGGTCATCATTTGATATGCTTGCCAAAGTAGGTGGTTCACTTAGTTCACAATTCTGCCAATCAATCAAATCGTTATATGTAGTTGCTTCAAAATTTATTTTAGGAATAATAAATTCTCTCATCCGTTCACGGGTAAGGCCATTTCTGGTCTTCAAAATACGCCTTAAAGCTAATTCTCGAAGATAACGTTTGGTATCATTTAGCATACAAATCAATAAATTCTCCGGGTGAGCGAAATATGCATTTCTTTCTATTACTGGATCTATAATTTTTAAAATGTTTTGGGGTAAAACCTTGATCGCTGAATCATTCCTAATAAATGTTTTGGGCCATCTAAGCAAGATGGTTTTATTTTTATGTTAAACCAAGTAGGTGCGTAGACCTTAATCACAAAAGAACTAAGAATCTAGAGATTTGTTGAAGGTACTTCCGTTGCTGCATATAAACGTAAAATTCGGTTCGCACAAGTAAGCCATCTTGAATGAGCCAAGGGTCCTGGGTTTCTCTTCGACAAATCAAATGGAAAGATTCCGGAAGATATTGCATGACATGCTTGATACAAATATTTTTGGTCGGTACTTATTACAGCAACATCAACGTCGGGTAATTCGCCTTGTATCGGTTGAAATTTTACAACTGGTAGTTTGTCACATGTTTCCAAGAGTTTTCCAATTTCCCCGGAAAACCCCCGCGGCCCTGTTGTCTGGCCATCTAAAAACTGGAGTAGGTGTCTTAATGGCAATTCATTCGCATGAAGCATGCAAATAAACCACTGGAGTGGTTTTTCAAATTCCCTTTCAAGCTGTACTATTATTCCGTTTTTCCGTCCCGTATTCACAACAGTGCCATCACAGCCGATAACAACTACACTATCCACGATAATTTTTTCCTTTAAGAAATTAAACAAAGATAATGAAATTTCTTTAGCGGTACCGGCTTTTGAAGCCCTAAATATCTTGATCCAGGTTCACATAAAACCACAATGTGTTCCTCTACAATAATTTTTTTATGTCTTTTTTGTTCAATAGTTTCAAAAGTAATGGTTTTGTGCTTGCGGCCGTCAAAATAAATTCCTTCAATGTCACTTTTAATTTCTATGTTTTGAATCGCCTTTCTAGCATTTTTTCTTGCTCGCCTAATTTTACTTCTATCTATAACTTTGGACTGGTCTTCTAGAGTTATTATCCCAACATCCTGAAGAACTGCACTTGACAACATTGCAGCAGCTCTGTCTGAAACTACCGTTCTATCACATACTAAAGCCAATTTGTTGATGTTAATTCGCATTTGAGATGTACTGGGAATAGCTAATGTTTCTGAAGGAGGTTTCATGCTTTTTGCGGGAGCGAATTCACGATCTAGATCATCTAATTCGGACTCACTGCTCGAACTTTTATCCTTATCTAAATCATTAGAATTAACAAATGTCAAGTCTAACTTGGAAACCTTTTTGCTTTTTCTCTCGTCGATTTTGTTTCTTCGGGCAACGCGTCTCTGTAAAAGTTTACTGGTTACCACATCCACACCAGCAATAATCATTTGCCTTTCACGCCGCTGATCTACTAAAAATTCTTGCTCTTTAGTTGGAACTTTGTACAAACACACGCACTTTTTAAAATCAGAACATTTACAAAAACTGATATCAAACAGTTTCTTTTGAGCTCCATTGAAAAATAATTTGGCCTTTGGATTGCGTCTAGACGCTGGCAATTTTTTAACCTTTTTATACTTCTCAAAGTAGTCTTTTAACATTTTAAAAATTCTACGGTCACTCAAATATGGCAAACAAGCTTTGTCCCATATACTTTTAACATCTCGTAAAACAATGTTTGCAACTTCAGGAAAAGTTGGCTCTTTTTTACACTTTTGTAATAATTCGAACCTCACATATAAATAATGCTTCATAACATCACAAAAAGTGGGCAAAACCGTAGTACTAAGTTGTTTGAAAGCCCCAAAAACGGTGCAAAGTACGTCTCTCCGCGTTTTCGGCATTTAAAATAATTTTAACACTACTTACAACAGAACAGCTCGAACAACACTAAACTTATGGGACTACTCGACTTGCCTGACGCAATGTTATTTATTATTTTCGGAGAAAACGACAATTACCGAGTAATACCGCGATGTTGCTATGTTGCCACTTGTTGCAGAAAATACTTATTGTTAATACTTATTGGGAAACTTCGTCAGTAATGTGACCCCTGAAAAACATGTATCAAGAATTTGAAATTTTTACCATATAATCAACTCATAAGAAAGAAACGTTTAGGCACTAGCCGTTGTTAAAATTCAAAAGTAAATTTTTTCGCTCCGACTTAATATACATATATAAAAAAATATTTTAAGTTTATTGCTATTAAATCTAAACCTTTACCGGATTTTGAACATTTATGGGTTAAGGTAACTTGTGATACTAAAGAGTTATTTTGGTGTTGTTTATAGGCCTCCTAATACTAACATAAAGAACTTTTTGTTAAGTTTTAATGAGAGAAACATACAGTGTTGCCAGATTGGGCGATTAATCGCAAATTAGGCGACATGAAATTGTAATTTGCGACCTAATTTTTAGTAATGCGATTATCGCAAATTGGGCGATTTGCTATTTTATTTGGTGGGTATTTGGGCGTTATGTAGATGTGTATATTTTTTTTCGTTTACAAATACTTAAATAGGTTTTTACTTTCTTTATTAAACGTATGCAACACGTAATACTTAGAAGTGCGCTCTATATTTATGCATTTATTACCGCATTTTATTAGTAATGTTTGTTCATTGTTTGTTGCACCGCTATATACCGCTCTGTTAGTAATTAAGATTCATTTACAGGTTGATAAAGTGTTGTAAGAATTACAAAATTCCTAATTCTATGTTGCAAAAATTTAATAGTAACATTATGTACAATTACTCTAAACCTTCAACAGAAACTTCCACATCACGAAATGATGAGGGGATGATTGAAGAAACGATTAGTTTATATACAAAAATTTTTAATGATGATTCATGTTAGTTTTTTGTACATCATACTTTCATCAGTTTTGGTATTATTCAAGTGTGTTTACAAAATTAAATTATTTTAACTTGAATTTCCCGCATTTTTTTAAAATATTCTATTCCAAAAATTGGAGATATTTTTAATATGTTTTATCAATAATCGTTTATACGTAATTATACAATTGATGTGTAATATAAGTATCAAGTCGAAGTAGTGCATAGAACTGTGTGCGATTTTGGGCGATATTTATGAAGTGTGTAGGCGCTTTTACAAACCATCTATCTGGCAACGCTGGAAACATATGCAGCAGTACAATACGTGCACGTGTATATACAGGTTCCGAATGCGGCAACTACTAAAATTATCAGTTGTGTAAGGTTAAAAATTAATCAGTTTAAATATTTAAAATACAGTTTGTGTTATCTAAATCTGCGCAATCGAAAATTAACTAATAATTTTCAAATAATTACAGAAATCTAAATTAAACGTAAATATGACGGTCTGTGGAATTTGTACCCAAAGTGTTAATGTAAAATCGCCCGGCCTTCAATGTAATTTCTGTGCGATATATTATCATGCAAAATGCGTTGAACTAACAAAATTGCAAATTGAAACAATAAAATCGCTACAACAAATTATGTGGAAATGCCCAACTTGCAATGAATTAGAAAATGATTCCACTAACCATAAGGAATGCACAGGATGTAAAATAATTCCTACTCTGCTTGAGTCAATTAATAAATTAAATAACACAGTGGCGGAATTGCAACGTAAATTAGATTCTAAACCGCAGACTGATTTCAATATGGAACAATTAATATGCGAAATATCTGATAGAAATAAGAAATCGAAAAATATAATAATTTACAAACTAAAGGAATCACTATCTGATGACGTAAATACTAGAGTAGCCGAAGACTTAAAAAACGCAAGAGATGTTATTCGTCATATTGCTCCTGATATTAACACAGAAAATGTAATAATAGCAAGATTAGGAAAACAGCTAGAAAGAAATAAATCACGTCCACTAAAAATTATTCTCAAAAATAAAGAAGAGGCATTGAAAATTGTTACGCAGTAAAGTAAACTGAAGACGTCTAACTACGAGGTTTTTATTGGAATGGATGAAACAATTATGCAACGGCAATATTATAAAAAAATTAAAACAGAAGCAGACGAAAGGAAGAATAAGGGAGAAAAAGTTATTATTCGTAAGCCAAAAAACTAAACATCTCAATTGCTCATGTTAACATACGTTCGTTAAATACATGATTTCAACTATTTTCAGATCTAGTAAAAAAATATTCGTTTGACTGTCTAGGTGTTTGTGAAACATGGCTGGATGAAAATACTCCAAGTAGCTACATATCTGTTCCTAGTTATAATATTATTAGATGCGATCGAAGCACACGAGGCGGCGGAGTTGCTATTTATCTAAAAAATACAATAAAATATAAAGTTTTTTACAGTAACATTAATAAGTTTAATTGGCCTTGAACAACTGTGGTTAATTATTCAGTTTAATAAAATGAACATAGCTGTGGGTGTAGTTTATAGAAGACCCGGAACAAACATCGATAGTCTTAGTAGTGTTTATGAAGTTTTAGAAGATTTATATGTAAGTGCGGATTCTGTAATTTTATTGGGGGACATCAATATTACCCTGTTAGACAAAACTAGTGGCGATACAAAGAAATTTCTTTCAATGATTTCGGTATTTAACTTAAAACAGATTGTAGGTGAACCTACGCGTATTACATCAACATGTGAGTCTCTGATTGATGTAATTTGTGTAAACGATAATTTAAATGTTATTAAATGTAATGTCATTGATATGTTGAACGTCACAGATCACATGTTAGTATACTGTTACTTAGGGATGTATAACACACAAGCCAAACAACAAACGTACCAAATTAGAAATTTAAACAAAATAAGCTTAAATGAATTAGAGAGAGATACATTAAACTTAAACTGGAATTATTTATACAATTTACACGACTTAGACGCTAAAGTAGATAACTTAAATCTAAACATTAACTATATATTTAATAAACATGCTCCGTTAAAAATTTGCACCATTTCAAAAAAAAAAAGATCCTCCGTATATCACATATAACATCAAGCAAATAATTAAATTAAAGAACAATGCTCATAAAAAATACTTGAAAAATAAAACAGATGTAAATAGATTGAGCTATGTCGAACTAAAAAACTATCTTGCAGGGGCAATCAAAAGGGAGAAGGATGCGTACATGCAATATGAGCTCTGACTTAAATAATCATTTTGTAAATGCTAATGTTGGACACATACCTGTAAATAATGAATTACTTTATTACTATAAAAATAATAGCCTTAGCGAAAACACTAGATTTAAATTTAACTTTACAACAGCTCATGACATTTATAGATTATTTAAAACGGTTAAATCAAATGCAAAAGGTACAGATAACTTAAGTAGACAAATGATACAATTAATTTTGCCACACTGTGTTAATGTTTTAGTCCATGTTGTGTCCTTTTTTTGTAAGTGGTATTATACTTATGGTTCACGTGGGTAAAGGAAAGACGAATTTCACTTATAATTTAATCTTCTAATTTCTAACTTTATTGGTAAATAAACACCTGATAAAATAAGTAAGTATAAGTATAAGACAAATACAATGTAAGATAATAAAAGAATATACAAGCTTATTACCTTTATTGCGCGTGTAATCCAAGCAGCAATAAATGGCAGAAGAAATGTGAACAGTTTGTCATTTACAATAATGCGCCGATGTAACGCGCATGCTATTATATGTTAGATTTATACATATCAAAACTTATACTAGAAACTATAATTAATATCTAACACCTTCCCTCTTAATATACACCTTACGGAGAGTAACGCATTGGAGGTTTGATTTTCCTCGATGGTCGCGGACTGCAGGAGCTTGCCATTTTAGTAAACTTAGTTTCTGCAGCTTGCTTTTTTCTTCCACTGCCAAATACGTCCTTATTCTTATCTGTTTTACTGTTGTGCGAATTCTCTGCTCCTTCAACTTTTTTTGGTGTATTTGAAACACTTAAAGTTTCTGGATGCGCATCGTTAGAGTTTTCTATTTCTTGTTGAGTAGCAGGTGTGCCTCTAAGCTCGGTCGTGATATCATTGGACTGCCCTTGAGGATAGCTACAAACTAGCAAAGGTGTTCCGAATTGCACAATAGACTTGTCACTACAATCGCTGTCTGTTTGAAACTTTTCCTGACTTTGGGTTGAATTATCAATTTCAAGATC
Organism: Aquatica leii; assembly: GCA_035610365.1. NCBI lineage: Eukaryota > Metazoa > Arthropoda > Insecta > Coleoptera > Lampyridae > Aquatica > Aquatica leii. The sequence goes on along the minus strand of CM069433.1, from coordinate 111,419,710 downwards.
GTCACTACATTGTCGCATTTGATTAGCATGGCGGGTATAGGTTTTGTTATCGTGTAATATTTCATATAAAACTGAGCCTACTCTATTTAATACCGTACCTAACTTCCATTTTGCTTGACCATCAAAATTTCTAAACAAAACTGATTGGTTAATTTTGAATTCAATTTCTTTATTTATAAAGTTCTGTTTTACCATTTTGGCTTGTTTCTCTATAACGGTTGCCTTTATATTAGGCAGCATTAAGTCTAATCTACTTCGTAAGTTTCTTTTGCAAAACAAGAAGAATTACATAATTTTGTTTGCTCAGTTTTATTTTTGAGAAATAATTCTGCAGTAAAATTTTTTAACAGTCCGATTTCATTTTTGAATATATCTCCGAAAGAAGCAACTAAATTTTTTAATCCCAATTTTAAATCTGTGTCGGATGTTATTTTAATATCCGCTAGATTCAATTTAATTTTAAAAAACCAACCTCTTCCTAAAATAGTGTCAAATTCACCGTCCATGACATAAATGTTACCTTTAAATGATGTGTCTCTAAATTTTACATTAACGTTAGTAATTCCCATCACCGGAAGGGTTTGTTTGTCATAAGTTTGCAAGATAACATTGCAAGATTGTACTTCATTCTTAATTTGCATTTTATCAAGAACGCGTTTCGATATTAATGAATATGTAGCACCCGTATCTAATTCCATTTGCAACGGTTGGTTCTCAATAAGTACGTCTAATAAAATTTTATTTTTAGGATTGCAATTAGCTGACAAACTTAATATTTCCGCAATTTCTGGCGAGAGTTGCACATCTGTTACACTACTAGCAGCGGCAAACATAGAGCTTCTGCTTCTTTTGCAAACTTTAGCAAGATGTCCTATTTTATTACATTTATTGCATTTCGCATTTATAAATCGGCATTTAGGAGCAACGTGGTTTTAATAACCGCAACGAAAACAAACTCTACTTTTATTATTAATGAAGGTGTTACTAGACCCTGCACCTAAATTAAAATTTTTTTTATGGTCAGCATAATTAATTTTATGAACTTTTGGCAGATCTAATTCTTTGCAAATTGTTACGCCTTGATTCGCCTGTTCATCCGCAACACATTTCTTAATTACCTTATCTAATGTGAGTCAGTTCGTAAAAAATAATTTTGAGTCGCCTCATCTTTTATGCCTAAAATGATTTGATCTCGCAATTCTTCATTTAACCTTTCTTCCCCCTCAAATCCGCAGTGTAGTGAAATATCTTTTACAACATTCAAAAAATCGGTAAAAGATTCCTCGTTTTTTTGTTTGCGTAATCTAAATCTTTGCCTTTGAGTGCACTGCAAAGGTTCCGGATTTAGATTTCCTTGCAACAATGAAGTTATTTCATCGAAACTTAAATTTATAGGTTTATTAGGGGTTGCAATAACTTTTAACTTTGTGTACATTTCGGGACCCATGCAGCTTATAAAATACCTCACCTGGTCAGCCTCTGGTAACTTGTACAAATCCGTAAAGCATTGGAAACGTTCTGTATAACTTTCAAAATTTTCTTTCTTTGGGTTAAATTCCGCGAACATTGGAATCGAGATTCCTCTTGAATCATTTTCGTTAACGGACATTTCCGAAACGCACACGGCCTTTTCACCCTTGCAATTGTTTTACAGATACCGCAACGTCTTCTCCTTTAAAACTCGTCGCCAGTTTGTTGTGTCCTTTTTTTGTAAGTGGTATTATAGGATTACATGAATTGCTAAATAATAACATATCAACAGATGATAGTCAAATTACTACTCCTTCGAAGAAAGTTCAAAATGGAGTAGTCTCAACTGAAAAAATGCATGTAATTAATACAGGTGCAAAAAGAAAAAGTTTTTATTACAAAAACATCTATGAATGAATCTGAAAAATTGAAACAACTGGAACCAACAGAAATAAAATCTTCTGTTGAATTAAAAGGTACAAAAGATTCAGATTCTGGAAACGAACAGTTTTGCCAAAGAACTCGCAAAAGCTTGTGGTAAACAAATTGTAAGTGAAAAAAAAAAGGTATGATAGTATTACAAGTAATTTTTAAAGTGTAAGCAAAAAACTACCGGGATCCTAGATTTTAGATTGTATGCTTCCGTGGCAGTTGGTAGTTAAAAGGTTATCGGGGTGCATGTCACGTCCGAATCGCAAATCATTAACACTTGACGTTTTGACATTCATATTAGTGTCTTCTTCAGAAGTCGATCTGAAACGATCCCAAACGTCAAATGTGAGTGATTTCCGATTCGGACGTGACATGCAGTCCGAAAATCTTTTAAGGAATCATGAATATCTAACATAATATGTGTAGGCTAGTATTTTAGTGTGATGCCACTTTAAACTTGAAATTCGATTTTTCTTGATAAACTGTCTTTAAACCGTTTCGAAACACTAAATTTTTTACCAATTAATGACGTCAGGCATGAGTCTAATAACGTTTTAGGACGTTGGTCAAGTTTATTTATAGGAAACTGTAAAACTTATGGTAATTTTTGAAGAACCAAATTGTTAAGTGCGAATTATTCTAAGAAATAAAAATAAACATAGAATTTTGACATTCTGTAACAAGATAACGTTTAACTTCTCCCATTTCTTTTATATGATTGCCTGCAATCTTTGCATTTGGAATCGCCTGATCAACTGATGCTTTGGACGAACCTTTTGATTCCGTTTCTAAAGCAATCAAAAACAATAATAGAATAGTTTTTCATCATGATCAAACATCTAATTCTTTAACAAACCCCACCAAATTTTCAACATTAGTTACTGAACTGGCTGAAAAATATCATTTTGGAATTTACAAGAATAATGGAGAAGTTCGCAAAGGAAAAAAGAAGATGAATTTTTGTTTTTATTGCGAGACTTCCGTGTTAAACTTTGCAAGACATATCACACGCAATCATAAGTCTGAAGTTCAGAAAATTTTGTCCGACTGTTCAGGTAGTAGAGGAGAAAGAAAGTCGCTAATGGACCTATTAAGAAAAAAAGGAAACTTTTTTGAACAGTAACATTGCTTATAAGCGAGTCCAAAGTTTACGTGCAGCAAAAGATCTTTTCCCCTGCGACCATTGTCTTGGTTTTTTCTCTGCAAAATTGTTATTTAGGCATAGAAGTAGGTGTACTGATTCAAAAAGTAAAAATCATAAAGTAGCTGCTCAAAAAATCTTAGTGGCTAATTTCAGAATCGTCCCAGCACTAAAAAACAGTGTTTTTCCTAGAATGAGAGATAATGCAATTTTTATTTGTGCGTATGAAGCCAAATATATGCAAATTCACAGGGAAAACCATATTATTGCTGTAACATTCAGAAAAATGAGAGAGATAATGCATTTGCTTACAGAACTTAAAAAAAATGAGTCGGTTATAAAATGTCTATTTGTATTTGGTGCTCTGAAACCCAAATACTTTGAAATCATAGTTCTGCCACAAAAACAGTCGCAAAATATAATGCTGAGAAGGATAAATATATTTCTCCAACTTATGCAATGCACATGGGCACGTATTTAAAGCAGTGCGTGGAAATTGTCATTAACTTTGCTTTAAAAAGAAAGGAGATTTCCGAAAAAGTTACATCTGCTGAGGCAGAGGCAGATTTGAAAACTTTAATCAAAGTCATTGAATCACAAAGGCACTACGGGGTTTCTAGTCAAGGTGCCAGTGACCTTAATACAAATAAATGGAATAAGGTCACACTTGTTCCACTTGCTGGTGACTTAAAATTGTTAAAAAGCTATTTAATTTCAAGAGCTAATTCAGCCGTTGAAGCTCTTAATAATAGGGCTGATGTAAGCAATTACATAGTGCTTTTAGAAACCATTTTTTGCCGTGTTATATTATTCACCGTCCAGGTGAACTGCAAAGATTAGAACTTCACATCTATGAAATGTCTAATAATAGCAATGCTAATTCAACTTATGAAGAGTTCTCCGAAGGGGGTCATTAACCGAAAAAATGCTTCTCAGTCGGTTTAAGAGAACTGTAATAAGAGGGAAAAGAGGACGCCACCTGCCAGTTCTTTTTAGCACAGATACTCAAACGCACATAAAGGTTTTATTAAATTATCGCAAAAACTTTGTAAGTAAAAATAACTTGTTTTTATTTGGAAATCAAACCACCAACGAACCAATTTGCGGTTACAAAGTAATATACAAATATGCAGTGACATGTGGAGCAAAAAATCCAAGTGCTATTACATCTACTTAACTATAAAAACCACTTAGCTACACTTACACAATTATTTAATATGTCGGAAAACCATTTAGAGCAGTTGGTTAACTTCAAGGGTCACACTCTTGGAATACATAGAAAAAAACTATCGTTTACCGGATAATGTGTTCCAAACTGCTAAAATATCAAAGCTTTTAATTTTAATGGAGAAACGAGAAGCCGCTCAATTTAAGGGAAACGCTCTTAATGAAAACCATATAAATCTGGAAGATTTAATTATGGATGGTGAAGAAGGTAAACGTAGTAACTCATCGGCTTCTGTTTCTGAAATTCCTGAAACGATGGAACCATCTATTTCCACAAATTCAAAAAATAAAACGACAAAGGAGAAAGAAAATTACATTGTAACTAAAAAAAAAGGTCACTTGTTAAGTGGACCAGTGAACAAAAAAATATTGTAAAAAAATTTTTTGCCAACCATATAAAAAATAAAAGGCTTCCAAAGAAAAACGAGTGCGAGGAATTAAAAGGAACCTTTGATTAAATTCAACGCTATCACTTATGGTGTGTTCATACAAGCGGCTAACAAATAATGGCTTAGGCAGCTAAAATTTAGAAGTGTTGTGATGCATACAGATGTTCTTACAACGGGTTACGATATCGACTAACGGCCAAAGTTGGTCAACTTTTAACTTTTAGGCTAGCCGTTGACTTGCAAAGCCGTTGCGCACGTGTATTGTACGTTATATTAATGGCGTTCATATCATAATCTGTTTTCGTGGTGCGGTGAATACGTAACCTGACTTTTCTTTTCTGTGGTCTTTGTTTTGATATAGAGCAATGGATTTGGCATTGGTTAGTGTAATTGAAGACTATCCGTTGATTTACAAGTCGCATCGTTTTTCGAAAGATGTAGTAGCAAAGAAAAATGCATTTGCTGCCATCGCAGAAATGCTAAACCTACAACATCAAACAAGTAATCCTGGTAGGTATGTGCAAAATTAATTATTTTAATTTTCTTTTTTTATTGAAATTTGTATTGTTGAATACTATGAAAAACGTTGGCTACAACTACGCAAGCGGTTTACTGAAGAGCGTCGCAAAAGGTTACCCTCAGGGTCAGCAGCTTCAACTTATAAGTGGCCTCTTTTTAACGCAATGCAGTATTTGGATGCGCACACATTAAAACGAGTGTAAAATTTCATATATCTTTACAACTGTATCGTTTAATTTTATATTTACAGAAAATGTACGGTTGGGAATGTGCAGATACCAATAAAAACAACTGCAAGTTCCTGTTTTAAACTTTGTTTGTACGTAGGACTAGTGAAACGGTAGAATTGATTCACGAAGATGAAGATACAGCGGACGAATCACAAATGGACATTACAGTTATGGAAAATACACCAAAGGCTCTCCGAAACCGAATGCTGAATAATGACCGTATAATTGGTCGTTGTAGTAGTAGGACTTCTAGTACCAATAGTAAAGAGTTGGCATCAAGCCATAAAGCAACACTTTCTAGTACTGATGAAACTTCTAAAGCAATAAAGAATGGCATGGATACTTCAACTAAACATCTCGAAATAAGAAGTATGGAAACTAAGTCAAAAAGTGTGGACCTGGCTATTGCTGAGGCAATTGCATTAAAATTGGAAGAAATTAAATGTCCTCGTAAAAAAATATGGTACATAAAGAAATTTTTAATATTCTTTGTGATGCAGTATTAAGTGAAGATGAAGAGGAAAAATAAATAATCATTTTTAAATGTGTTATATTTGTCATACATAAAAATAAACTTACTATATGTTAAAAGTAACTTTAAGTTGGATACAAATAGAAAAACCAAAGTTTAGTTTTCTTGGTTTTTTATTTTTCTTTAGGAATTGGTCCTCTTCTGATCACTCTATTTTGCCACGGTACCGTTCCAATGGTCATAAAATACTCAGCTAACTTATTCCTAATTTGTTGCACAAGTCTGCTAGAATTGTTTGAGTCAACATGATTAACAGATGTTAAGTTTACATCCTCGTCTCTCCAAGTTCCATAATGTAAAATACCATCTTTATCTACATAATCTGCCATTCCAGTTGGGCAGTATCTTCTTTCAGAAATTGGAATGTCTTCTTCACTTACTTGTATGAAATTGTGCAATACAACACAAGCTTTCATAATTTGTTCACACGTTGAAACATCGGCAACTATTGGTTTGCGCAAAATTCGCCATCTTTGAACAAGTATACTAAATGTATTTTCGATAAATCTGCGTGCCCGACTTAAACAATAATTGAATGTTGTTTTTTATCACTCAGTTCATTTCGCTCTCCTTGAAATGGCCTCATTATTCTGGTGTGAAGGGGGAATGCTTGATCAGCAACTACGTAGCATGGAAAACTTGTTTCTGTTTCTAGTAAGTTCCTCTCGTTTGGAATATTTAATACATTTTCTTGCATTAGAGCTTTACCAAATCCAGACTCCCGAAATATTGTGCTATCGTGATCGGAACCATAACCCCTGATGTCAACCAATATGAAACGATAGAAAGCATCACATGTTGCCATTAAAACTATACTGTAAATAAATAAAATGCTGTTACATAAATTTATTATTATTGACATTGAACGTACCTACCTAAAACTTTTTTTATAAGAAAAATATTGTGATCCTGTATATTTTGGAGCTTGTATAGAGCAGTGTTTTCCATCATGTGTCCCAATATAATTTGGAATGTTCCATCTATTGTAATATCCATTCATATTTTTTTCCCAATCGTTTCCTTCAGGAGGTTTTAAAACGATTGGTGACAACACTGCCCATAAAACATCACAAGTCTCCTTAATAACATAATGTGCCGTAGATTTTCCGAAATAGAATTGCCAAGCAATTTCTTGCATGGCAGATCCTTGTGATAAATAACTAAAAATAGAAAAAGTGTATCAGATATTTGTTTAAAATAATTAAAGATATTATTTAATTACTGTAAAGTTATGATTAGCCTATGTCCAGGTGAAAGAGGGTTTCTATTTTCAGCTCTCTCAATGTAAGGAGTCACGAGTCTGAGCAGATGTCTATATTGTTCCACTGTTAATCTCGTGAATTTGAAAAACTCTACTTCGTCATTTCTTTTTATATATTTGACAAGCTGTTCATATTGGCCTACTGCAGCTGTTAATTGGTCGAATTTTAAACCGTCTAGCTTGACGTTGTTTTCTAACATTATTTGATTTGCTTTGAGTTTGAAGGTACAATTTCAATATACTTATAAAAATTTCTTCATCCATTTTCCTAAACACACGAAACCTCTCTTTTTTCTATGACAACGAAATACTTTTAACAAATAAATTCTACAGTAAATTCCTAGCAAATCAGCTGGTAGCTTTGATTAAAGATTAAAGGTAGTTATACACGAGTTACAGCAACAACTGAATAATAAAGGTCGGTATAACCATTAACTCGATCTATGAACGATGTGAAAAAGCACTAGCGTATCTGTCCATTAGCAAACGTAACTGTTGGCCATTAGCCGCTTGTATAAACCCACCATTAAAGTTGTACAAAGGTTGCCACTCATCGTAACACCAAATTATTTTGTCAAATTTAACGTAGCTCACTTAACATATATTTAAAAAAAAAATACAACAAAATATGATTTACCGCAACCCGAAAGCCTTGCGATAATTGCAAAGGTGTGTGGGAATTGAGTTTCCGTCATGGTGGTTCTTCACCAAATTAATTAAAAAACTAAGTTGTGAAATATTTTATATTTATATCAAAATAAATAACATAATTATACAAATTTAAACAATATGAGAACATAAAACATCAAAAACGTCTTTACTATCAACATGCCTTTGTTTTTACGGTTAGTTAAGTCTGCCACATGTCTGATAAATAGACCCCGGATAATTATGCATTTGCATGTTGCATATTTTAACCATTTTTCTGTAAAAGTGCATATTTCTATTCTTTTTATTCGATACATATAATTATATTAGAATTCAATAACCTTTTGTATAAATCATGACTAATTTTCCAACTGTTATAATTGACTAATACTTCTTTTTTGCTTATTATTACGTTAAGAAATTTATTGCAATATGTAAGTGACATTAATCTAGGCTATTGACGAAATCTCTTTATTAACAATTTTTCCCGAGTTAATAAAAGAAAACGCAAATTAATTTTAAAGACAGAATTGTACAACATACTGTTCTCCAAACATTAACTTTGTAATTTTTAAATAAATTTATTTTTTAATTCTTTAAAGTTGTGTTTGACATATTATATACTTTTTAGAAAGCTAATTAATATGACCTATTAATTTATTAGAATTTTCACGTAGAAGGACGTATAATTGTCTAGGATTAATTTTATGTTCTTGGAACGTTGTTCACCTCATAGATGATAGAAAACGATAATATGCTTGCGGCCGGTGCTTAGTGAACGATAGAACAATACTTATAATGTTTTCGAACAATTACAAATAAAAATAACAATAAGCTATCTCAACATCAACATATAATGAATCTCTTTTAAAACTCGTCTAGAATTTTAAGCTTCTTTGTAAGGACAGGAAATATGCTAATGGTCTTGTTTTGTTTTTTCACAATTAGGAGTTGGCGGGGTTGTACCAAAATATTTTAGATAAAAGTGCAAATCGTATAAATATTTGTTTAGTTCATAAACTAACTACAAATAGACGGTAAAGTACTGACTACTATTAAAAACGAAATCACTAGCGCAGAAAATGACTGAGGGTCAAAGTAACACTAAGCGGCGGGAATTTTAAATATTCCGGTAATTAATTTACTTTAGGTAATTATTCTAAAATAGGTTATTTTTTAAACATTTGTGAAAAAAATAAACTGTTCTATGTATATCCATTTATTGCTTAAACACAAATATTATTTACTTTACAAAAACAGTATAACTGAAGTGGTATTAATATATGGAATTATTTACAGTAAGAGTGAGGATGGTAAAACTTTTGTTCACACGAATTACAATTCAAGTGAACGAATGTGACCTTACTCTCGAGTGCTTTTTTTGATTTTGTTCGATACCTCTTTAGAAAGTGACTCTGTAACTTTATATTACAATTGGAATCATTTTATTTAAAAAAATCACACAGTTGTGAGGATCCACTGCTATAAAACCAATAAAATATAATATAACTGCGACATAACAAATTGTATAACGTCAATAAAGTAAAGTGCGTGAGCAAAAAGAGGTAAGTAAAAATGAAACGTTCGCCCACTGGCCCACTAGTAGAGTGGTTTCCAAATCTCCTGACCCGTGAGATGCGCGGCGGCATTTACTTAAACTCGATACTACCATACTAATATGAAGTTCTATAAATAATTACACCTATATTTATTTACTGTATAAGTTTAGGATGGCATTTTAACTGCCGATGTTTCTCGACGTATAACGTCGTGTCTACTTTTTGAAATTGTTTTAAATCTCGCTGCGCATCTCATGGGTCAAGAGATTTGGAAATACCTCAACTATAGTTACGGTTCACTTTGTAAGGAGGTATCGAATAAACATTTATTATAATATGCGTGACATTATTCATTTGAGCTGTTTTCTTTTGACATCGTGAAAAATATGTTTTTAACGCATCTAATTTTATTGGATCAATAAGCATATTTTACTAAAATTGTAGCCACGAGATACCCTAGTTGTTCATGTTCTGTGAAAGTTAGAGGGGAAAAATTAATTTCCTTTAGTAGTATCGTCTTTAGAAATATGGAAATTTGTTTTTCATTACAATATCGGGGAAGTAAATAAAATATTCGACTTCGACTTTATCAGCACACGAGTGTGTTTTTTTACGCGAACTTTAGTGTCCTGTGGTCTAACTTGTTGATGTTCTAAATTTGAACTAGTGCCTTCTACACCTTTTTCTGTCAAAAATATTCGTAAATTATCTAGCGCGCCACAAGAAAAGTCATCTTCGCAATTAGCTGATGACTATTGACTATTAGCGACTTAAAAGATGTAGTAAAGTGTGAAACATTTCGGTTGTTATATCTTCTTCCATGTGTGCGTAGACTTGCAAAAAAAATTTCTAAGCAGTCTTGGTTAAATGCTCTTGGAAGAAGGTATTTTGCTCTTCCTGAATTTACAATTATGTTTTTAAGGTATAAGAAACCCTCTAATGTTTTAATTAAATTTACAATTAAAGGAACTGTAATGGGTTTATTAGTCCTTTTATCCAGGAACCTTACTGATTTTAATATAGCAATAGATTTCCTCCAAAAATCTTCATGATTCGATGCTTTTGGTAATCCCTCCTTTGAGTGGTTTACTGGAACTTGCAATTCTGTTATTGCCATTGAGACTGCGAATAATGCATCCATGAATAGAATAAAATCGCCTATATCTTCAGCCTCTCTAAGCAAACTGTTTTCATTGATCATTTCTGAAAGCAACAAATTTTTTTATTCATACGACAACATACAATAGGTGACAGTAAATGCAAAGAAATAATTATGTATCTACATAAAATATAATTAATTTGTAATTATAATTACATAAAAGAACAAAGTAGAGAATTATGTAGATATACAGGGTGTTAATAAAAAAACTTTACACACTTTAGCAGGTGATAGTAGAGATGAAAACAAGAAAAAAATTCTAATACACTTAGGTCCAATACTCATTGGTTTTCGAGATATGGAATTTTTAAATTTTTATTTACACCTCTTATGAATGCGATATCGCGTTATCTGCGATAAACGAACAATCGCAGAATACATGTCAATCAACATTTTGTAACAAGTGTAACGGTGAAATTACTTATTGCTATTTAAGTTAGTCTTATTTTTGCAATGGTTCAATTTACATGTGCGGAGTACGCGGAGACACAGGTTGTTTTAAGCCGCCAAAATCAGACAGTGGCAGACTTCGTAGAGTACGTACGCCAAACACCGAAGACATTATTTTACAAGCTGTAGATAATGATCCTCATGTGAGTACCAGGCGAATAAGTAGAGCTGTCGGCGTCAATCATGTATCTGTTTGGCAGACCCTTAAAGAACAATTACTTCATCCGTATCACTTACAAAAGGTTCATCATCTACGGAGAGAGACGGACTACCGTCCGCGTATCCAATTTTCCCAATGGTTGGTACATGAACGTAACATAAATCCAAATTTTCGTGGAAACATTCGGTTTACAGACTAAGCCTGTTTTATTCGTGATGGAGTTTTAAATTTTCACAATATGCACGAATGGTTAGATAAAAATACGCACGCAATTCATGTTAGAAATCATCAATTTGAATTTTCGATAAATGTTTGGGTAGGCATGGTAGGTGATTGTTTAATTAGACCATTTCGTTTGCCGAATCTGTTGAATGGTCAATCCTACCTAAACTTTTTACGTGACAATTTGAACGATCTACTGGAGGATGTGCCATTAGATGTTATTATGAACATATATTTTATGCATGATGGAGCTCTAGCCCACTTTTCGCGTATAGTAAGAAACTATTTAAATGAACGGTTCGAAAACAGATGGATTGGCCGGGCAGGACTTATTAGAATTTTTTTCTTGTTTTCATCTCTACTATTACCTGCTCAAGTGTGTAAAGTTTTTTTTTATTAACACCCTGTATAAATAATGTATTGACCAGTGAATTATATTATATGAAAATAAGTATATATTACCTTTTGGTCTATTATTAACTAATACAATAAATTAATAAAAAATAATACTTATTCTTATATAATAATTATTTAATTCGTAAAATGGATCTATATATTATTGGTATGGTATTAATTAAGTGTAATAAATGTGGTCTTCCAATAATCAAAAATTTTTCAAAACATTGTATTTAATTATTATTACAAACAAATGTACATGTCGACCATGTACATTTGTTTGTAATTTATTTATTTAATTGTTAACTGTTTTATATTTTTATATTGTTTTATGACCAATTTGTTAGTGTCGGAAGATGACTAAAAGTTTTTTATTAGTCGAAACATATCACATTGAATAATTAAATACAATTTTTTGAAAAATTTTTTATTATTGGAAGACCACATTTATTACACTTAATTAATAATTATTTAAATTTACTTGTCCATTAAGAAGGATTGAAAGATAAAGAGGTAAAGCAAGTCCATTATAAGTAAAGATGTCATTAAAAGATACAGTGGTTTTGTGACCAAATTGTAAACCAATGTTAACAAATAGGTAAGCTTAAAACATTCTTACTACATGGGACAATACTGTACAATTTTCAAATAAATTTAACACTAAAGTCTTAAATTAAAAGGACTAACACAAAAGAAAATAATTTGTTCCATAATTTGTTAAACATTTCTTTAAAATATGCTCTTATTCCTACAATAAACAACAAGTATAACATTCCCCATTGCGAAATTCGTTTCATTAAAGCACCAACTTTGTGACTGAAGACTTGTGCAATTATTGATACTTTCATTTTATTGATTTTGGTTGGTACAACATGAGAATCAGTTAGCTTAACTGCTAAACGTGTGTCTTCCATAGTATCCAAGGCATAGAATTGCTCAATGTGTCTCCATTTAGCACATTTAGAAATCACATCTTGTTTAAAAAGGACATCTTTGTTTAAAATATTGTTCTAGGTCCCTTTAAGAAATGTGGGACATCATACAGAGGAGTCACTTCCTTTGAGTTTACAAAAAAACTGTTGTGTCGCATTTCTTGCCCTGAAGCTAAAAACTTCATTCTGGTGTCTTGTAGTAAATAATTAATTGCTGCCTATTGTTACTGCCTTTCTGACAATTACTTCCAACCCACTTTCTTGGCATCTCAAAATTATGTCTGTCAAGAGGGCTTTTAGTTGCCTACTCTTAATTGGACCTTTTGCAAATGTACAGCAAAGAGGCTGCTTCCACTGTCTGAATACACCTATAAACATTCTATTTAAAAAAAAGCAATTTAATTTTGATATAACATACCTTTTGCTATACAAACATTTGCATACTTTGCTGTATCTTTAGTTGTGGTAGTTCCAAAATATTCTATGCCCTCGATACAGTTCATTTTATCGTTAAACGACAATAAAGAATTCAAACAGATCTCATCATAAACAATGGCGCATAATTTATCATTTTGATTTTTTAATTTTTGAACAGCCAATTTCAGACTTGCGAAGATGTTATTGTTAACTTCAGGTCTGCATGGAATATGTTGCAACATGTTTTTTAACGTTTTTGTAGTTGGTAAGCAAAAAAATTTCGAAAGAAGGCATCCTTTAGGACTACCCTTGAATAACGTCAATGATAAAATTTTTTCGTCAACTGAAAAACGTCGAGCTTTTGGTTTTAGTTGCTGATTTTTTAATTGTAGCACAATAAATGTGTAAGTTGCTTTGTTTACTGAGCTAAATATAGGATTTTCAGCTACCCGTTGAGCATCTCGTAATCTACTCTGCAAACTTTTGATTTTCGATAGTGTACTTTTTTTGTCCCCATTTAATACACTTCTGATAAAGCCTCCTGCAGCGAGGACTCAATTGAATTTGCCGTGTAACATTAAGTTGCTTTAATATTTCACACCTTGATTCTATAAGAAATAAAATAATGGACTTTATTTATATCAAAATGATGGAAATAACTCACTTGGTGATGTTGATGGTATCGAAACTATATCAGTTCCACAATCTCATTAAACTGTACTGGTTCCTCCTCAGATTTTTCAGGTAGTAATGACTTTTCATTAGGTTCCATATGAGTTGCTACTACAATCATAACAATTAATAATATAAAACTATGTAACTCATTATCTTCTTATGCAAAGTACCCACACAACGGTAGTTCATACCTGTTAAATGTAAAGTTGGAACTGCATCCAAGCGATTCCCTCTTCTAGTACCTAACACATGGTATTCTTGTGCAAAATGTCTATGACACACATAAAATTTGTTATGAACTTCTGAGGAAGATAACAGTTTCAAGTCTTCTCTGTTTATGTTGTCAAACCATCTTTCCAATAGCACTTCATTTGTGGAAATCGATGCTTTTTACTGGTCCTATCCTTGCAATTAGGAACACAACAAGGATTTTTTTAAATTCTTGCACCATCCATGTTAACGGAAATACTACAATTAATAATACATTCAAAAACTAATAAGAAATATATGAATTTATATTACAGAATGCAGATCTTATATTTGTTGATCAGACCAATAGTACAAGAGGAAAGTTAAAATTCAAAGATACACCACAAACATAATCACAAAAACCGTAAACACCTACACACGTAAACAAGAGTACAAGAGGTCAAAAAGAAAACAACGTTTATTTGACGTTTATGTTGCTTTAGCGCCATCTAACGGTTGAGGGTAAAAGTTTTAAGTCCTATTGAGGTTATTCCCTTTAACTTTCCGGTCTATTTGTAGTTAGTTTATGGTTTAGTTTCACTTCAGTTAGTAAAGAGTTTACATTGAATATGGGTAAAAAAAAGCGGCAAAGCGACAAAAGAGCAACCGAGCTGGAGCATGACGCTCTGTAATGTTAGGTTTACTTGCCGATTTTCTACAATGTAAATTTGATTGGTGTAAACGTCTCTGAATGGTGGAAACAGAGCAATTAATATTCAGCGTTTCCTTTATTTTTTGACAAGTTGTAAAAGGATTTTGTAATGTATAGCCGAGTATGTCCGCATCTTCTTGCCGAGAGGTAATTCTAGGCTTAGGTGGTCTGTTACTTACAAATGGCCTATTACCAACTTCCCGACCTTTCGTAATCCATCGCCGGATTTATTTAATCTACAAAGTGTTAAGTTCTTAGTATTAGATTACATTTATCATTAGTACTATATTAAAAGCCATTATACATTATATATATATGTATTTTAAAATTTGACGTCAATTTAATAGATTCCAATATCTTATAAAATAGTATTGTTAGTAATCATATTTAATACATGCTGACTGTGTTGTAATGCAATGTAAAAAATACTTTAGAAAAATGCTTACCGATAAGTCAACATGTTGTGATATTGTTCGAGGTGACATTCCTGCTTGTGCCATCCCAACAATACTTCCTTTCCCATTAAGTGTGGAATTGCAAGATTCACAAGTTCTTGAGGTGATAACAACTGTTTTGTTTTGTTCCAGATTATCTGAAAATAGTTGGGTATACAATTTAACTAGTAGAACGTACGTGATGCGTATTACCATTGTATTGGGGTAACATGTGGCACATCGTCAAGAACAATGCAGTCAGCAGTATTAGTGCTAGAACTACTACGATCTAAAACATGCGTATATATTAAAAGAGGCGAGTAGGGAAAACAAATTTACATCAATACCTTTTTCCAAGAACAATAATGATGATGGTGTGGGAGACAGTGGTGGCGTTATCATTTTATTACTTATTACAGTTATACGTTCTAATAATGTAGAATACGTAATTATTTATATCTTATTACAATTAGAAATGACTTACTCTTTTTGAGTGGTGACCGAGATCTTTGTAAATCTGATTCAGATCTTTCTTCATCAGAAGAAGAAATCAGATATCTTTTAGGTGGAAAACATGTTCGTTTCCTCTTTAGAGCAATGTTATCGATATCAGAATTGAGGTCTGATTCGTACTTGGCAGCCTCGCATTTCTCTACTGCTACTTCGTAAGATTCTAAAATTTTTCATGAAACAAATTAATTCTTAACTAACAGAGGATCTTTGCAGTTAAAAAATATGACTTTTTTATTTGTTTTAAATAGTAATGAAAACACTTTACGTTTTGAAGTTAATAAATATGCATAATTTGCTTTTGAATAAACTATATTGTACCCTATTACAAAATAAGGATAGTACATGCTACTTATAAATAAATAAGTTAAAACATAAGTAATACCATAGTTTCCACTGCCTTGGAAAAATTCTACAGAATATGTATCTCAGTTGTCGGAAGGAACTTCTTGATTTGAAATTGCTTTAGTAAGCTTCTGCGGCGATTTATAAGGTGGCCAGTAGCATTGCTTTTCGTTAAATTTTATCCAATAAGTCGGTACTACTTCAACAGAGTTTTCTGATAAGAAACGAACCACTGTCCACGTCTTCAGTTGCGCCATTTTACTAAAACAAAAATGATACGAACAAAAATTTTGCTGTAATCACAGTATGTATACATTTTTTATAGTGTGCTGTAGTAATGAAATATACTTAAACACATGCAGAAGTGCTAAATCTGATAATTATTTGATATCAACAGATCAAAGCTAAACGAATTAAAGTATTAAAGCAATAAAACAAAATATAAATAACAATTAAGATGTTTAAACAATAAGCAAAAAATAAGCCTAAATTCTAAAACGTAAGCTAATATTAATGTAACTAGTACATCTATTCAAAAAGTGTGTAGTAGTGGTATAACGCAATATTCTTTTTGAGTGGACGACGATAATTTTACATATTTATATAAAATTTCAGTGGCATTCCAAATGGTTAATTGTCCAGATTCAAAATTGCAAAAAACAATTAGCATCGTTGGGCTTTGAAAACCTATGGTAAATACCTACGACCTCTATATTGTTGTGTTTTTCAAATAAACTGCATAAAATAGGGTAAAATTGACTAGACCAGGGGTGGGCAAAAGCCGGCCCGCGGGCCGCATCCGGCCCCTTTGCTTACTTTATCCGGCCCGTTGAAAAATCCCGCAAGCAATTTTTTAATCTCTTATGCGATTTTGTACGTGTGAGTGAAGAAATTTCATATACTCTTGTCAATATTCAACGTTAATACATTAAAGTGGTTATATTTGTTAATCTCGCTTGTTATTTTTCTTTCTCCTGCAATTACCGTTATCTATTAACTAATTTTGGCTACTCGAACATCAGAGTAATAAGGATTACGAACCTCAAATTTAGTTACAAGTTTCGACCGTCTGTCGTGATCGAGGCAGAAGTGTTATCTTGGATCAGATCTGGCGCCCTTAAGCATACTTCCTGTGAACCTCCCCTACCTCCGACTGTGTGAGTTGGCCGTGCAAGGTTCGTAAGACATAAAGCTTGTAACAAGACCGAAATGAACATAATTTCCAGGGTCGATTGTTTTTTTATCACAGCGTCGAGTAGTTTTTAAAAGCGTTCAGCTATCACATGGTAAAAATTTAAATTTAGGTTTTAAGATTTTTAACAAAGCTGTAACCGCATTTCGTTTTATTTTAAACTTGAACACCCATGCCAATATGCTGTTTTTAAAGTCTACCTTAAAACTTTGATCGCACTTAAATACATTTTCATAGCTATCCTCATTCTCAGTTGGAGTACTATTTGACAGAAATTCTTGTTCAAAGCTAGTACCTATTTCATTAGTAAAACCTAATTTATTAATGTCTTTGATAAAATTATTATTTGAAGGGACAGTTTCACTATTTGTGTTATGTTTGTTAATAACAGTACTGGTACTAGGGTTAGTAAAATTACTAGTTGTTATTAAATTATCTACTTCCGCTCTAGCCTTTCTGTAAATCATTCGAATTACTTTCGGCATGTTAAAATAAAGAAATTAAACGTAAAAAATTAATAAAACTTACCGCCTTTAATGCTGGCTCTCCGCAATACAACATGTAAATGAAAAAGTAAAAAAACTTCACAAAATTTCACAACTCCACAAACAGCAGGATTATCTTCTTACCCTCCCCGTAAACCGGTTTCACAAAATGCATGCATCCCTTTTCGGCAAGTTTTATTAAAAGACCGCACTTAGGGGTTTTTCCACGTAGATCTACAGTTGGAAAGCGTAAATAATATACACTAACGAACACAGATTAATGATATTTGTGTATTCTGTTTAGAAACATAAAAGGTGGTTCCTAGTTAATCCAAACAAATACCACACTTCCTACTTACATTTTGGTCATAAATTTTTAATATATAAAACAGACAAAAATGATAATGCTTGTAAACTTATTTAAGCTAAAATTTATTAAAGAACACTTATCAATCAATACATTGAAAAACGTGATAGAAGGCTCAGATCTAAGAAACAGTTAAATTCCAACTTTCACTAATCAGCCTGATGCTGTAACACTCTCGTTATACTTAGCGACCAATCGTTATCAGATTTTAATGGTTGACGATAACGATTAACATAACGATCATTGGTAAAATAGGTATCCTGTATCAGTATTTTAACGATATCGATATGTCGCCCGCTATCTTATACTCGTTATTTTGGAAAAAAGTATAGTCTTTACGAAAATAAAGAACGCTATACGATCGTTGAACGTATAAGAGTGAATAGGATGTACGGCATGCGCAGAGTCGTAAAACATCTGGCCGCCAGATTTTGAAATGACAATCCGGACCGAAACTCAACTACCTGGTAAGAAATACTAAAATTCATTTTGGTTTTGGTGTGTCTTGTGTTGTGTTAATTTTTTTCTGAAATGGATAAAGGCGGAAAAAGGCAAAAAAACGACGAAAAAACAGTACGAAAGCTTGCTCAATTTTATTGAGAGCAATCGAATTATACTGTCAGGCAAATCAAAGCCAACAGAATGCAATTTAATAAAAGATTTATGGAAAGAGTTTGCCGCATCTGAAAATGCAAGCGGAAATGGCCTACCAAAAACTGCAGAGCAGTGGAGAAATGTGTTAATTCAGTGGAAAGTTTTCATGATTAATTATGCAATTAATTATTTTAGATATGGACCGAGTGGAAATATAATGTTAAGAAAAAAAGCAGAGAAATCCATCTGCATCTGACAAGTACTGGTGGAGGAGCTGCAACAGAAAAAAAATTGAGTGATATGGAAGAGAGATTGTTGCACCTAATTTCCAAAATCCACTTAGGCGACAACGAAATACCGGATATGTTAGGTGTGAATATCTCTCGTAAGTTAATATTTTCATTGCTTGTTGCAAAAAATAATTTAAATGAAAACTGTTTTTCAGGAGACGAACCTGTGCCAAAAAATGACGAACCTGGCATCATTCTTAACGGTATAACATTAATGTACTGCTAAGAAACAAATAATTTAAATATGTTTCAGATATACCGATGGATGCAAATTTCCACGAGTATACGTTATCATTTAATGAAAATATACATGGTTTGTTTCTCCACACATAATTTATTTTAAATGAATGCACATATGTATGTACATGAATAAATTAATTTCTAAATTTGCTAATTATTATCAGTCTAATTAATTATACTTTTGTAGAAGTAACTTTGGAATCAGTGGAAATCACTTCTGAATTGAAACCAGGTGTGTTTTTAGCAAAAAGTTACTTTCACTAACTAATTCAATACTCTATTTAAATTTCAATAATTAGCACCAGTACGAGTCGAGCAGGAATAAGTAGTAGCAGCAACGTATCTGAAAACCCAAAAAGTAATTTTTTTAATTTCCAATATACCTACTTTACTATAAAATTATTTTTAGGTGTGAGTTTCCTAGAACAAAGCCGAATCCCAGGTACACATCAACAATTTTGGAGTCGGCGTGTAACTTATATGCAGAAGGTTAAAAAGCCGTCTTAGATGGAAACAAAGAAACCAATGCAGCTACCAACAACCTGGCCGATGCTATAAGAGAATTAGCACGTACTAATATGTTACTATGCAAATTAAAATATGTGCAACAATACGGTACCGAAGATGGGTTTGATGAATTTAGTAAAATATAAATAATAACAAGCTTCTATGTTTTTTTTTTCTATAACTTCACCCTAATAACTTTGTTTCGTATTTTTCGGTCTTAATGTAAATAGTTTGAAAGAATATTTATTAAAAGGTGTGTTTCTATAGTCATGACTAAAGACTGGAAAAAATGCATGTATAGAATATAAACATAATCCTTTCTGAGGTAAATGTATGGAATGTTCTTAGATTGGTGAAATTTTAGCCATAAACACACATAAAACGCCTGCCAGTCAGACACCCACAACACACTCAGTACATGCGCCCCTCACCACAGCTGCGCCACACGGAACGCTCATAGATGAATACACAACCGAACTAGTTTATAAGTGCAGCCACCTGACTCAACGATCAACCACTAAGACGGCTTCTTTCCGTAAGAACTTCTTAGGCAATACGGTTCTTTGTTAAACCACCTTAACACGGAATCACCAGGTGTCGCTTCAGGACTGACGTCCCGGACAACCTCAGGTGACGCTTATCAGCCGCGGTAACGTAACGCCAGAATTAGTGCCCGTGACTCGTGGTAATGTAAACTAAAGACCTTCTTCCCGGACAACTTTAAACTCTTTCAGTTTTACTGTATTAAATACCTCTGCCTATAAATATTTCTAGTGTTAGTATAAGTTTGTAACTTTTGTAAATAATAGTGTTGATAGCAGAATAAAACTTCGACCATCAGCCTTAGAAGTGGCGCCCAACGAAAAGGACCGAAGAAATTTTCAATCAAAATTGAGACGAGAAGTAAAACATGAAAAATGGCGGAAGCAACAGCCCCAATCCAGATGACAATGCAGCAGCTGCAAACGCTCATCGAGGCAATTGGAGTAAACGCGCTTCCAGGAAACATGGCAACGGGATCACTAACGAGATGCAAAACACGGTTCAATGGAAAAACCGACGTCCACGCTTTCATCGACGCCGTATGCATATTTAAGGAATGCGAGGCCGTCTCCGATGAGAATGCAGTGAAGGGACTCCCGATGCTGCTAGAAGAGCCTGCGTTAACATGGTGGCAAGGCGTAAAGGATACTACTCCTACTTGGGCTCAAGCGGTGAAAACGCTTAAAGCCACGTACGGCCCCGACCAACCCACGCACGTGCTCCTTAGAGAATTCTTCTCTAAAGAACAAGAAGAGAACCAGGGTGCAGAACTTTTTATCGCGGAAAAACGTGCCATCATTGCGAAGATTCCACAGACGACACGACCGGTCGAAGAATTTCAAGTAGATATGGTCTACGCCATTTTGACCCGGAAAACGAGGAAGGCAGTCAACCGCACAAAATTCAGCACGTTTCAAGAACTTCTAGACGAACTCCGCAAGCTAGAGCATCTTTCGAAACAAAGAGCCAACCTCAGGGAAATGGGACGGGCAAGAAGCCGAGGTGTGCATACTGCCGAATACCGGGACATTCAAAGGACGAATGCCGGAAGAGGGCCACGGTTCAACCGTATGCCCTTTGGACTACGAAATACTCCAGCAACCTTCCAACGGTTAATCGATCGTTTTCGCGCGGGATTGGCAGGTGTAACAGTTCTAGCATACCTAGATGACATTATTGTTCTGTCATTTTAAAGACTTGGATACAGTGCTATCGCGATTAAATAGTTTTAAACTCAAACTACGGAGAGGCAAGTGCGTGTTTTTCGGCGAACGTGTACATTACCTTGGTCACATTCTGACAACCAACGGCCTACATGTCAACCCGGAAAAGGTCGCGGCCATCGCCAACTTGCCGAAACCCCGCGACACGAAACGCCTTCTATCATTTCTGCAAATGCGCTCATGGTACAGAAGATTTATAGAAGGTTATGCCGCCATCTCGCGTCCACTATCGGCACTCCTAAAGAAAAACGCGGAGTGGAAATGGGGAGAAGAGCAACGTCAGGCCTTCCAGACGCTAAAAACCAAACTGTCCACAGCACCGATTCTTCGACAGGCCGACGCAAAACTAAGCTATGGCATCACAACCGAC
Organism: Aquatica leii; assembly: GCA_035610365.1. Lineage (NCBI taxonomy): Eukaryota > Metazoa > Arthropoda > Insecta > Coleoptera > Lampyridae > Aquatica > Aquatica leii. The sequence continues at coordinate 111,397,890 of CM069433.1, read as the reverse complement.
GCCAGTGGTTACGCCATAGGCGCAGTCCTATCCCAGGGGGAAGCCGCAGACGAACGTCCGGTTGAATATGCGAGTCGTCTCCTCACCCCTGCCGAAAGAAACTATAGTACCACTGAACGAGAAGCACTAGCCGTAGTTTGGGCAGTAGGAAAATTCCGAGGGTACATCGAAGGACGTCCAGTAACGCTCCTTACGGACCACCAACCCCTCAAATGGCTAATGTCACTAAAAACGCCTACAGGCAGACTAGCCCGTTGGACCCTAACGCTACACCCATATCAACTCACGGTCAAGTATACACCTGGAAAACACAACGTAGTCGCTGACGCCTTATCTAGACCACCGTGTGGACCACATGAAGTTCTCGCATGCGAAATATGTATCGTGTCAATTGACGTTCCTCGCAGGTCCGCTCAAGATATCCGGCAGAACCAACTGAAAGACGGAGAAATAGAAAAGATCATAAAAAGCTTCGAAACCAACGGAGCAGATCTCGGAAGTTGGACGTCCAAGGGATACTTAACGAGCCAAGGTGTCTTGTACAGATACGCACCAGAGTCGGATTCAGAGAACGCACAACAAGTAGTCCCACAGCATGAATGGAAGACCGTCCTAGCCGACCATCACGACGCTCCCACGGCGGGACACTACGGAGCTGAAAGAACATACCAAAAGGTAGCAGAAAGGTACTACTGGACCGGCATGCGTCGCTTTATTGCAGACTACACGAAAACTTATTCTGAGTGCCAAAAATACAAGCCAACAAACTTGAAGCCCGCCGGCCTTCTCCAAACGCCAGCATCCATGAAGCGTTTCGAACAACTGGCAATAGACCTGTTCGGACCTCTCCCGCAAGCAACCACTGGTCACCGGTGGATATTCATCGTTAAAGATGTCACCTCCAAATGGGTAGAATTATTCCCGCTCGAACGAGCTGATGCTACCACGTGCGCCCAGACACTTATCAACGAGGTTTTCCTGCGATTCGGAACACCACGCCGCCTTCTAAGCGACTAGTGCTCGTGACTCGTGGTAATGTAAACTAAAGACCTTCTTCCCGGACAACTTTAAACTCTTTCAGTTTTACTGTATTAAATATCTCTGTCTGTAAATATTTCTAGTGTTAGTATCAGTTTGTAACTTTTGTAAATAATAGTGTTGATAGCAGAATAAAATTTCGACCATCAGCCTTACACCATCAATTAAACTAATTTTACAAAAACGCATTTATTTAAAAATAGAAAAAACGCAAAAATACAAAATGCATTTTTTCCAGTCTTTAGTCATGAGTATACAACTTCTAGTGCTGGTCATTGAAATACGTGTTGATAATTTCTCTTTGGATTCTTCTGCCTTCATGTAAATAGTTCGGGTTTACTAAAAGAAAATTATAAGTAAATGTTTCATTTCATGTGAACATAAATATAACCTTGATTATCCTGCACTATGTCAATTTCATTGTCCTCGTTAGCAACCTCAAGCGGTAACAAATTTTGTTGTATGGCTATATTGTGTAATATAGCACAAGATAACACAATCTTGGCAGCCCGTTGAGGAGAGTAGTGTAAAACTCTGTGTTTGAGGAGACACCGAAACCTCTGCTTCGACACACCAAAGCACCGTTCTATCACATTCCTCGCTAAAATGTGTCGTGCTGTATACCTTCCTTCTGGTGAATCAGGATCGGCATTTTCAATAGGAGTTATCAGCCAGGGTTGGAGAGGATATCCTGAATCACCTACAGTTTTCAAATTAAAGTTCCTGTAAGAAATTAAAACAATACTGCTGACCAATTAACCAAGACGAATACAGTTCATTGGTAAAATATTTCTCTTCTAGGTGTCTTTTTACCACATTGAGGCCCCGTATGGCTGAGTCATGTGTTGATCCCGGAAAGCGAGCATTACAATTCAAAATTTTCATATGTGCATCACATATCTACAAATTGATATTAAAACCAAAAACGTTACTGAAATAATTTTTAGTTACCACTTGGACATTCAAACTATAAAAACCTTTGCGATTGTAATATGCAATTCCTGGTCTATGTGGATCATCAGTTTTTGGTGCAATTATGGCCACATGACTGCAATCAATTGCTCCGATTACACCAGGAAAATTGTATTTTTCATAAAACCTAAAACAATTTATTTACATATAGTTTGTACAATAAATGATTCCAGAATAAGTTTACCCTGTTTTGACAGCATGTAGTTCCGCTGGAGTTTCTGGATATTTAATATAATGGCCCAATAAATTTGTTACCATTGAATCTGTTACCTCAGCGATTATTCTGCTTAATCGAGACTGCTCAACAGCTAAATTAAAGTGTTGAGCAATACTTTTCTGGTAAAAGCCAGAAGCAAAAAATGCTAGTGCACTAAAAATCTACAAAAAATTAATAATCAATCATTACACTTTTTGGAAATCAATTTCCCTCATGTGAAATGGGTCGCTGTTATCGCGTAAAATCCTCCTTTGCACTTTTTCATTTTGCCTGTATAAAAAAATACGTTCCTAACCTTACTTTCTTAAATAAACAATAAAACATAGTAAAACTAAAAATACTCGCCTTCCGATTGCATTTTCCAGTTCCTCTTGTAAAGCAACGCGCAAAACATCCCCGAAATTCATTTTTTCATATAAAAAAACCTATAAACTACTATCGTTATGTCCACAACGGTCACCAAAACTCCGCCGTTATATCACGATCGTGATAGTTTAAAATAACGAGAGTTGGAAACGAGAGTCGGCAGGAATAGGACCGTTACAAGTGATCCAGCATACCGATTTTACAAAAATAACGATTCGGGTAGATAACGATATCGTTATTCATAACGAGAGTGATATAGCATCAGGCTGAATATCGCTAATACTATTACTAATTTTTAAAATAATTCTAAAAATGCTTTTTTTGTACAGTTATATAAATATAAATATTTGTTTTAAACCGAAACTAATTTTTGTTCGTTTATGTAAACAGGTGCCCGATGAGCCCGGGCGGTAACGCCTTTCTAAACGACGTTATTAGCGCGCTGTTAACCCCGACTGCGTTGCCAATATTATACACGCTCTAAACGTAGTTATTAAGCGAAATTCGACAATGATTTGAAATTTTAACATTTGCGTTTAGTGTTTGCAGATAACTTTCTTAAACATCTTCCGATCTAATAATTTTTTTTAAAATTTAATTTGATTAATATTGACGTAACAAATAAACTTTCGGCAGATTTAAAATAAAAACTGTATTCAAGCATTAAACTCTTTTTATGATTGGTGCAAAGTTTGTTTTATTTGTAAATATAATTCAAAATTGTAAGCTATAACTTGTGTGTATTAGCACATTCTTATCTGAAAAAAAAAAACATCCTCAAAACGGCAAAAATTAAATAATTTTCTTTAAAATTCCGCATGTAACTTTGTTTTTGGCAACTTTTTTAAAGAAATGTTAAATTTAACCGTTGCCGCAAGTTGCACGACTAACGTAGAGTGTGTTATTTGTCATCATTTGACAAGCACAAATTAATTTTTAAATAAAAAAAAATAATGATTCTACAATCGTATTTTGATGACATACGCATATATGTATACAGAGATGCGCCTAAAACTGGGATATATAACGGTTCTTCGGGCTAGAGAACGTAGCGTTTATATGTTCTACGGGCTCAACAACAACCTGTTTACATGTTTGTACCTACATATTCTTATTTACGCACACAAAGTTTTTTTAATAAATCGGAAATAAATTGAAAGGTTAGTTTTGGGCATACAGTATGTCATACAACATTATCATGAACGAACGAAATTGAGGAATTCTAATAAGTAGTCTGAAACATTTTCACTCAATTTATTTGTTCCTTAATGTGGACGTTAAATGCCGATTAAAGTAACAGATTTATCATTAATCGGACCGTCACAAACTATTAAAAAAAAACAGAACGAACTGCAGATCATCATATAGTAACTCCAGAAACAATGTTCGATTTCTGCTGCTGTAACATATGTATTAATAAGATAATAACATAAAAAGGTACAATAATTTAATATAGTTTAGGTTTCTCACGGTCACAGCTAGTTGATACCGTAAAAGTATTCAGTTTTCTATAATTGTGATGTTGTCAATATCGTTAAGCCAATAAGCTAAGCTTTCTAAGAAAATATAATGTTTTATTAAAAAAATTCAATATTCCATCATATGTTATATTTAGGTAATAAATCTCACTTACAATACACACAATTTTAATGAAAATGAAAACATAAATTCACGTTTAAAAAACATTCAACCTACTTGCTATACTATAAGATACAAACAAAATAGATAAAACTACACTAAATATATAGAAAACAAACATGTAGTGTTTTATGAATTTTCACACAAAAAAGTAACCAATTGCAAATAATATTTTCAACCTAATAAAATTACTTAGATATTTGCTTTAAAAAACCAAGTGTACAGGCACTAAGAATGTGACAACAACAAGACGACCAATGTAGCCTAGAAAACGCAATTTCATCGAATTTCAAGCATTTTTTTTGTACAAAAAGTAGGTTTTTTTGATCAGTTGTTGGGTTTATTCTTTTTAGGATATGTAAACTTAATTTCTGAATAACATTAGGTGCTTACATTAAACGACCAAGACACTAGAGTCAGTTAAAAATCACTGAAAATAAGTTAAAAAACGTATTTTTAGCAGCGCGTCATTGTTGATCGCTATTGAATAAATTTTCGTTGTGCACTCAAAAAAAGCATAAAAATTATGTTTTTCAATTCGGTCAGGTGAAAACGGGCGTTTATCAAAACTAAATGTGCGTAGATTTCTTTTTTAGGACTCTAAAATAAGTCAGCTTTTACTTTTAGACGATTTCATATGAAATGACTCAAACTTAAAAAAAAATATCTTATTTCTTGTAAGAAGTGGATTAACTGTTTGTCTTAATTATTATTTTTCTAACTTTTAAGTAAATTGTCATCATAATTACTTAAAAACTTTGTTTCTCTTTCTGCTAGGACAATTCTTTTTTTTCAATTTTGTTTGTAAAAGCTTTGTGTTAGTAAAACCAAATTTAATTTTTTTTAATTGTACAGTGTTATCTGCAAAATTATCATAACTTTCCATAATTATTTCATGAGAAGTAATATTTTCCAATTGATTCTACAAAACTCTTTCAGACTACTTAAAAATTTCCATGCTTCTAAGAATTTTTACACTACAAAACGAGATTCCTACATTGTTTTTAAAGATTTTAAGTAAAAGAAAAAAAATTATATGAGAAATGCTAATATCATATCCTAAGACATACCTTTTTCGTTATAACGTTTTTATTAAATGTATGTATTTATGTTTCAAATTATTTTATAGGTATCGCATGATGAATGAACCAACAAATCATTCTTCTAGCTTTAAAGTTTCTTAGCTACCTATATTGTACTTTTGATTTTCAAATAATTTTTTCAATACTTTAATTTTAATTTAATTTAATAGTTATAAAAGTACCACATTCTACATATGTACGTACAACCATCACGTAGAAATTGCAAACGTTTTTAAAAATCAACTTCCGATTTTTGACTAAAACCGTTTGTATTGTTTTTGTGAAAAATTATTAAAACGTGATGATACTCAAAAAGCGCATAAAATTCATACTAAAGTAAAATACACTTATAGTATACGTTTACTGCTTGTTATTAAGCCCGTCCAACGTTGTCGCATGTTGGGCTACACAACGTACCGTCCGTGTCAGTAGACAGTTTGTATATAAAAGCGACCTCTGCAGCGACTAACTCTGAACTATTTTATATATAATGCAGATATAAACGGTACCATATGAAGCCCGCCCAAATTTTTGGATTTACACGTTTTGATGCTTATATAATCGTATTTTGATTATATACACATGGATACGTAGATGAGCCCGAAACCGGGCTTAATAGCGTTTCTTCGGGCTACAGAGCGTAGCGTTTATATATTCTACGGGCTCAACAGCAACCGGTTTATATGTCTATATATATGCATGTATATATGTATGTATATATATGTTGTATTTGTTTTATATTGAAGTAATTAATTTAGTAGAAGTGTTCCATTAATTTTTAATTTTGTATAGCTATGCATAATTTTTCCTGGAGTAATTTAGAGTTGTTAAAAATAAGTTACATTATAGCTTGAGATCCTAAATACCTACAAAATTCGTCCTTAAAGTAATTATGTTGAATGGACACAATTTTAACAACCAATGGATATCCTTTATGGACATACATAGTACGTCCTTACACGAACGATCTATAGACATTGAATATTTTGTTCGTAGAAACATGCTTTTTTTAATGTACAATAAAATCATAAAATGGTTGCTGAACTGTAGTAGCCGTTCATTTAACATTCGTCTATGTACGCGGTATGGATATCCATCTATGGACATACATCGGTTATCCGTATTTGAAGAATTGATGGATATTCAGTATTTGTCCATGGACGTATGTACCTTTTATGGACAAAATACCTACGTCCATAGAACGTCCTGTGTTACTTGGGGTAATAACTTTTTTGTATTTATACGACAAACAAAAAGCCATAACCTCAAGGTATATTTATAGATGTCAATACGCTCAATATTATTAAATGTTTTTAAAATGAGCATTACCGCACTTTCATTGACAACACATCATTAATAAGTGAGGTATTTGTTAATCCGCTTAACTCTAGGATGCATATCCGGTACCATACCTACTTTTACATAAACCAGACCAACATATAAATTAAGAAATTGAAAAAATAAAGTTATTTTATAACAAAAATCAAGTATCGTTGTTACTTATTAATTATTATATAAGCAAAATTGTTTATAAATTATAGTAACAAATGTTGCATATTCTTATAACCAAACATTACTTCGGGTCTGATAAGCCAGGTTTATACATCCTACATACAAAAATAATGTGACTATGAGAACACACATTTCAATAAATTACATTAATAGTTAAAATTTAGACGTAACAAATACTTTTTAAATAATTTTGCAAATATAATTTCGGCATTTTTATTCAAAACATTTATTACCTAAAAATTTGACGATATCCTATGTTTATTAAAAATATGTTAATAACTTTATTGTTATTCAAAATTAAAAAAAAGTGTTTGTTTTTTAATTCGCATAAAAAATATAAAGAAAACTTTGGTTTTATAAAACGTTTATTTGAGAGTAATATTTAAAAGCCGTTTCGTATGATTTGAGAAATACATACAAAGTTAAGTAATGGTTATCACCTTTTTGTATTTATACGACAAAGCAAAAACCATAAGCTTAGGATATATTTACAGGTATAAATACGATTAATACTATTAGAATGTGACTGAACGTGCGGTATTGCTCATTTTAGGGACATTTCCAATGACTATGGCTGTACATCCTTCGAAACTTATACAATTTAACGAAATAACGAGTTTCATACCTTATGTATGCATTGAAGTTTCCTTATCGACAATACGATACTCAATGGAAATTTACAACTTTTGCGATTCCAGAAATGTAATTCTTCAAATACGATAACGAACGAACGATTAGTAGACATAAAAGCGACTTCCATTTATGCTACGACAATATTTCAATTGGGATGCTATTTCCAATTCTAACGAGATTTACGAGATTGGATCGATACTACAATACGATGACGCCATTTTTTCTATAACCAAATGTGTCGTGCTTAATTTCAATTTTCGACTAAATATTCGATCCAAATCGATTTTCAAGAACAAAGTCTTAAAAGCCTTTTAACTACATTAAGAAGGCTTAGAAGAGCTAAGTCAACGTGTTGACTTGCGAAAAACAATTGAAAAAAATGAACGATTGGTATTCGCGCATGACGATCTTGCGCGACCTACGAAATTTAAATTAACTAAAGGTTTTCTAACCATGGCGTGCTATAAAACGCATGGGTTCGAGCGACAGTATAAAATTTCAAAATTAGGCGTTACAGTTACCGGTGTATGCCTTTCAACTGAGATTTTCCAAGAGTTTGAATTCGCTCCAGCATCGGTTACAGATAGACCTTTACCTGAAAATGTCAATGATGCTCAAGACAGCAAAAATATCCAAGAATCTGTGGCTGTAACCAACACACATGCAACCGAATTTTATAGAGTGGAACTTTGCACCACAACAAATGAACAGGAATCAATTCCTTCAACATTAAAGGAATTTGAAAACGGAAAAACCCATCCAGATTACACAACTCGACCGAAGGTATACTGTAAGTTATACGTCCACTACCAAAGGCAACTTTTAACAAAGATTTAAAGAGAAAGAGTAGAAAACGTGGAAACACAGCAGTTCTAACGGAAACACCACAAAAAGAGATATTAAAGGAATTATACAATAAAAAGCAAGAGAAAAAGAGAAAGGAGAAAGCAAAAGTACCGTAAAACGGGGTGAATGGGAACTGAGAGGTGAATAGGAACAAAATTTTCTAGATCCCTGTTCCTTTGAGTATCTCTTAATTATGGTAATACAGAAACCTGGTTTATTGCTAAAATAAATGATTAGGTATTAGTCCATTCGATGTCAGCACCAGTTGTTATAAAATTACTTAACCTGTTTCTGGTTGCACGTGCCACAAGTGTAAACACATTTTTTTTAAATAGGGTCCATTTTCGCGAAGTGCCAGGCGAATAGGAACAATCGAGGGAACAATAAACGAGAGGTAAATTATCAATATGCCACGATTGTATGTCTCGAAAGCAACGAAGAGGCATCGTTCACATGATCCCGATAAATTACGTGAAGCTGTTGAAGCTATAAGGGCACAACAATGAACATTTACGCAAGCGGCGGTAAAATTTGGAATTCCTACAACAGTCCTGGTTCGCCACAATAAGGGCAACGTCAAAAAGAAAGGGGGGCAAACCGTTTTAACAGAAGATAAAGAGCAGTTATTCATAACAAATATAAATATTTGCGCGGACTGGGGCTATCCCATCGACACGTATGATTTACAATTATTAGTTAAAAATTATTTTGATAAGTTGGGAAAAAATGTTACACGCTTTAAGAATAACATGCCAGGAAAAGAATTCGTTTTCAGCTTCTTGCGTAGACATAAAAGCCAACTTACGAACCGAATGTGTGAAAATATTAAACACTGCAGGGCCGAAGTTTCTAGAGATATTCTGGAAGAATATTTTTCGAACCTCTCTGAGTCATTGAAAGACATGCCAGCAACACATGTGATAAATTACGACGAGACAAATTTAAGGGATGACGTAGGGCGAACAAAAATTTTAAGTAGAAGAGGATGCAAACATCCAGAACGGGTTATGAATCCGATCAAGTCTTGCACCTGGATAATGTTTGCCGTTACAGGTGATGGACAGGTATTAGATCCCTATGTTGTCTACAAAGCGCAAAACATTTATTCTGCATGGACAGAAGGCGGACTCCGAAATGTCAGATACAATCACACACCATCCGGTTGGTTCGACATGGATTGCTTCGAAGACTGGGTTACCAAAATAGTAATTTCATGTTGAACAAAGTTAAATGGCCGAAAAATTATTATACAACAATTTAGCCTCGCACATTTCTATTAATTTGGTGAAGGAGTTGCAAAAATACAATATCGATATGGTATTTTTACCAGCGAATTCCACGAATCTCACGCAACCTTTAAACGTCGCATTTTTTCGTCCTCTCAAAATAATGTGGCGTCAAATTTTACTGCGATGGAAAAAGGGCTCTGGTCGAGCAGAGGCTAGTATCCCAAAAAGTGTATTTCTCAGGTTGCTCAAAGAATTAATGGAAGGAATTATGCCTAATGCAAAACAAAACATAACATCAGGGTTTCGCAAAACAGGAATAATTCCTCTTAATAAAGATGAAGTGTTGAATCTACTCCCCAAAGAGACTTTACAACCTCAGGAGACAGAAGCTATTAATACGTCCATAATTGACTTGTTAAAAGAAATTAGATATTCCGACAAACCAACGCGCAAATCTAAGAACAAAAAGCTTACAGTCGTAGCCGGGAAAAGTGTAAAATGTGATTCAAGTACCAAGTGATTTAAGCGATATCGTCACCGTTAACGATAATTTCAGTGAAAGTGATAATTCTGACAATAACACTGGTCAAGATGACTCTAGTGATGATGATCTCCCGTTTTCGCATTGCAACAAAGAAAACGACACTAACAATATTTACGAAAATACTAAATATATATGCCTTCTACTTCTGCACAGGCGTTTGATAAGAATTTCTGCATTGGTGACTGGGTGTTAGTCAAGTTTCCCGTTGAACGAGCTACCGCTGTAATAAAAAACAGAGTCTATATCGGTAAAATCATATCAAAATATGATAAACCATATGTGGGCACTTTCCTTAGGAAAAAGGAAATAAAGAGCGAAACCATTCAATTTGTGTATCATTATCCAACAATCCCGGACGAAACTGAATTTAATGAACATCAAATCATTATGAAGCTATCCTCATGGACTGAAACAAGAGGTCTTCTAAATTTTAGAAATCCTTAACACAACAAATTATGAAAATGTGTAATCTCTTTTTTAATTCGTATCTGATTTTAAGTTTTTTTTGTCAAATAGTAAGGTAAAAGTTACCTCCCTGTCTACTTTTTTATTTTTTTTGTATTAATAAGGTGTATTAAAGAAATAAAATATAATTTAATGTTTTTCTGCATTAATGTCGGTTAAAAATTATTTTTGAATTCATTAAAAAGCGTATTTATGTCCCTGTTAGTATTCCTTTTCACCCCATTAGTAGGTGAATAGGAACAGAGAGGTTTTTTTTAAAAAAAGGCATTATTATTTATTATACAAAATTTATACTTTCACATAATGGAGAACTAACCTTCTTCGGACTTTTGCGTATAATACATTTAAAACAATATGAAAGACTTTCGTTGTACACGTCTTTAAAGTTCAAAATGTGTTCCTATTCACCCCGTTTTACGGTAGTTAAGGAAAAAGTGAATATTGGAAAATTGCAAAAACAACTCGAGGTTGAATCTTCTTCATCTGACGAAGACGATTGTGTCTGCCTATACTGCCCGAAATCTTATTCAACAAATGAATCAGAATTCAGTGCCATGAGTGAAGTGGGTTTACGAGTTGTGCGCCAGTAAAACTCCACAAAATATGGACGGTTTATTCTTTCTCTATCTTTATTCCACAGAAGATTAATAAAACTTTTTTACTTTTGTATTTTCAAATAATATTATAGTTTTAGTTATGTTTTGATAATGCTTTGTTTCTTTTATGCTTTTGTAATATTTGTAATAATGTGCAATATATAGTTTTATTTCAATATTTAGGCTTTAATTAGCAATGTTACAATTGTCCCGGTAAGTGTTACAATTGTACCCGTTGGCAGGTACAGTTGTAACAAAAACATTTCCTACAATTTTGTTCAGTGGATGTTGAGTACGTTTTTTTTTCTAATAAAACAAAGACTATCTTTTAGGGAAGGGTATATTTTATATATCTGCTTTCATGCCAAATGTACATATGTCTACAATCAAATCTAAATCTGAAAATAGGAAAATTGTTACAATTGATCTCGGCCTCCCCTACCTCTGAATATGAAATTGAAATAAGGGGAGACAGCGATCAAGAATCGGTGAAAATATTATTTTCAGTAACCATACTTGCGAGCAGGAAGGTGAAATTAGTGACCGTGAAAATGTGCAAAGTGTGTTCAAATTATTCCAAGAAACTCTTTTACAAGACCCCATATTCTTTGGCAGAAGCAGAACAACTGTATGGTAAAAACATCCAGTTTCATCTAAGTTTTCTAAGAGAGCCAAGAAAAATCTTGTAAAAATACTTTCTATGCGAAAAACAGTTAGTAATGACATTATGAATAAAGAATCCGCATTTCGTACGTTTTTTGATAATAATATAATGGAAGAAATAGCTTGATGTACCAACAAATTAATCGTAACAACCCAAGACCATTTTTCCAGGGAGAGATATGCCAAAGAAACCAGTAAAGATGAATTTTTGGAATTCATTGGATTGCTATTTGTTGTAGGAGTCAAGAGGCAAAGGCACACTAATTTTAATAAATTATTATCAACTGACGGTACTGGTCTTGAGATTAGTCGTGCTTGTATGGGGTGTAAGCGGTTTATATTCATACTAATACTAATGTGCATTACGTTTGACGACAAAGCGATTAGGATAGAAAGGGACCAAATAGACAAGTCGGCACCAATAAGGTTTTTGTTAGAAAATTTCGTAGCTAATTGTTAAAAAGTCTATTGCATCGGTGAATTCATAACGATTGCAAAATGCCGGTTCTGCTTAGGGGAACGTGTTGTTTTATAGAATACATCCCCAACAAACCGGTTAAATATGACTTAAAGATTTTTGCTGTGTGTGATTTAAAGACGTTTTATGTAAGTAATTTTGAAATATATTGTGGTAAACAGCCAGTTGGACCACATGCAAGAGAAAACACTCCTAAAGATATTGCTCAGCCGTATAATGGTAAAAACAGACATTAAACCAGAGAGAACTGTTATACAAGCTATCCTCTTGCAAAATCATTATTACAAGACAAGATAATAATTGTTGGAACCCTACAAAAAATAAACGCGAAATACCCATTAAACTTACCTAATAAAACTGTACTTTAGTCTCCTATAGCCCAAGAAAAAAAAATCTGTTATTTCATTATCTACCATGCACGATGACGATAAAGTAGATACGGAAACGAATAAACCTTATTCTACAATAGTACCAAAGGCAGTATCGACACGGTAGACCAAATGTGTGCAAATTACACGGTATCAAAATTTTATATTTTTTCCAGTTTCTAAAGATAGCTGGCATAAATTCAAATATGCTGTATTCTGTACTGTGTGATTCTAATATCAAGAGGAGGATTTATTTGAAGAATTTGTAATTGACCCTAATGAAACCGCATTTAGAAGCAAGTGCACAAATCAAATCATTGCCAACAGATGTAAAATCATATCTATCAAAGTACACCACCAAGGAGAATGTTAAACCACAGGCAAGTGAGAAAACCAGAGGAAGATGTGGTAGAGAAAAGAACAGGACAACTACAATGATATGCAGCAGTTGCAATTGATATTCCTGCAAGGAACATGTGGTTACTGTTCACGCATGTCTTGAGTGCAACGGTCAAGACTAATTTTCTGTTAGTTTCTATAGCTACAAATTTTGTGTCATCATCTTACTAGTTAGAGTTTTTATTGGGTTTTCATATAATTGCTCTTCTTTATATTTGGTCTTTGTATTATAACTTTGAATAGTATACACAAAACAATAAACGTTTCTCACTTTGTGTTTTTTTTACATTCTATATAACCTTATCTTTAACTTGCGTATAAAATATGCCGCGCGCCTAGTAATGTTATAACTTTTGACGCGGTTAATTAAGGGTTAAATAGCGGATTATATGTAGATAGAAATTATATTATCGTTATAATGATATTGAACTCTACAATCTAATTTCTGTTGATAAACAGCAATTAATTACTGCCAATATTTTGGAGGAGAAAAACACGTTGACCATCCTCAACCATCAGTGCCGCCTCTTATGCAAATTGAAATTTAGATAATTAGTCGGTTATAAGTTTTTCACTATGTTAAAAAATCTAGTTTTCTGTTATTTAACTAATCTTTCCTTATATTTAGGTTCTGAATTCGCATGGAACAGAAATACCACCCTTTTACTGATCTCTAAATATAAATTATTCAAGGCTGACTGTAGAGATTCAAAATTTAAAAAAAAACACTTTGAGAATGAATTAAAGATCACTTTTTAAAGAAAGGTTACGAGGTAACCAAAGAACTTTTAGACCGAAAATTTCGAAATTAAAAAAAAACATATACTGGAAACAATTTGACTCATTTGAGGATGTATTCCGAGAGCACAAATGTGTTAATGTACCACGCACATTCTCGAGCTTTGTACAGTTAAGCAATCCATTGTAAGGTACATCGCAAACATCTGAAAGATGTGAAGCTGAAAGTACTCTTACGAAAAGCCCTAGCGCACACAAAATGAGCACACTTTTTAGACAACGAAAAAAGCAGCTTGATCCTTAATAGAAACAGAAATTACTTTACTCAGGGCTAGGATCACCACGAACCCCATTAAAAAATTTAAAAAAGTAACTATTATTTTTAGAAAAGTAACAAAAAGTAACTCGTTTATTTGCTAAAAAAAACTTAATATAAGTATATAAACAATATGTTTATAATCAATAATGATTCCTTTTATGAAAGACAATAAAAATATATGTATATGCGCAGTCTATGTCTATTCGTATATCATAAAATTAGATTTAATTTTTAGAACATAACTAAAATTCAAATTCAAAAGAAAAACTTGATATAACTGATCACATAAACCTAAAATCAACACGAATAGGAGTAATAATAACTATAGTAATTATATATACAGTATTACACTCAATAATTTGTTTCCGTTTTCGTTCAATATCGCGTTCAATATCCTGTTGTTTTTTTTTCATTCGTTTCTGCCTCCGTGCAATTTGAGCAGAGTCTAACAAAGTTTGTGCAATGGATATTTCCTCAAAATTCTTTTTATCAATAGCTTTAAATAGCCTTTCATTAGCTTCTTTAAATAGTTGATTTGTTACTTTAGTCTTAGACGCCACTTTAATCTTAATATCCTTTAAATTTAATTCCAAACTAGATATAGACTTTAATTGCTCTTTTATTTTACTTTTGTGGTCTTTTTCGGCAACCTTTTCTTCTTCTACTGAAAGAACACGTTCAAGCTCTTCAATCTTATTTTTTTTTGATTTTCTAAGTATAATTTGTGTGATTTGCAGGCACTGTACCCTAAATTTATTAATTGTTTACCGAAGAATGTTAACTCGGGTCTATTATTGTAAAATGTCTTCACAGCATCAGAAATATACAACCTCGCGTTAAACATACGGACACCCATCGAGGCTTTGTCTTTTGTCAATGTTCGACCTGAGAGTAAAAATCCGCGTTCAACGTCTGCATTGCCATGTGGTAGACTTAAACAACATTTTACAAAACTTGATAACTCTGAAAATTTTAATTTATTCATCTTGCTTTCTTCTGATTTAGTAATTTTAACAATAATATTTTGCCAGTATTCATCTATTCTTTTTTCGCTATGATGGTAAGGTGGAAATGTTTCTAATTGGAGAAGCTTAAATTCATCTATTAAAGTGTCGATATTTATTTGACAAGGTACCCAAACAACACATACCCATCTAAATGTAATTTAATAGACGTCTAAAACCATCTACGAACGTCTAAATAAAAAAGTTGATAGGTAATAGACGTCTATTGTGGTATTAATTTTATTTAGACCTTAAATTTACATAATTTAGACTACTTCTAAAGTTGCGAAAATCTTGTATCTTTATTAGAGTGTTATAAATTTTACATAAAATAAATTCAGCAAAAGTTATTTCTAATGGACGTCTAAAATCTCACTTTATTTTACTACTTTTTAGTCACATGAGGAAAACATATAAAAACAACTTTTTGTTTGTTAGCAAAGAATAATTGTGCAAAAAGTAACAACCAATTGAAGTATTTATGATACCAAATACTTTAACGCATTATCAAGAAATTAAATAAACAACAGAAAATATATTTGATTACATTTTTGTGCAAAACAGTAAATTAAAAACAAATTAATAGTCTTAAAATTATTATTTTTATGAGTGTGATATTTTCTTTCGCGATTACAGCGATTAAAACGCTTATCTTATAACGCTAAATCACTAGCACGCAGCGAATTCTTTCGAGCCTCGGTCATCAGTGTCAGATCACATCATTGTCAAAATTGCCAATTCATGGTTGTCAGAAGTAGGTGCAATAAGCGTTTTACTTTAACGAATTTATTAAAATTACGTTTTTCAGTCCAGTGTGTGTGTATAAAAACCTATGTAGTAGGTAAGTACTTAGATAAGTGCAAACAAAAACGTTATGTTTTTTAGAATGCAAGTTTTAACGTACTAAACCTTTTATTGCGAATCCTTTAAATAACATCTAAATTTTTATTGCATACAATTGATTAATACGCGTTGTATGTAGGTTCAAGTTAAACATTTTCAGTTTTTTTTACTTTTTTACTTACATTGTAGTCTAAAAACGATAATGAAAGCAATATGTGGATGATTTTTTAACATTCACACAATTCTCTATGGTTTATTGGTTGGATGACCTTCAACAGCATCACCATAATGTAACGCTTATGAAGCGCTATACACGGTGATTATCCCACAGTGTAATGTAACGGTATATGTTTATTTTGAAGTACTATATAAAATCTGTTGCGCTCGACATTGTTATCTGAAAACAAACTTAATTTCGAATTTAATTTACAATGCATTTTATATATGATTTATTAAACATCTAAATGAGTTTTTATATATCTTCTATAATTTTTGATTGGAATGTGTACGAGAAATAATTTTTTTTTCTAACAAAACGGCACATTACATGTACTATGTAGATGATGGTAAAAACCTAGATCTTATATGTAATATCTTTGCAGAGGCAGTTCACCTTCATTTCACTACAGATAAACCTATAGATTTAACAGACTTGTCAATCACAAAAACCATTCAAGATTGGCTTCGGTCGGCAGCACGTTATAACTACATAAAGAAAAGTAACCCAAAAAGTACGCAAGAAAATTAATCTTTACGTAACCCAGCTAAATTTGGATACATGTTAAGGCAAAAGCTAGTATTCTGGTGTTATTCAAGTGAAAAATAGAACGTATAGAATGTATTGTTTTTAGTTTTGTTTTAAAAAAATATTACTCAAAGATAGGCGATGTCTATTGCATATGTTTATTTGTTTATTTTATGTAAAAAAATATATTACAGGTTTTTATAACATTTTTTATTTAAAAAATGTACTTACCAATTCGGTTATATGTAAAAGGTTTGAATATCTCTACCACTTTCATAATTTAAAGCAACTTCTAATTTGATGTATCTAATGTACATAACCGATCTTTAATCGAATAAAGAAATCACATTTAAAATCAAAAAAGTAACGTATTCTGTGCGTGTTTAAGATGATATCTATACGATGTCTCATTTTCGCAAAAAATGAACGTCTAATATTGGCATATTCTTTATACACATTATTCAGTCTAAATTTGTTATACTCTGAGACATCTTTTAGAGATACAAAATTTAACGTTAAATGTACGTTAAATTATAATGCTACAACTCGGTACAATTAAATACATCTTTTAGAAGTTGAGAAACGAAACATTGTAAATACGTTTAAAACTAGATTCAAGTTATACGTAAATACCGCGGACATTTAGATGTCGAATATCCGTCCGACTTTGAGTGAATTATACTATCTATAGACCATCTACGAGTACGTTTAATTTATGTCTTTTAAACATTAGCGTGTTGTTTGGGTAGCTTGTTAGCGATTTTAATTATGTCTTTTAAACTTCAATCATTTTTTATATTTTTAGGAAGTAAAAAACGAAAATATTTTATAACATGAACTGATGGTAAAAATGCAGACTTGAAAAAATGTCTACCCGCAGCTATATAATGAGTTTGTACTTTTCGTAAGAAAAATAATTTTTCTTTTTCTGTTAATGATTTTAGCTCGTCAATAGTTTTAATTCCACAAGATATTTTCTCTGGGGGTAATAAGTTTTCACTATTGAATAACGTTTTCAAATTAACATTCTCAAAATCTACCAAAATTTCTTTTTTAATAATTCTTGATAACAGCGATACACCAAGTTGTTTAAGCTCTGTATATAAAATATAAATCATTGGTTCATTTTTTTGAAAAAATTGAGCAAACTTGATAAAAAGCAATGAGCTATGCTGCAAAAACGTCAACTGAGCTTTAAAGTCTTTAAGTTTCAATAAATTTGGCCTTTACTAGTTGAGGTTGCTTTGAAGGCACATATCGAAGAAAATAAATTTTTAACGCTTCATACTCTTCTAGTACACGAGCTACAGCAGGCTATCTGTAGCCACCTACTTGGGACATATTTTATAAATGTGTGCCTAGGTAATTTCAGATCATCCTGAATTTGATTAAAATCATATTTTCGGAGTAGCCAGCCATCAAAAAAAATACTACACCGCAAGCAAAAAAGTTGGTACGTCACTACCAAATTCATCTACCGCATGTTTGAATGAATTGTGCACTGTATGTAAATTGCAAGTACCAGTATTAATTAACTTTTGGCCAACTTCTTCGTTTATGAGTGCAAAAACTTTTTTATTTACGTTTGGACCATCGCTACCTAGTGTCAATAATTTTCTTAAAGATAAATTAGCGTTTTCAATTGCAGTTTTAATAAAATGTGCTATATCCGTTGCCTTTGCACTGCCAATAAAAAATGACACCAAATGATGGTTGCATATTTTGTTATAGTGTTCAGACCAATATCTTACGACTATTTGAAGTTCTTTTTCACTCTCCACATTAGTGGTTTCATCGTACATAACACTATAATAACTATTTCCCAAGACCCTCAAAATACAATCCCGAAAATGAGGACCTAATGCTTCGGTTGTTATGTAACTTGACTTTTTAGGACTTAGACTAAATGTTTCGGTAATGGTACAGTCGAACATACAGCGGAAACATTCCGCGATATTTTCACATGAGTTTGCAGACATATTACAAATGACAATTTTTACACACCAAAGCATTTCTGCTTTGATTACGCAATCTTTAATAGAAGTAAGAAGTAACTGTTCCTGATTATTATATACATTTTCAGAATTAGCGGGAACACTAGTTAATCTAAGCTGTGCAGATTTTAATTTCACTTTAATATTTCCACCGTGTTTCTGGGATATCACATGTTGGTTAATGCTTTGCATACCTTTCGTAATTTGAAAGTGCTTATTGCAAATAAAACAAAATATAGCTTGGCCATCATATTTCTTTCCCCAACTAGATACTACAAATCCTTTTGCATCTGTTTTTGATAACCATTTACTAGTAAACTTTACTTTTCCCATGATTTCTTTAGAATCTGCAAGTTATTACAGGAGATACGTATTAATTACGTATGAAAAATAGTCTGTTGTTAAATAAAATAACTTACCATAGAAATTAATTCGATAATTGGAAATTTCAACAAATTAATTCACAGACTGCAAAATTCCACTAACATAATGATGTGAAAAACACTTGCTGAACATGAACTCGCAGAATCATCGCTTATTTATAGAGGTTGGGTCTCAGTATAATTGTTTCATAATTTTATATGCTATGGTTAGGTTGCATAAAAGTGCGCGTGGTGCGGATAATAACAGACGAATGATGAATAAACACATCTCTAATTAATTATTGTTCCTACACATACGCGAATTGGCATAAACATAAATGGCTGATTTTCAGAACAACCCACATACCCAGAAAAAGTAACCAAAAGTAACACATTGTTAATACAAGTAACCTTTTAGGTTCTTGGCAGAAAAAAAGTAACTTTTAGTAAAAAAAAGTAACACGATCCTAGCCCTGTTTACTGCTTAAAGCGATTAAAGAAAATAATAACATCCAAAAAGAAAGGAATGAAATTTTAAAATTATTGTTAGAAAAAAGATAAAAATAAATTATATAAAATCACACATTGTTTTGTCATAAGATATTTACAATAAAATTTCGTTTTTGTATGCCCACTTGATGGTCGGCAATGACAACGTCATCATCGCCTTCTTGCTGATTATTTTCTCCTTCGATTTTTTCATTTTTATCCATCACTTTTCCTCATATAATAGTAAAGTTGTGCGAAATATTAGCAGCAGGAATCATTTCTGTTGCGAAGTCAGGTTCGACAATATCTAAATATTTCAGACGCCTGAATTTTCCTTTTAGTCTACTAAAAGCCCTTTTGATGACTACCCTTATCGTTAATAATTTAATATTGTAACGTCTTTGGTCTTTACCTATATAGTGGCTATTGTTTCGAAAAGGTTAATAGATTTCCCATTAATGGGTAAGCCGAATCTCCCAGAATATGACAATTTTGTGGCAATAAGTGATTATTATTTGTAAGATGTGGAACTTGTACCCAGAACAGGTGCATCGTGCACTCTTCCAGACATACCCACATATACATATATCCATAAATATTCTTTTATGATTACACATTCCTTAAAATGTAAATTCTGTTCAAGTAACTATTACAGCAGTATTAGTGTTACGTAGCCTGAAGAATCGCAGAATGTACTTGCTTACGGTTGTAATAATCATTAGCATTTGCAAATGGTTCTTTAATTTGAATGTGGCAACCATCAATAGCTTCAATTACTCCAGCGAAACCACCTGACTTTTCATGAAATACCTAAATGAGATTTGATATAAATCAATAAAAATATTTACTTTTAATACGAACCCCAATTGCTGTATCATGATTATTTAGCCACCTTATATACTGATTTATCAATGCTATAAAGACTGCAACAACTTCTTTAAAAATACCATCTGCACTACTTCTGGCCAAGCCGAATCGATCTCCTGCTGCCAAGAAAGATTCAGATTTGGCCAACACCCACAAAGTAAACAGTACCTTTTTTTGCAATGGTATAATTAAGTTTTGCAGTCGCATACTTCAAAACATTCTCGTAACATCCTAAAGTGCTCAAGGAACAGATCCCCCAAATATTGAGGAATTGTTTCCTCGTAAATTTCGAGGAACAGCAATTTGTTCCCTTACCTCATTGCCAATAATATTTAGAGGTTCTGCTAAATCTAAAGCAATATTATTAATTATTTGGACGTTTATATCTGCATCTTCAACCAATAGTGCAATAATCGCTTGTAAATACATTATTAGAATCATCATCAAAAAACAGAATTTAGAAAAACAACTACGTAACCTTAAAACACGAAAAGTTTACCTTAAATAACAGAATATATATTTCCGCTACCAACATGTAGCGCATTTATACTACGTTACTAAAAATGGCCGACTGGTCCAAAAGTAGTGCAATAGTAGCGATGTTTTTATAAGATATATCAATATCTGTCCTACAACAGTGTGTCTTATGAATGCACCCAATGATTACTATTGATATGCAAACGACCGGTTTTTCAAAATACAAGTGCATTTATACGAAATACATGCATTCTATAAATTTACAAATACATATTGAAACGTTCGAGAAATTATTTACAAATGCAAGAGCCTTCTAGAAGCTGTCTAGAAGATATAGCGAAAAGTAGGGAACGCTCTAGAAGGATTCGCCGATGTCTATAAATGCCGAAGATGGAAATCGTAGGTCAGTTATTGCTGGAATGTGAATGCAGCAGTGTTAAGAAGATTATCAAGTGTAAATAAATCGTTAGCACGCGTGTGTCTACATAAATATACCGAGAATAATCGTGTACGTGATTATTAGTGTAAACAAGTGTGAGGCTATCCGAGGACGTTATCTTATCTTCTTGTAAGTGATATAAATTACAATGTAAGTGTTTTTATTAAATATTATTACATTTAATTAGTTCGGTTAATTTATAAGTGTACATATTTCTAGAATAAGTAAACATAATTTTTAGTCGTTTTAAATAAATTCGTTTTTAACAAATAAAGACGTAACAGTGGTGTCACGGTGTGAAGGTCGCGATTTTTATTAGTGTGAATACCATTAAGTTGTTTGATATCGCTCCCGTAATAAAAACATTGATTACGTAAATAACTTTTAAGTTTGCGATACGCGTGTTTATTTATAAAGTATAAAATAGTGTTTATTAAACTTTTCCTTTTAACAAGTGCGTGATCGCGATATTAATTAATTCGTTTCCGTACACTAGTGGTTTAATATTAATAAGTGGATCGTTATTAAAATTTTGTGTTATACAAAAACTGCATTTTAAAAAGTAGTGTATTTAAACTGTATATTTGTGTTATATTTAAATTTATGCCGGTTACGCGTTTGCAAGCAGTTAAAATGGATTCAAAAATACTTGAAATTCTCGAATCGATGAATAAAAATATCCAAGAAAAACTGTCCGAAAATTCTCAGAAGATGGAAGAAAATTCTAGAAAAATGGAAGAAAATGCTAGAAGTTTGAAAGAAGAAATACGAGCGAGCATGGAAAATCAAATAAAGACTATTGAGGAACAAATACAAGTTAGTGTAGGAAATCAAATCAAAATTGCGCAAGAGGAAACCCAAGCAGATATGCTAAATTTGAAAGAAGAAATTTGCGAATCTGTGAATGAGAAAATAGAAGCAATAGAGGACAAATTAGAAGACATAGTGAAACTGCTCGAAGAAAGAATGAACCAAATGAATTACCATGGTGAAGGAAGTGTCACGAGTGAAGATTTAATAATGGACCGTCGGGAAGAAACCACCCACAAGTTCAAAGTTGTACCACCGAATTTTGATGGTAAAGTTCCATGGTCAACTTACTACAAGCAGTTTGAAGCCGCAGCTACTGCTAATGGTTGGAGCAACAAGCAGAAAGCGACGTCTTTAATAGTGTCCTTACGTGGAGAAGCGCTTGGAATTTTACAAACTGTTCCGGACCATCTGCAAGAAAATTACGAACTATTAATATCACGATTAGAAATGAGATATGGAGATGCCCATCTTCAACAAGTCTATCAAGCTCAAATTAAAAGTCGGGTTCAGAAAGCTGCCGAAAGTCTTCAAGAGTTTGAGGCTGACATCGCTAGATTAACACGGGTTGCGTATCCTACAGCACCAGATACCTTCTTGGAGCAGTTGGCTATTCAAACCTTTGTAGACGGCCTCCGAGACAGCGAAACACAGCAGACTCTCCGGTTAGCTCGACCGAAGATATTGGATGACGCTTTGGTGCATGCTTTGGAGTTTGAAGCAGCAAAACAAGCATCGCAACGAGATGGTCATAGACTCTGCTGTGCTACAGAAGTACCCGCGCAGACACTGGAAAGCATCGAGGAGATAGCGCGACGAATACTTCGGGAAAGAGGAGTAACAGCTTTGAACTGCGATGAAATAGGCCATGTACGACGGCATCGTACTAAACCTAAGAAGAGGACAAGAAGAGCGCTCGATAATTTGGAACAAGGCGAGCAAAAGAAACAAAAAGTAATCTCATCTAGTCAGACTCCGGAGATTACAATCCAAATGGCATCGCCTAAAGAGCAATTGCATAGCATTTATCTCGATGGCAAGATCAATGGGAGAAGCGTCCAGTTACTGGTTGACACGGGAGCGACGAAGACCATCATTCGTCCTGACATGTTTTTGGAAAACGAGAAGACATCACCAGTAACGGTACGACTTCGAACGGCGACGGGCGACGAAATACCTACTCACGGATAAGTCAAAGTAACCATTGGTTTGGGAAATGGAGTACTCGACCATCACGTACTGGTAGCCGACATCACGGAAGAAGTTATCCTGGGAATGGACGTGATAAAGAAGTATGGGTTCCATTTGGATATGAAGAACGATGTCCTGAAGATCGACAATGAAGAAATTCCTTTTCATTCGTCAGAGAAGGCAGCCGTGCGAGTCTTATTGAGTGAAGACGTGACTCTGCCTGCAAGGACTGAAAGTGTGGTGATGGCACGCCTGGATGGAAGTCTCCGGGAAGGCTACATACGCGCGATTGAACCAATGAAAGGCGGCTTAGTTGAAAAGGGACTACTCGTTGGCAGAACTTTAGTACGAGTAAAGAACACGATGCCAGTAAGAATCTTAAACATCAACTCAGATCCTGTAACGCTGAAAAAGAAGACCGTGGTAGGCCAATGCACGCCAGTATTACAAATTGTGAGATGCGTGAAGTCGAACGAAGATACGTCGCCGAAGAAGTGTCCACAACATCTATTGGACATTCTTACCACCAAATGCGAAAACCTCAGCCAAGACCAACTGGCTAAAGTTAAAGTGATGATCCAAGAGTACCAAGATGTGTTCGCGCTGGAGAGTGGCTCCAAAGGAAGAACTAACGTGGTGAAACATAAAATTAATACCGGAGACGCTCGGCCGATACGACAACATCCACGCAGACTTCCTTTGGCGAAAAGAGAAGAAGCCGAACAAATAATTACGGATATGGAGAGGGAAGGCGTGATTGAACCTTCAAGTAGTCCATGGGCATCCCCAGTGGTACTCGTAAAGAAAAAGGATGGATCAACAAGGTTTTGTGTAGACTACAGACAGCTAAACGACGTGACCAAAAAGGACAGCTACCCTTTACCCAGAATTGACGATACGCTAGACACCCTGTCAGGATCCTAGTGGTTTTCTACGTTAGATTTAAAGAGTGGATACTGGCAGGTAGAATTAGAACCCAAGGATCGTGAAAAAACAGCTTTTACGATCGGAACTGGTTTGTGGCAGTTCACTGTAATGCCCTTCGGCCTGTGTAACGCTCCTGCAACGTTCGAGCGTTTGATGGAGACCATCTTGCGCGGATTGTCTTGGAAGACGTGCTTGGTTTACCTGGACGACGTGATCGTGGTTGGAAGGTCGTTTGAAGAGCACTTGAACAACTTGAAGGAAGTGTTCCAGAGATTACGTGAGGCTAACCTCAAACTGAGTCCAAAGAAGTGCCACGTATTTAAGAAGGAAGTCCAATACCTTGGCCACGTCGTATCTAGAGATGGAGTAAGGGCTGACCCAGACAAAATCCGAGCAGTGCAAGCATGGCCAAGACCGATCGACAAACATCAGGTCCGAAGTTTCCTTGGGTTGTGCACTTATTATAGAAGATTTGTCCCCGGATTTGCCAATATTGCCAAACCATTGACAAAACTAACCGAAGAAAAAGCAGAATTTAGATGGAATGAAGACTGCGAAAATTCTTTTAATCAACTAAAACAGGCCCTAGTCACTTCGCCGATTTTGAGTTATCCACGAGAAGATGGAAAGTTTGTTTTGGATACCGACGCAAGCAATATGGCCATAGGCGCGGTCCTTTCGCAGGTTCAAGATGGACAAAAAAAGGTTATCGCGTACTTTAGCAAGGTTTTGTCTAGGCCAGAAAGGAATTATTGCGTGACTAGGAGGGAGCTGTTAGCAGTCGTTAAGTCCATCGAACATTTCTACAAGTATTTGTATGGACGAAAATTCTTACTGAGAACAGACCACGCCGCTTTAAAATGGCTACTGCAGTTCCGTAACCCAGAAGGACAAGTAGCAAGATGGATCGAGAGACTGCAAGAGTATGACTATGACACAGAACACCGTGCCGGAAGCAGTCATCGGAACGCTGATGCCTTGTCCAGAAGACCATGTCCGGCGGACTGCAGCCATTGTTCGCGACTGGAAGAAAAAGTCGAATGCCTCCGGAGAACTGCTATGGTTGATGATGAGTAGGAACCTGAGCAGTTACGTCGCGAACAAGAAGACGATCCTGAAATAAGATTACTCCTGGACTGGAAAAAAAGCGGGCGACGACCAACCTGGGAAGAAGTGAGTGCTTTGGACAGAAACATCAAAGCGTACTGGGCGCAGTGGGACTCTTTGATAGTAGAAGACGGTCTTCTTAAGCGATCCCTAGAAAGTGCCGAGGGCACGGGAAACAGACTACAGTTGGTAGTGCCAAAGAGCAGGGTGCCAGAAGTGTTGAAGCATCTCCACGATGGGACATCAGGAGGACACTTTGGCATTAAGAAGACGTTGGGTAAAGTCCGAGAACGATTCTACTGGATGAACTGCAAAGAGGACGTCATGAAGTGGTGCCGTAAATGCATAGTCTGCGCTTCAGGAAATGGTCCAGCGAGAAAGCGCAAAGCACCCATGAAACAATACAACGTAGGAAGCCCTTTGGAAAGAGTAGCGATTGACATCGCAGGGCCGTTCCCAGAATCCGATTCGGAAAATAAATACATCCTGGTGGCGATGGATTATTTCACGAAATGGACGGAGGCTTACGCCATACCCAATCAGGAAGCAGCTACAGTCGCAGACGTATTAGTAAAGGAGTTTTTCTGCCGGTTTGGAGTTCCGTTGGAATTACACTCCGATCAAGGCCGCAATTTTGAGTCTGGGCTGTTTCAAGAAGTTTGCCGACTGTTAGGAATTAAAAAGACTAGGACAACGCCTCTCCATCCTCAGTCTGATGGCATGGTTGAACGGATGAATCGAACAATGGGCAAGTACTTAGCCAAGGTAGTGTCCGAACACCAAAGAGACTGGGATCAGTACTTGCACCTTTTCCTAATGGCATACCGATCATCCGTTCACGAAAGCACAGGCCAAACACCATCCTGTGTAATGCTCGGTCGTGAAATACGATTGCCATGCGACCTTCAATTTGGTCGAAGACCGGAGGAGGAAGTCGCTGGAGAAGATTACGTCAGCAAGCTGGCAAAGAGGCTAGACGAAGTACATGAAGAGGTTCGTAAAAACACACAAATTGCCAGCGACAGGATGAAAACAAGGTACGACGTCAAGGCGCAAAATGGTGGGTTTCAACCTGGCGATATGGTCTGGTTGTATAACCCTCAAAGGAGACGTGGTTTGTCGCCGAAGCTGCAAAGGCAATGGGAGGGCCCCTATGAAGTCGTGCAGCGTATTAACGACGTTATATACCGCATCCGAAAACCGCCCAGAGGCAAGCCAAAAGTGGTCCACGTCGATCGTCTAGCCCCGTTTGCTGGCGATAACCACAATCCGCAAGTTCAGGTCCGAACCAGAGTAATAAGTAGCAGAACCAGGAATCCAATCGAAGAAATGGAGTTCGAAAAGTTTATGAACTTATACGGAGGTTCTGGAAAAGCTAGGTTCGGAGTTACCACCGAGGAACAACAAGACCTGTTCCAGACACAAAAAGATTACGCCATCGCACATTGCGTGAGCGAGGACCTTGACATGTCCAAAGGGGTTGCAGTCGTGTTTAAAAAGAAGTTTGGGCAGCTAGATGAATTACGAAGACAGCAACCGGCAGTCGGAAAAGTTTTAGGACTACGTGGTGACGGACGCTTCGTTTTTTATTTGGTCACCAAGAAATACTCACGTGTCAAGCCGTTATATAAAGATCTAGGGCGAACATTATGGAGTCTCAAGAGACAAATGGAGTTCCATCATGTTAAGAAATTGGCAGTACCCAAGATTGGTTGTGGCTTAGATCAACCCCAGATAACAATTAAGGATTGTCAAAAGCTTACATTAAGCTTCTGTTTGACAGGGGTTAAGGTTTTTTCAACCTTTTCACTGGCAAGTTTACGAGGGTTTTGACAAGGCTGTGACAAGCTTCCTAGTAGACACTTAGCAACCTTGCAACAAGCTTGCCATAGCCACAAATGAAAGCCTTGTAACAAGTAAACGACAATACTTAAAAAGTATATGCGACAAGGTTATAAAGCTTTTCATAACTTTATAGAAACCTCAATAAAATTGTTTAAATACCAGGTTAAAAAATTATTTAAACAACTTAAAAAGTAAATGTTTTATATTAAATAACGTTTTATAGAAAAATACATGTAATTTATGTTGAAAATTAAATACAAAAGGCCCTTATAACTTATAAAAATATTAATAACAATATATGCACAGAATAATTACACATTCATTGTACATTTTATGACCATCCTTATTGCAAACTCTGAATTAAAAGGATATTAAGTAATGTAATATGTCTACAAAGTAACTTAGATACAGACAATTTACAATATAATAATTACATATAAATTGTAAAATGCATTATTCTACTTTTTTGTGAGTATTGTCTTTTTAGAACCCTGATTGAAAGTAAGGAATTTAAAAAACAGTAGTTTATTATGATAACCATTGCAAATTCTATCTTATTTTGTCTTATGTATTGAAACTTATATCTACAAAATAATTACATAAGGAATATATAGAAAATAATAAGTTATTCTACTATTTCTACACACTTTCATTGGTAGGTTTTCTAGAATCCCTGTTGAAAGTTGCGAATTAAAAAAAATTAGATAGTTATACAAAGATCATTACCTTCGATTTTTTCGAAATTTAGCTTGCATTAGCCAATCGCTAATGCCTTCTCTTATTACTGACTCCTTTGCATCCTTGTGCGCTTTTATGGATATATCTGAAAAATAAAATATTAATAAAAATTAGCTATAAAAATAATTATATCAAACACACAAGAAAAATTTTAACTGTGCCTGGATTTAAAACAGGAATACCCAAATGCTCTAAGGTGTTATGAAAAACTATAATACATGTATCAATAAATGATATGTAATTAAACTAAACTCAAACTACTCCTTTTTTCCTATTATGTAAATTAAGTTTTGATTTAGAAAATAAATACAATTAAAGTTCATGTTGTCATATATCAACGTTAATAACGTAAAGATACTCCAAATCAAAAAATGACTAACGTACCATATATAAATCTAAATGTTTCAGTCTTTTCGAAACTTTTTTTAGCCCCACCATTCTTTACTAGTTTGCCAGTTAATGAATATAGTTGTGCAAGGTCATCACTGATAAGTTTTCTGAGTATGTTTGCTATAAACGCCTTCACATCTTTTCCACCTACCGACAGCAAAATCTTAGTCTGAAAGTAAGAAAAAAAATTAGAATTTACAAAAATCTAAGTATTTGCTATTAATGTACTCAAAAATACTTACAAGTTTTTGTTTAAAAGATGAACTATCTGCCAATGTAGTGTTAAGGTGATCAAATCCAGCTTCATTTATTGGCAGAAGTGCAATTAATTCGTTGTTGCTATTATGTTGTGGCTGTGGTTGAGTAGGCACTTCATTTGTGGAATGCAGAAGAGCTACAATGTTGTCTAGTTTTCCTTCTATACGCTTTAAAGCATCACTTAATTCATTAATTACACTCCACATCATTTCCTGATTCAAATGGAGTTGACGTACGTCCCCACTGCTTTCTAGTCATAAAAATAATAGCTACAGATAAAAAATTGAAGACTCAAATTTAATATACAGGGTGGCCATTTGAAAACGAAACAGAAGCGTTTTAAGACAGTTATAGCCCGTTTCGTTTGCAAATGACCACCTGTATACAAGGATTACATAAACAAAACATGACATTTACCTGAGTTTGCATATCCGTTTGAGAAACGTTGACTTTTTGATTGTATAGCAACCGGTAAATTAACCGAGCTTGAATTGCAATGCACATCAAGGTCTTTATCGTAAGTTATTTCAGAAGAAGATTCACCTGAGATTGCATAACTGTTTGCTGGTTCTCCTATGTTTGTGTATCTCGGTTGTGTTGGAAATGGGTCTTGATTCATTAATCTTGGTGGATCTAAGTTTTGATAATTACAGAAGTAACTATTGTTACAGTCAGCATTTTTTTGCGAAAGTGGTTTTGGTGCAGTTGTAGGAGGTACAGGATATGAAATATTTGTACTTATATTTTGACGTCTCTCCTTAGGTACGTCATAGTCCTCTTCACTACTAACTTCTTCACCTGGTAGATGAATTTTCTTTTTACGAACAGTCCTTTTTCGTCCCGAATAATTTTCTGATTCATGCGATGATTCAATATTTGAAGTTAATTCTGCTTCACTTAAATGGAGTTCAGCAGCTCGGAATGAATCTTGCAAAAAGAAAAAATTTTAAATATAAAACTTTGCATTGACTTACTAAATTCTTTCAAAATTCTTTTCGGATGTTCATTTCACGTTTTTTCTGGAGCAGTTCTGTTCATAAGTAGCTTTTTCACATGGCTTTCCACATTGGGATAATAACAAATGTTCCTAACATAGTCTACCCAATTTGTTGCTATTATTCCAGGTGCATCTTTTTCGTTAGGAAATGTCACGATAGCATACATTCTTAACATTAAAGAGTAAAAAAATAATTTCATATAACTTGGACTAAAATAAGATGGTAAAATTACAAACAATGTAGCATAGGAAAAGCAACATGTCTGTCTTCGTAAGGGACTAAAATCATTTTCTTTTCTATATTGCTGATAGGTTGTTCTTGCAGTTGGGATAATTTTGAGACAGTAAAGACATTTAGAGTTGAACTATCTAGTAACGGATTGGAGTAAAAATTTGATTTTTCAACAAACTCTCTATACACAATTGCCATTCCCTGCAATTCTTTGGAAAACACAATATTTTCAATTAGAATAATACTTCCACACTTCAAAAAACAACAAGAGTTAGGTTTGGATGTTCTAATAGTAAACGTGGAAAACTGTACACAAGAATATTGTTGCAATTCATCAGAACTGGGAAGAAGAGGGCCACAAGAGTGAGGTCTAGAAAAACTTGGGGTGTCTAAATCTAAAACTACATTATTAGAAAAACAGTAATTTGAAGCCATCATTTCGGTTAATCTTTTTACAACCTGTTCTAATGGTTTATCTCCTTTTCGAATCATTTTTTTGAAAACTTGCATAAAATTCTCAAAAGGAAATGCACTGAATGAATCCAAACAGCCCAAATCCTTAACACTTTCTACAAGATGTGTCAGACCGTGCATGTTGTGGGTTATATACTGGGGTCCGTAAAGATTTTTTGTCATTTACACAAAATTTTCGAGTAAGTCATTAGCATAATCGCAGAAATGTTTGCTGAATACTGGACTTAGAAGAATTGAAATAGATACTGAAAGAGACATGAAATGGTCATAAATTGATCTATATTCTGCATGCAATACCTTTCTTAACACAACCGGTCCTGTATAAAGTAAAAATTGTCGAAATTCCGTAGCTTTCCACCTTTTGACTTCATTTAAGGATCGAGGTTTTCTATTAAATTCTAAAGGTAAACAATTTTTTAACTTGATTAACTCACATGACATTGCTTCGATAATACGAAATGGAAGTTTTGTTGATACTGGTCCAAACATCCATAAGTAAATAAGAGTACGTACAACACCAAGGCAAACTAAATGCATGTAATCCAATGGGAAACATTTTAAAAAATCAATGCCTGGAACTAAAAGCAGAGGAGAATTTCCTGTATGGAAATCTTCATCATCTTGTAGCGGCAACTCAGGTAATTTAGGTAAGAGAAGAGCGCGCTAACAAACAATATAAGAAATCAATCAAACAATTAGAAAAATTGTCAAAATTGGTCAATTAACTTCTGATGTCAGGGATGCCAAATAGTTTTATTTGAAGACTAAACTATTAAAAGTCTTAATCTGCAATAAAAGTTACACAACATAAAATTCATTGAATCACTCTCAAAATATTTAAAATCCTATATTCGAAAACAAAACAAAAACAATAATATAAAATTCGGTAAAGTTACTTAAAACTAAAAATAGAAACTTTTGTCATTTAAATGATTAAACTTAAAATTAAGAGAATACCGGTATTTCTTTACATATAGTAAGAAAACAATTTTATTTCAGTTACTTTAAATATTTGCACTAGGCAATTGTAATATTGATATTAATTAGAGAAATTTTATCATTTAGTATTTAATAAGTTACGTTAAGATGCAAGTTATTTAACAAGAAGAAAACTCAAGCTGTTGCTAAGGCAGTTATCAACGAAAAGGAATGTAGAGATAAGGCAAACTCACGCATACGGATCAAATTTCCAATGAAATGCAGAGTTGGTGTCGTCCAATGTTAAAATCGACGGATAACCTTGGGAAATCTTCCATAAAAACGATGATGAAGCGTATTTTCTTTACGAAAATCGATTCGGATCGTTGGTATTTATTGTATTATGCACATACCAAACCCATTCGAATTATTAAGATAATGATAATTTCGTTAAAGGTAAAATCGGAATCGGTATATAAAAAAAAAAAGTCTAAAACAAATAGAAACTGGGAATTAGATAAACTCAACAAAATAGAAATAAAAGACATACCTGTATTATTAACACAGACTTTTTAAATAAAGATATTGTAGATATTAGTTAAGATAAAGAAACTACATGGATACTAATAAAGTACTACATGTGTACTTGTCAAAGATTCGGTACCGAATGACTCAAGGTTGACAACGCCCTTGATAAGTAAGAATTCCACAAAATAAAAGTAAAGGAAGGTTTACACGCAAATTTTGATTAATTAATACAAATAATTTAAAATCAAGTAATAATAGTAACGGAAACGTTACACACCCCGTTCGACCAAAAAAAAAAAAATGATAGGTACTATCAAATGAAGTACTAAATACCATGGTGCATCTACGTTAATACTAACGTAAATATCAACAAAGGCAACGACAACGATAAGGCAAAGGCAACGACAAAAGGCAAGGCAACGACAAAAGGCAAGGCATCGACAAAGGCAAGGCAAGATGCGACTGGAACTCTATTCTTAGAATAGTATATTTACAGGTTACTCTAACTTATCACTAACCTAAAACTATAAAAATCAAAGTAGGGGAAAAGAAGAGAGAAATCTTGAAACTTGGCTTCGACAGCTAAATAATTCTGAAGGAAATGCAAGAGGGCGTGTCTTCGCGTCACGAGATCGGCAAATAACGTTATCCCACAAACAACTATCCCAACAAAACTACCGACACCTAGGCACAATAAGATCAAGACGAAGAAGAAAATGGAAATGTTAAAATCGCTACTTATCATCTACAGGATTTTTGCCATTATAAGCTTTCAAATCTTTAATATGCCACTTCCCTAAATTGTTTCCAGATATATCGGATAATTCATAAACAAGACGGGAGTGAACTTTAACAACTTTACATAGAATAAATTTTGGTGCTAGCTTAGCAGCAAAACTTTTAGTAGCGTCTGAAAGAGCATAATTCCTTTTCCAAACAAAATCGTCAACCTTGAAAACGACAGGACGTTTCCTCAAATCATATCGTTGTTTGCTTTGCTCATAAGCCTTTTTCAAACGAGATCGCATATCTTTATACAGTGCAGGTAAAGATAAGACATCTTCCTCCCATTGTTTACGCTCGATATTAGATATAAAATCATTAGCATGATTTTCAGTTACGGGACCATAGAAAGATCCATCAACAGGTACGGTACGAGCAAACATTAGAAACGAAGGAGAAAATTGAGTCACTTCATGTCTAGATAAGTTAATGGCTTGAGCAATCTTGAAAACATTTTCGTCCCAACAACGATG
This sequence comes from Aquatica leii, assembly GCA_035610365.1. Classification (NCBI taxonomy): domain Eukaryota; kingdom Metazoa; phylum Arthropoda; class Insecta; order Coleoptera; family Lampyridae; genus Aquatica; species Aquatica leii. The sequence continues at coordinate 111,364,896 of CM069433.1, read as the reverse complement.
GTTTTCTTTAATAAAGGAAGAGATAGTAGTTAGAACAGTTCGATTTGTTCGTTCGGTAGGGTTTACTTGAGATAAGTGACGAGCACTATACCAGATATTAACTTTATGATTAGAGATAAAGTCGGTAAATCGTTTAGCCTTAAAAACTTGTGCATTGTCACACAAGATAATTTGAGGTACGCCAAAGATAGTGAAGACATTTTCTTCAAGATATTTAACAACAGATACGGTAGTGGCGTTAGATAAGGGTTTCACCATAACAAATTTCGTAAACCAGTCGGTAATTACTAGTAATTGAGTATTTCCTTTCTTAGAACGAGGAAAGGGACCCATAAAGTCAATAGAAATCATCTGGAACGGAAAGTTAATGTTTTTGTATTTGCCCATCAATCCAGCACGAGCAACATTAGGAGCTTTTTGAGAACCACAAACTAAACAATTAGAGACATATTTCTTAACAGAAGATAATAATTTTGGCCAATAATAAAATTCGGTAATACGAGAGACAGTTTTAAAAACTCCAAAATGACCAGAAGTAACTTCGTCATGGAATTCAGAAATAATTTTATTTCTATTTTCAGTAGGTACGACAATTTTCCAATCAGATAGGTTAGAAACTACATTATGTTTGCGACGCAAATGTTTATATAAAATACCATCCTTTACGGTAAAATCAGGATAATCAGCGGGATTAGATACAACTTTAGATAACATACTTTTATACCAGTCATCAGGAATTAATTCAAAACTTTGAAGAAGATTAACGGAACGAGAGAGATAGTCAGCAGGAACATTTACGGAACACTTACGGCGTTTAATTGGCCTAGTATTACCAGTATCGATATAGTGAGAAGATAAATGCGTTTCAGGTAAAAAGGTATCAGGAGATAACGACTCAAATTTATTAACAATATCCTCAAGTTTACTGATATTTTCAGGAACTTGATCAGAGAGACCCTTAACTTTATTTACACTACAAACAGAAACTTCTTTAGGTATAGAGAACGAGGAAGAAAGAAAATCCATAGATATATTAAACAAATGACAGAGATCCATTCCAAAAATAAAGCTAGTAGAAATAGTAGGCACGACATAAAATTTCACATGCTTGGTGACATTATTAATACTAATAGGAATTTCAATAACATGAGATACTGTTTGAGGTTTGCCATCGGCAGTAGATATAAGAATAGAGGGATCGTTAAAAACTGTAGAGAAAGAAGAGACGACATGTAAAGCATCTTTACCTAGAACAGAGATATTTGCACCTGTGTCTAAAAGAGCTATATGTTCTTGATTATTCAAGAAAAACTTAATGTAGGGACGATTGTCATTCGGCATAGAGACAAAGAGAGGAGATAATTCAGGTAAACACTGTGAGGTAGAGTTACGATAAAACTTAGAAATGGTCTTTAACCAAGCAGACCATTCATTTTTAGAAAAGTAAGTGTTAGATGACCTTACTCTTTCTTTCGGATGGTACGGGAGATATTTTTGTTGAGATGACTTGGATTTTCGAGACACACTGCACTTCGTGCGCCAGATTCCAGAAACCACATTACGTTTTGAGGAACAAGAAGTACACTTTGACTTAATTACATTGGGAGTTCCACACCCATAACAGAAAATTTTCTTAGGTAATTTACAGTTAGAATAGATATGTCCATTATTTTGGCAATTCCAACAGGTAACGACAGACAAAGATAATTCCGGAGTTGAATCAGTCATACTGACATCATCAGGATAGGCAAAGTCAGGAGCTAAGAGAACATTCACTTTCTTTGAAGGTGGTGGATGATATTTTTTAATTTGTTGGCGACTATTTTCCAACTTACGACAAATATCCAAGAGAATAGGAAACGTAGGAGTATCCTGTAAGACCAAATGTGAGATAAAGAAAGGGTGAAGATTCCTTTTTACTATACGAAGTTGATCTTCAACTGAGGGAGGTGTAGACAATCTATTAAACATACCTTGCATTATAGCAATGAAGATAGCAACACTCTCGTTTTCTCCTTGAGTACGCTGCTTAATTTCAGATAAAAGGTCGTCGTCATACGAAAATGGAAGAAAAGTTTCTTTCAAAAGTTTTTCCAAATCGTGCCAGTTATTTACGGTATGTCGAACAGAACGATACCAGATAAGAGCTTGTTCTTCAAAAAGATCAACGGCAGAGTCGAATAATTCTTGAAAAGAAATATTACGAGCTAAACGTAATTCATGAACTTTTTCTAAAAATTGGATTAAGTTACTTTTACTTGAGGAACCAGAAAACTTCACATTCCATTTACAAACAGGCATACTATATGAATGAGATACGGTAGTTTCTTTAATTGAGGTATTCTGTAATTGTGACTCAATGTCGGAGACACTATCCAAACGTAAAAGAAATTCGCCTTCCAAATCAACAAAAGATTCGTTTAATTTAGAGACAACATTTTTTTTTTCATCATTTTCGGCAATAATTCGAGAAATTCGGTCGATAACATGAGATAAACGGTACTGCAAACGTTTAACTTCAGGACTTCCAGAAGAAAAATCAGAAAGACCATAAATTTTCGTAGTTAAATCTTTCAGAGAATTAGATACTTCGGAGACATCTTGCTCAAAAGCATAGGTAGACACTAGAACTTTAGATTCATCACTAGACTCGCGATGCAAAATAGAACGCAACTGCCTACGACGTTGATCTTGAGTAGACAAAGGAGTTTGTCCTCTGATAGAAATTTCATAACTAATTTCTTCAGAAAGTAAGGCATAGATAAGAGACATTTTAGATAAATAAAAATACGATACGAGATAACGAAAATCAATTCAGATATAGAAACGATATTTCTAATCCAAAGGTATTCAAAAGAAGAGAAAAACAATTCGCACAAATTCACAAACTAAATTATTTTCCATTCAAATTTCATTCAGTTTCTTCCGATTCTTTCCCCACAAGGGATGCCAAAAATTGTAGCGGCAACTCAGGTAATTTAGGTAAGAGAAGAGCGCGCTAACAAACAATATAAGAAATCAATCAAACAATTAGAAAAATTGTCAAAATTGGTCAATTAACTTCTGATGTCAGGGATGCCAAATAGTTTTATTTGAAGACTAAACTATTAAAAGTCTTAATCTGCAATAAAAGTTACACAACATAAAATTCATTGAATCACTCTCAAAATATTTAAAATCCTATATTCGAAAACAAAACAAAAACAATAATATAAAATTCGGTAAAGTTACTTAAAACTAAAAATAGAAACTTTTGTCATTTAAATGATTAAACTTAAAATTAAGAGAATACCGGTATTTCTTTACATATAGTAAGAAAACAATTTTATTTCAGTTACTTTAAATATTTGCACTAGGCAATTGTAATATTGATATTAATTAGAGAAATTTTATCATTTAGTATTTAATAAGTTACGTTAAGATGCAAGTTATTTAACAAGAAGAAAACTCAAGCTGTTGCTAAGGCAGTTATCAACGAAAAGGAATGTAGAGATAAGGCAAACTCACGCATACGGATCAAATTTCCAATGAAATGCAGAGTTGGTGTCGTCCAATGTTAAAATCGACGGATAACCTTGGGAAATCTTCCATAAAAACGATGATGAAGCGTATTTTCTTTACGAAAATCGATTCGGATCGTTGGTATTTATTGTATTATGCACATACCAAACCCATTCGAATTATTAAGATAATGATAATTTCGTTAAAGGTAAAATCGGAATCGGTATATAAAAAAAAAAAGTCTAAAACAAATAGAAACTGGGAATTAGATAAACTCAACAAAATAGAAATAAAAGACATACCTGTATTATTAACACAGACTTTTTAAATAAAGATATTGTAGATATTAGTTAAGATAAAGAAACTACATGGATACTAATAAAGTACTACATGTGTACTTGTCAAAGATTCGGTACCGAATGACTCAAGGTTGGCAACGCCCTTGAAAAGTAAGAATTCCACAAAATAAAAGTAAAGGAAGGTTTACACGCAAATTTTAATTAAACTAATACAGATAATTTAAAATCAAGTAATAACAGTAACGGAAACGTTACAATCTTGTCTTAAAAAAGAGTCATGTGTACGTTTTAAGGCGTTACATTGTGGAAAGGTCATACGATGATGTAACCAAACTCCTTCCTGAATACATTTTGTGCAAGAATGATAACCCGTGTGGCCTTTCACATTTAATATAAATGATTTAGCTGGGGCATCACAAATAAAACTTTTAATGAAGACAGATAAACATTTACCATTCACCACTATTCCATTTTGTATAAGTTGCCTAACTTCATTGACAAACATTTGTAGGTATTCAGCACACTTTTTAGGTTTACTCTTGCCACAATAAATGCCAACAGGAAAAACAATAGATCGAATAGAAGAAATATTAGTTACCAAAGCTAAAATAGGCCAGAGTTCCACAGAACTACTTTTAAAAAGTGGCAAACCGTCAATGCCTATAAGTAACTGAATAGATGATAATTTTTCCTTAACATTAAGTAATATTTTCTTCAAATTAATTTCTAGACCTAAATGTGAATAGTGACCAGGTTCAACTACAACAGAAACATTCGATGGTGTACAAAGTAAAGTTCTCGAATCTGAAGGTAAAAAATTAGTAAAACATTTATGGAATTTTAAAATAACTAATAGGGCAGTTACAGCAACATGACTTACTTTAAATCGAATAGCCCAATCTCGTAAACTATTATTTATTGTCTCATTTTCACTGCAAAATGGATTATAATCATCGTTATTATTATCTGAAAAATCAGATGATGAAGAGATGTCATTAAAATATAAATCGCTCAAAGGTGATGAATGGGAGCCAGAAGGAGGCTGAAAATTAATTTTTTTTTCACGATTGACACACTCAGTATGTTCCGGAACACTCATTTGAGATTTGATTGATAAATCATTGGGTATGCTATCATTTGCACTCACACTTGGGATATTTAAACTATCGGCTAATTTTGTAGTAGTTGGAGAATTTTTAGGAGCGTGACAAACTTTATAAATGTTGCTGCTTTTTGATTTTCCTTGTCGACTCAACTGCAAGTACGATTTTCGAAACATTCCTGTTTAAGATAAAAAATAACTAATTAATTTAAAACTATCTTTAATTGAGCTTAATTCGTATTTCTTTAGTACAATAGGTATTTATATTGCTTAGAAACTGAAGGGATTCCTTTTCTTTTAACTAATTATAGGTTAGGTATATTTTTGGAAATCAATTTAAAAGATTTAAATTATACTTACTCAATTTAAAACTTTTCTACGTTTAATATATTATATTAAAAGTTTTGAATATAAAACCGTTTTTAACTTCACAATATATAGAAAATAAAGCGGGAAAATAAACTTTCACATGAGGTTCAGTGGATTATAACGGGACTACAACGTTGACTACAACTACGCTCTACTGCCTACTGCGCGTGCACACCAGTGATTAATCATTATTTTTGCATTTTCATTGGCAAGCTTTACATATTGAGAAGATCTAGGCGACTGTGAAAACGGTGTTGCAAGGTTTGTCTGTAAAGCTTGGCATTGACAATCCTACAAAAATGAAATGTAACGCTTGTCGTAAGCTTGAATGTTAATTGGGACTGAATTGGAGGACAGTTCGAAACATGTTGGAGGTCGTCTTCCGAGGAACAGGCATTCAAGTATTGGTCTGTAGTTACCAACCAAGGGGAATATTGGGTCAGGAAAAGTCCATTGACTGTTACTTTTATGGTCAAGGAAGTTGCCGAAATGGAAGAAGCTGCCGCTATCGCCACGATCCCTTTTACCGGTGTCACATCCAGTCTCCTGTTCTGGGACAGAACAGTCCTAAGAAGGGGGCAGTGAAACGTTCGAGAAATTATTTACAAATGCAAGAGCCTTCTAGAAGCTGTCTAGAAGATATAGCGAAAAGTAGGGAACGCTCTAGAAGGATTCGCCGATGTCTATAAATGCCGAAGATGGAAATCGTAGGTCAGTTATTGCTGGAATGTGAATGTAGCAGTGTTAAGAAGATTATCAAGTGTAAATAAATCGTTAGCACGCGTGTGTCTACATAAATATACCGAGAATAATCGTGTACGTGATTATTAGTGTAAACAAGTGTGAGGCTATCCGAGGACGTTATCTTATCTTCTTGTAAGTGATATAAATTATAGTGTAAGTGTTTTTATTAAATATTATTTCATTTAATTAGTTCGGTTAATTTATAAGTGTACATATTTCTAGAATAAGTAAACATAATTTTTAATCGTTTTAAATAAATTAGTTTTTAACAAATAAAGACGTAACAATATGTTTCGGTTTTTGTGAAACACATCGCTCTTCATCTAACAATATTTTAAAATTTTAGATTCAATTTAGATCTCATCATTTTTTTTTCAAAAATACGGAGATATTGTTTATGACGAATATTACGATATCTAATGATAACAAAAAATTAATTGTTGAGATAAAATATATAGTTGTTAGTAGTCTTTTAGGATCTCGTGAACTGTGGCGCTGTTATCGGCTTATGTCAAAATGTTATTATCATTCATCTTACAAACATTCGCCGGTTTTATCGGAAACGAATCAAATATCCTTCAAAGTTGTCATTTGAATTTTGCTTTCGTTTCGTTCCGTACCCTTTTTTTCTAACATATCTTTACTTTTGTTGTTTTATTTGTTATTAACAAGTCTTTATTAAGGCTGGGGAATGTAATACAAATTAATAGGCACTCCTAACCTCAAGAACAACTACTAAAGTACTTAACATTATACCGTACAACTTACACCACATGTAGAAGGTGAACCAATGTATAGAATGATACATTTGTCATATAAATTTGATGACTAGAAATGCAAAAAAAAATTACCAAAGTAGAGCAATTTTTTTGCGAAAGAGATCAGTTTTTTCAAGATGACATATAGGTTTAATCGACTTACAATTACCATCACACCGTATATAAGGGTTTATATTAATGAATTGTCAAAACAGAAGCGTAGTGAACTTCAAAAAAGCGAGTTGTTCCTGAAATTAGTTCACACTCTCGTTGCTTACGAGAATAAAAATAACGGTATAATTCGAACAGTGTTGTTTATTATTAAAAGTTCAAGACATCTTATGTAGATGGCGCCCTTCCGTCGCGAAGTTGGAACATTTAAAATTTCAAAAGCGCCATTCCTAATTCATATAAATATGTAATGAAGCTTTTGAACAATTTCATCGTTTATTTCTAAATTGTTTGTGGTAATATTTAAACGAATAGTTCGTTAGTAAATTCAATATTTCGTCCGTGTGTTTCAAGAGATGCGTATGTCTACAACCGAGCTAAGATATGGACCTTATATGAAATTTTATGGCGATTCAAGATAAGGTGCCAATTTTTCGATATCTCAAATACTTATTGAGATATTCGACTTTAAAGTTGAAATTTCGAAATTATCAAATTTGTCTTTTTATACTTTCGTTACTGCGGTATTCGAAGTTCGCTCTGTAAACCGAGGATTTTAACTATTGTTATTGTGATTGAATGAAGTTATATTCGATATGAAAATAATGAATAACAACATTTTTGAAGAATAGAGAACTTTGGAATAAGACATGAAAGGTTACTAAGGAGTAAAAGGGCAGCATGTGATATATGAATTCAACTCTGACCGCTACTAAATAATGCAAATTTATTGCTTCACCACTTTAATTAACGTAAATATTTACATGGTATTGTTAGTTTTCTTTAATATTTTTCGGAGCTTTCTTCTTTTTTTCAATCTCTATCTTTCTCTGCCGTTCCTGTTGAGCATCGATAAAGTAAGTAGGATCAACACATCTCAATCCTCGTTTTATATTGTCCCGTATAATCTCTGGTAAAATATAACGTTTGTAAAATGTTGGTAATTTGCCTTCCATATTATTTTGACAAAATATATCGTCACGTTTTTTTCTATAAATAGTGGAGACTTATGGTTGACAAATACAACAAAGTAGCAAATGTCACGTTGTCACGTTGCGTAATGTGTAGCTGTCCTTGTACCTAAAATACCTCGGTACCGTTTTGGCAGTTTCTTCTTCTTCTAAACTTATACCAAGTTTGGAAACTTTTAGTAAACATTTCATTTCAACAATTTCTTGCTCTCCGATCAAACCTATTGAAAAGTATTACTTTCTGTATTTAATCGTTGGAATGCATACATACCGTCAGGTGAAGCACCCAAAAATGGATAAGTTACATCCAAAAACAAGCCACTTGGTTCAACTTTAATTTGTCTTCCAATAAAGATATAGCAAACGCCTCATTTATTTTGCCATAGTCAGTTGCTTCAGAGCTAAAGTATTGTGGTGAAAGAATTGTCTTTACCAAAGAATGGCAAGAAGTGTGGATTCTTCTTTTTATAACTGCTCCAAAGTTAGAAACTGTCAATTTTTCGGATCTTTCTGATCTATACAGAATATTATCAAATTGGCCCACCGTAAGCCTGGCAATTTCATCTCTTCGTTCAGGTGTAATCTAACAAATGAAATGATCATTATAAAAACATGCAATAAGAATGAGTTATACATTACTTTCAATTTCTCTAAATATCTCTCACATTCGTTGCTCATTTGTTCCGTAGATATTTCAGCCTCAAGAGCCAAACGACCGTAGTCTATATTACGCGCATTGGTAATGGTACTGGTAGTTTTTTGCTTTTTTTCATTACAGTACTATTTAAATTCAATTTTTTTTTGTATTTTGTTTGTGATGCCATGAACCGTTTTAATATATTTCCTGGCTTTTTTTATACACTTTCTTTTATGCCGTATAATTCCAATTAAATCCTGTTCACAAAAAAAGTATTACAAAAAAAAATGGATACAACTTCTAAAGTAGTACCTTCATTATACCTAAGGGCCGACAAATAAGACTGAGTCTGAAATGAATTTTTTTGAATTAAATTCAGTCTCTTGCCATTAAATCGAGCCAGCACAGACATGAATAATTCTGCTCGATTGTTGGTCTCATTATCGATAAGTGAGTCAGCCTTCCTGATAACAAGACTGAGAGCTCCTAAAAGAATTCTATCATAGAAAACATAATGTACATAAATAAATAATTACCTTGCACTAATCGGAAAAGGCCCGATGCTCGTGTTTCATTGAATTCGGCTGCAGTTTCACCCATCAATTCACCACAGTAATACTTCTTACATTTCGAATGATCTGAAAATACATGGTTTGGTCCATTTCCTAAATCTGCAATCAGTGATGAAATATCACCATGTGCATTGTTATACATTGCTTTTTTAGCAATCTTCTCCAGTTCTGTAATTTTTTTAGTGGTCAGTTGGTTTCTGGCAACTAGTGAAACATGGCTGGTATTATTTTTGAGGGCGTGCAAACGTTTGCCATAATTTTTAATAATATGGTTAGTACATTCAATTTTCTTCACCTATGAAACACAAAAGTCAAAAACCCGTTATATTTTCATATACAATTATACATACTTCTTTTCCATAAGGTACATGCTGTTGTATTCTTGCATATACACTAGAATCATCCTCGGCAATAAACTGTTTGTATCTTAGATTGTGTGTTTCTGCTACAAAACCCTTCTACAATTATATCTGCTTCCATGGCCGATGATGATCCTGTCCAGTTTTTAAAACATACATGTGGTTTGGTTGCTTCATTGTTGGTTTCTTGTCTGGCACATATTATGAAAAATTTATTTCAAACGCCTAAGTATAAAACTTTTTTTGTTGCTCTGCCTATAATTACTCCCTGAAATATACTGTTGCAAAATTTATTAGTTACAATACGAATAAGCTTACAACGCCAGACGCTGCATCAAAATTACTTCCATAACTTCTTTTGGACCATGCTCCGTCTAAATATACACAAATCCAGGGTACACCATCAGCATCAACATTGTGTTTCTTTAGTGCAATTCTCGCTCTTCTGCTCCTGCAGCTTCCATGTTTTTAATTGACGCATGCATCCAAACCTATTTGATTGACAAAAAAATTGAAATTTATGGAATTTGCATCGTAGAGAGTAGTACTACCATACCTTAGATAACTGATCTTGCAGCTCATAAAATAATGTCCCTGATAATGGGGGAATATCCATAACACAAAGAAGTTCTTTGGTATGCATAAATGTACTTCCAGTCGAAATGGTTCCCCATACTGCATTTTTGTTCACGTTTTCTTTTTCACAATCGATAGTTGAGCATGGATAGCTCTTTCCACACCAACAAATTAACACAATGGTGGAATGCATCCCGCTTCGTTTTTCTGCTTCAATTGTAAGGTGCCCACATGTACAACTACGTGCACTCTGTCACGTGCATTAGTCGTTCGACAAAAAATGTTAAGTCGACGATTTTATTGCCACTAACTTTTGCCTCTGGCTGTTGTTCTGTTTCGATCACTAAGTTATGAGACATGACACTATAATAAAAACAGTAAAAATATTAAGCATAATTTTATTTAATATTCAAAAACAAACCTGTCAAATTCTTCATTCGTTCCCCAAGTATCTTCGGCCTCCTTCTCTAACGGTGCATCGTTATCCCATATTTCCTCACAGTGTTGCGAGGCAACAGGTGATTGAGGATTGTCATGTGTAGTACTCACGGAAGCTCTAATCATAATTTAAGTAATTTATGTAAATAAAGATAATTAAATAATACCTAGATAGTTTCTTCGTATTTTTTTTTCAACCAAAATTCCTTCAATTTCTTGCCGCGCTTTGTTCTACTCCGTGAACTTCTCTGACGACTGAGGCAGGTTTTACTCTTACATCTATAAATGACTTCTAACTGTCACATATCTTTTGGCGTTAGGGGCAACAGTAAGGCCCTATGATGATTATGAATGGTTCAATTGTTAATCCCAGAGAAGAAATTTTGGCTCGTCTTCTTGTAACCGTTTCTTCGAGTTCGGCTTCGCTTTTTATGTGGGTAATAAACCCATCTCGCGATTCCAATTTGGATGGCCGCCACGGAATTTTGTTTTTAGTTTTCTTTATAGTGTTTGTATTTACTTCCCCGTCTGTGAGAAAATAATAAAATTGATATAAAAGAAATACAACTACACAGAATTACTCACTTTCAACGCAGCCCAGGTATTCTTTCAGGCCTTTTTTCACAGCAAGCTCTTTAGAACTCTTTAGACGTTTGCCAGCTACCTCTATGATTCTGTTTTTATAAATAGGTAAAGTTTCAAACAGCTTTCCTGCAGCGTCGGGATATGAGATGTTAAAATCTTTCTCAATCTGCAGAAACAAGTCGAAATTACCAACATGTAACCCAATGGATTCTTTAAAGCTGGAAACTCGGACAAATACTGGGAAATCGACGGCCCCTCCGATGATAAAAGTTTTCCGACCCTTGCGTGAATTTTTAAATGCCAGTTAACTTCAACATTCTGCCAAGGGTCAGTTGATTTTCTCAGCCACTGAAGATTTTCTTCCACGGACAAGTTAGGCTGTTCTCCCTCAATATATTTTGCTAAACATTGTAGTAAAAGGGGAACTGTAGTGGTGCTTCCTGTAGAACTTCGTCTTGAAGAGTTTATTATTCCGGATTTCCTATATTCTCTTCTTTTATTGTTCAGACAGTCCAAAAGTTAACCTTTAGCAGCCTTTTTAAGTCCATGCCCATAAGAGCCTTCACGCACTGCACTACATAGTGCAACCAACTCAGTCTCCGTTGTAGATAATGACACACAATGTTGTTTCCTTGTGACCCACATAAATGAGTTACCAAAAATATGAATCCTGTCAAAGATTTTCTATCATTGGTGTCACCACCCCAATCGGGTGGTGACACACCGATTTTTCTATCATATAATATCTCTAATCCTAAAAAAATTGTCAAAGGTTCCTTATCTTTCATTACAAAGTTATTTATTAATTTACATTTTATATTCTTAGTACTTTCCAAATTTGAACCACCTACGATTATGTCATCAAAATAATTATTTCAAATTTGTTATTCAAATAAATATATTAATTTCATCATTCCAACACTTGTTTCAGACCATAAAGTGATTTTTTCAATTTAAACACTTTATTGTCACTACAATTTATTCGTTCAGGAGGAAAAATATAAATGTCTAATATATATATACCATTTAAGAATGCAGTTTCGACGTCTAATTGTTGTAAATGATACCCTAATTAATTACAAACTATTAAAACAGTTCTAATTGTGACCATTTTAGCAGCTAGTGAGTATATTTTATAATGATCCTTGTACTTTTCTTGTGTAAAACCCTTTACTACAAGTCGACCTTCAAATTTATCATTTTAATCTTCTAACATCTTATAACTAAACACCCACGTTGTGGCTACGATCAATTTTTTTCTGGTTTATCAACAATTTCCCCACGTGTCATTTTTTATTATTGAATTTAACTCTTTATCAACTGCTCCTAACCAATTGTCCCTATCTGATCGTCCTTTTAAATCACTAAAACTAATTGGAACCTTCTCAACAAACAAAATATAAGCATTAAAGGCCATGTATAACTCATAATTCCTGTACTTAGATGGCATTGTAATATTTCTGTTACTTCCTTTATCACTTAAAATTGGAAAAACACTTTCAGGGTTTGTGTTATTTTCAATGTCAGGTTCATATATAACTAATTCGTCATTTTTATCTTTAATTTTATTTATAGTTGAAATATTTTCATCTACAACTTCAACCGATTTCTTTTTAAAATAAAAACTATTCTCGTCAAGCTGAACGTCCCTAGCTATAATTAACTTTTGTTTTTCTAGATTCCATAACCTGTACCCTGCTGGCGCGTACCCTAACATAACGCATTTATTTGCTTTCGCATCAAACTTATGTCTGAGTTCTTTAGAGATATGGTTGTAAGCTGTACAACCGAAAATTCTAATGTTACTTTATGTGAATTATGGCCCTAAATGAAATTTCATATGAACTCTTTCTTATTTCTGTCCCTACTATTTTATTATTAATATCTCTTAATTTTAAAATAATATTTTATTATACCTCACCATTTTCAAAAATAACCGTTATGTTTGCCATTTCCAGTTTTTTGACTAACAATAGATTTTTTCTTAAATTTGGGACATAAAGCACATTTCTAATTTTACATCTGATTTTGTTTTTTCATTCCTTACATGACTAATTACTGCTATATTTCCTATTCCTATGGCTTCTAAAAAACAATCATTCTTAGCAACTGCTATTTTTATAGAATTTTTCAAGATCAACAAAACAGTGAAATAGTGTTTTATACTGAATTCCTGAATCTATAAAAAATGTTAACATATCATCCTTAACATAATTTTCATGATTATTATATTACTTTCAGACACTTCACCTACAGAACATATGCTTTGATCGTCACTTTTGTTCACTGTTGCATTACTTTCATTTCCCTGTACATAATTGCTTCTATATCTAACGTTACTATAAATAATACCTCTTCCTCTGCTTCTACATAAACCAAATTGTTCTGGCCCTCGCTGTGGTACCTCTTTGAAATCTTTTTTGTAATGTCCCCATTTGCCGCACCTAAAACATTCAACTTGTGGCACCGCAAATGCACATGCCCCTGCATTATTTTCTTTTCCGATGATCCTGTTAGTTTTCTCTTTTCATGTTCCGCAAACAATGTGTTCTTTACTATTTCAAATGTTATATCCGTCATGTTTTCTATTACAGTTACAACAGTTTCGTATGACTTAGGTAATCTTAATGAAATGCTGCAAATTAAATGATCGTCTTTCATTTCATTGTCAGAAGCTTTCAACTGTCTTACGATTTCTTCGAATTCCATTATAAATGCCTCTAATGATTCTTCTCCATTTAGTTTCATTGATAAGAGTTTCCTTTTTAAATACAACTGGCCACACTTGAAAAGCTGTCTTTTTTTCTCTCAAATACTCTAACTGATTTGGCTTTGTTGCAGCGACGGCTCGTGGTGAAAATCTTAGGGTGTGCTGCATTGGTGCATCCAAATCAAAGTAAAGAAAGGAAACAAAGTAAGGGTCAATAAAATAATTTTTTATGATATAAAGAGTTTATTGAACTTTTTTTTATTATTAAAGGAATTCGTCGGTCTTTTTTCGCTTCAAACTTATCAATAACTTTTTCATTGAAGTTCGGTATTTCTGCGATGATTTTTTTTTCTATAGATAACATTGAAAAAGCTGTTAATCTATCCTCACACATTGAGTTCCTCAGAAGGATTTTAATTCGCTTTAGTGTGGAAAAGCTACGTTCTGCTTCAGTAGTAGTCATAGGCGTTGTCACAAGAATTTGCAGCAATTTCTTGGTTTCTCCATTGTTTCCTCTAAATTCTTTGAAATTATAAATTTTAGAAAAGGTACTGCACCACGCAAATCCTGCATTCCTTGTTGGAATACAACACAGAAAGCTCAGTTTTTAGTCGTTGCTTATTTAAGGCGTTATAAGAGGAACATGTTATATCCAATTCATTTTCAGGAAATTTGTTATGATATTGTACAAATTTTTCTGAAATTATGAGTGATGCGGCTACCAAATGGTTTGTAAATTCAAAACGTTCTCTTGCATTGTTTATTATAATATCACAGATTTCCAGGCAAGCAACACGATGGTCTAGTTTACTGTTGTTTGGACGTTTTCTTTTTGCTCCGATGGAGGGGGTGTCAAAATTTGATGCTTCCAGAATAATTGAGTCTATTTTATTTCGAACACTATTGATATTTTGTTCAAACACACTTATCACTCTTTGGGCTTCTGTTGGATCGATGTTCCTTTTTTGTAATTGATTATACAATACATCGACATGTGGCAATAGCATGATGGAAAAATGTATAGCCAAAAGGTAAAATTCGAATCTTGTAGAATAAGTCGAATACCGGAAGCTTGTCTGCAGGTCAACGTGTTGGAATCTTCTTCTAATTGTTCCATGCATTCAATTATATACAGTGTCTATATTCGTATACGATATTAACTGTACGAATATTAAAATTCCAGCGCGTAGGAATAGAACGAGGCATTTTTCTTCCCACTATTTGATCCAAAACTGCAACGCGTTGGCAAGAATGACATAATTAAGTTTAATTGGTGAGCATAGCAATGCACAAAATGCGCATTTTCATATTTTTGTTTGATTCGCGCTTGAACACCACTACGTTCACCACTCATCACCGCGGCACCGTCATAGGTTTGCGCAATAAGGTTTTGATTTTCATTTTTTAGTATCGGATCTATAACACTTAAAATAGTTTCCGACAACGTTTTGGCATCATGTTTCATCGGAAGTAAAAAATTCCAGAATCGTTCAACCGGATCACCATCTTTACTTACATATCGAAAAATGGTCACCATTTGAAACTTTACGGAAACATCAGTAGTTTCATCGGCCATTACTGCTAAAAATGGCGTTTTGTTTATTTCCTGGATGATTTCTTCGTAGCAGAGTTCTAGCATAGAATCTAAAATATCATTTTGTATGCTTTTTGATGTGCCTTTAAAAATGCTTGCGTTTTTCAGATGTTCTTCTAGAGTTCTATCAAGTTCTGATGAAAAATTCACTAAGCCACGAAAAGTTCCAGGATTTTCTGACGTTTCTGTTTCATCATGCCCACGAAGTGCAAGTTCAAATGCCCCACAAAAATTGATGCAGTTATTCTTTGTTACTTCCTCATTGTGATTTTGAATATTCACCCAGTAAGCAGAATCGAGTTGGGCTTGAATGTTGACTTTACCAAATAAAGCAAACCGTATTTTGTTGCCAATATGCGTTTTGGAATTTTCGTGCTTTTTAATTTTTTCACTTAAATGTACTAGGTCTTTCACCCCCGTTTCCGTCCAAATCTTTTCGCCACTGTCGTCGGCAAACAACACACACGGAAAACATAACAAAGCGTCTTTCTGGTTACAGCCACAAATCCAATTGTTTCTTGAATATACATCCATTTTGAAGTGGCTTAAGTAAGTGTTGCCACAGCATTTTCCAGCAACTTCAATTTTTAATTTTGGTTTAGGACGACCTTGATCTTTTATTGCTAGTTTCTCTTGATAAGTCAGCTGATGAAACTTAGTTTCAATTAACTTGAAAATCACATCCATTTCGTACATACAAAAACAAGTAAAACAAAATCAACAAAAAATAGACGTACCTACAATACTACCATCACTATGCAAGTATGAACTGTTAGGGCAGGTTGTATAATCTCCGTTTAAACGATGGTTGAACCAACCTTGGGTTCATTTGAAAATACTGTCATATTATTGGTTAGCACAAAGTCAACAACCAATAATATGACAGTATTTTGAAATTAACCCAAGGTTGACTCAACCGTCGTTCAAACGAACATTATACAACCGGCCCTTAATGTACTCATTTAAATTCGGCAGCACTATCTAACAGTTATATTCACTAACAATTTCCATGTTTAATTTTTATAATAAGTGAAAAGTTATCTATGTAGATTTAAAATAAATACGTACATTAAAAGCATGCACGTTTTTTTTTATTTACTTACTATGTACGTAAAAGACGAGTTTCATACAACTTAATTTTGAAATTATATACAAAACCAACAAGGGTAATATCTACACATTTATTCAAGTAGGTACCTACATTAAAAAAATTATTTATATTTTAAAAAGTGCAAAGACGAAGTACCTAGATTATAAAAGTGCGTGTCTTTCATATAAAGTTTATAAGTAATGCGTTCGGAAAGATTTAGGTTTTCAAAAAACGTTATTTAAATAATCAAAAGATTTGCTGTTTACGGCAAATACTAATTTAAAATTACGCTCAAACGTCATACCATAAGTTTATATTTCATAGATAAAAAACAACGCTGTTCAAAAAAATTGTTTCAAGTTAATAATCGCTTCTTTTATTATCTTTGAACACGCCTACAATGAACTGTAGAGTTTGCAGCTATTTTTTAACGTTACAAGATTTACAACACGTATCTCCGGACATATCCGATGATAGGCGGCGGTTGTCGAACACCACCGAGAAAACAAGGCCGACCAACGAAGCCTGGCTTGTGACGTCATGACAAGTAGTCATTCCATCGGTTTGTGTTGCCTGCTTTCATAACCTCTATGTCTGCTCGTAACCTTCAAATTTCTGGTGTTTTCTTTGTTTTTGCAAAAACTTTCCTGTATTTTTCGTTTGGGTATTTCCTGAACAATTTTGTGGTTTTGTATTTTTGCAACTGCAATGCCTTATCGTTGTTGTGTGCCAAATTGTAAGGGTAACTATCCTAACGGACCTAAAGTTAGCGTGTTTAGTTTTCCCAACGATGCGGAATTAAAACAAAAGCGGTTGACTGCTGTTAAAAGAGAAAATTTTACACCCACAAAAACTTCAAAGGTAAACAATACTTGATTGATTGATTTTAAAACGTTGATATTTATAGGTCTGTGAATTGCATTTCCTGAAACATGAAATTTAAACTGTAGTTTCAATGTTTGATGAGAAAAATGGAAAAACGATCTCTGCATCTTTGTCTTATCCACGACTTATTTATGGTTGGTACTGAATAGTTATTTTATGTAATTATAATAATTAATTTGTTGTATATGTGTTAATAAGGGCTGTTCCTTTACAACTGTTTGGTTGTCCCAAATACTTATCAAAACCAGAAAGCAAACCTAGAGAACATCCTGCTTCCAGAAGAAGTAGACTCGAAGAACAGCAAGTGAACAATGCTCTTCTGGAAAGTTTACAAACTGTGGAAAATTACAATTCAATGAAAATGTTTAAGAACTTTGTTGAATTCAAGACTAAAATGGTGAACATGAAAATCAATAAAGAATGGACTGTGGTTGAAAAAGACACATATGTCACATTTGTATTGAGTAAGAATGTCCCACATCCAACAATTTCATGTTCAGTGCAAATTAATGACAATTTGTCAGTGAATGTGTGCAATAAAAGTGTTACAATTACTCGGCTAATGAAAAAAACCCTTTCGAAAACAGTGAGTAATTTGAATCATTTGGAAGATATTATTAATGACTGTCACTGTGAGTTTTTCAACAATAATAGTGTTAACAAGACTGCAGGTGAATGTATTTTGTTGATACTTACTTTTTTGCCTTTGTACAAGAAAAAATGCCCAATTGTGAAAGTACAATATTGTTCCTTAAAGAACAAATTTCATTGCTAATGTTTGCAAAACTCAATCCAGATATTCTCCGCATTCTGTAATATTTTGTAATTTACTTTTTACAATTTCACCACATGCATATCGGTTTCTCAGAAGTGCAAATTACTTACGATTGCCTAGTCAATCAACCATTAAATCTCTCTGCAGCGAACTAACGACAAATCCAAAATTTGAACAAAATGAAAAACAGCTTTTAAATTATGTATCTTTAAAATATAATTTGTTGAGTGCAGAAGATAAAACTGTGGGATTGCTAATGGATGAAATTCATCTTAAATCCAATTTTGATTATAAGGGGGGAGATATTGTTGGCTCTGCATTTAATAACGATGAAAGTGGCACTAGTGCATATGTATTTATGATAACTAGTCTTAAATCTTGCTATAAAGTTGTTGTTCACATATTACCTGTCAAAAAAATGTGTGGGGAAATTCTGTACAATATTTTGAAATCACTTATTGTTGGTTTGGAGAATATCGGTTTTGAAGTTTTATCAGTTGTAAGTGATAATCACACAATTAACCGAAAAGCAATTTCGTACTTTAGTGATCCACCAGAACTTAAAATATCTTATGAACATCCAATAAATAAAAATCGGCCGCTATTTTTTTTTGTTTGATAGTGTGCATATTTTAAAATGTATAAGAAATAACTGGCTAAATGATAAACAACAAGAAATGGTATATCCTGACTTTCAATCTCATGCATTGCAGCAAACTGCTTCATTCAGTGCTCTAAAAGAGATCCACAGTTTTGAAAAAAATAACTTATTGAAATACGAATACAATTTAAGCTTAAAAGCACTATATCCATCGTCTATTGAAAGACAAAATGTTAGTTTGGCTCTAAAAAATTTTAATCGCAATATTGTAAAAGCGTTAGCTGAATTAGGACCTCAAAAAGGATTTACTTGTTGGGAAGAAACTAGCAATTATATCGAATTAATATGCAATTGATGGGATATAGTAAATGTTAAGTCTCCTTTGAAAGGTTGAGGAATAGTTTTCAAGAGCCTATAACTGCAACTTCTAATCATAACAGAGGTTTTTTGGTACATTTTTTGAACTGGCTTGATCATTAGGCATCTTTCGGTTATACCAACAGGAAATGAACAAAAGAAACTTTTACCGCTTTAAAGCACACCACGGAAGCATTTTTAAAATTATCACGTTACTGGATTGAAAAAAAAGGTAATTCTTATTTCTCATGTGGGAAAGTTCAGACTGATCAATTAGAAGATCGTTTCGGTCAATACAGACAACTCTCTGGCGCATAGTATCACATATCTTTGAGGCAGATTTTTTAATCAGAAAAGAAGCTGAGAATGCAAAGTGTGATGTCGTTAATACTAAAGTCTCATACCTATGGTGACTTACAGTTAGAAGCAAAAAAATAATGTCAATCATTTCTCAGTTTTATAACAACTCTAGTAATGACTTTGATGATAATGTTGATATTTATCTATCAGAAAATATTTCAAATATTATAGATGATGACGTTGATTCTATTGTAGATTACTTGTAGCCTATTATTACTTATATCGCAGGGTATTGCTCTTACATAAGTAACAAAAAGTTAAAGTGCCAATATTGCAAAGTATTTTTAACAACTAAGACAATGAAACAATTCTTTTATGATCGAGGAGGTTTACAATATCCAAGTCATGATGTAGTACGTTCTGTTTCATTTGTTTACCAAAAATTAATTTGTGGTGAACTAGAATAAGAATTTTTGAAACTCAGTAATCAAAGACAAACTATAATGAAGTTAAGTTTATCACTTATTCCAAATGATGTTTTGTTAGGGCACAATTGTCATAAACATAACAAATATATTCTTATAAAACTTGTCACTAAAAGTAGTGTTAATATTTTATTAAACAATTACATAAAAAAGAAAAATGATAAATTTAATACTAAAAGCATGCCGCAATGCAAAAGAATGAAGATTGCGTGAAAATAATTATAATTATGTTGATTTAATATTTATCTGACTTTCTAATTGTTAGTTTTTAATTTATTGTGAATACCGTTGTTTGTTACCAAGTTGTAAAAATTAATTTGTAACTCAGTATTGTTAGCTATTAAAATAACATTGAATTAAATTTGATTCGCATTTATACGAATTTTTTGTTTTATTTTCTACCCTTATCAATCCTATTAACGTAAACTTTCCAATTCGCGTTGTTATTTAAAGGTTTGGTGTCGTCGTTTATGTCAACCGTATGCCTACTCGTCGTGACGTCACAAATATCGTTGGTCGGCTTTGTTTTCTCGGTGGTGTTGCTTGAGCCTGCCAGAACATCCAAGTAAGACAGCAATTTTATCATGATTTTATGGATCACTCTAGCGGACCTGCCACAATATTTATTTGACTAACTACCATATGAGTAAGATTTACTTTACACGTACGCCAACTCATTCCTTTATATTATCGATATTATCTTGAATCTAATTGCAAAAGTGCGTGAACTGACAACATAATCTATAAAAATCAATATTTCTAATTTTTGTGGTGGCTCTGCAGCACTTACAAACAAGCCGCCACTGCTTTGTTGTCTTTAGATATCTCTGTTTGCTTCTATTTTTGTGTGAACTCTCCAACATATAATTCTTTTTCTGTTTTCTCTTGAACACCATTTTCTGCTAAAATCATTTGCATTTTAAATACCCAATTGTAGTAATTATTTTCGTTTAATGCTTCGATACAGTAGTTCTTACTTGCTTGCGCCATCACGTTTTTCTTATAACCTCAAACTTCTTTTTACCTTATTTTCACTTTATAGTCTACCTTAATCTGGACCCATAACCTTTTATGTTTTCTATATTTCTTACTTATAATGATAAATGACTTTCTTATAACACACCTTACTACATCTGATCATATTTTACATTGTTGCCGAATCATGATTTTAGCGGAATTACAACAGGAAGACCCACAGAAGCATCTGAAAAGCCATTGTTGGTAACCTTATGTATGCTTGTAAATCAGGAAGTATTCAGGTTTCACTTAAAAGTAATATAAAAATCATGAAGACAATAAGATTTTTTATTCACAGAAACATTAGTGAAAATTTTGACATTTCAAAGTGAACTGCTTGGATCTAAAATCTGTAAAGTATCTCACATAAATATATTAATTGGCCTTTTTTACCGCCAACGTCGATTTCAGTAACTATAATTTGGGTCTACCCTTAGGGTCATCGTTATTGTATTTCAAAACGTTGGCATTCTTGAACGTTTTGTATCTAGTAACTTAAAACTCCACTACACTCCAACCTAACTTTTATGTCAGAGTTCTTTCTTTGTGAGTTCTTTTTTAAATATTGCGAATTAATCGGTCTTAATGCGATTTTATTTCTAAATTAATTTGATATACGTCTTTATATATATATATATCTTCCCAAACAGTTCTAGCAGTAGAATGGAATGCCCAGTAGGCAATTGGGCGAAAAATTTCCTACCGTTTCCTTCATCTGCATTTAACGAATTTTCAGTAACTTCTTATAAAATGGGCCATGATGATAACCGATTGAAAGGATTTACACATGGTTATCGTTTATTTAAGTGCAATAAGGTGATGAAGTTGCTTTTACATTACGGCGACGAAGTTGTTGTGAAAGCTGTTGTGCAAGCTTCCTTTAAAGTAGCAGCATATAATGTTGCCATTTTCATTAATAGACAGGGTGAAGTTTTACAAGGAAATTGTAATTGTATTGGTGGCATACAAGGTCGATGTAAACACGTGTTTGCCTTATTGTGGTACATTTAAAGACTGTTATGGATCAATCGAAATCGATTTTTTGCGTGAATGTGATAATAATTGTGTAAATAGCGGATTAAACATGCTAGCTGAGAGCATTGAGGCAAATGGTTTTAGAGCTTCAACACATTACTTAAATTCATGTACTGTTGTCACATACTCGTTACCAACAGAAGAATTATGGGATGAAGAATATGCTAACTTATGCAAAAAGTATAATATTGAAGAAGAAAAACAAGAATTTTATAAAATTTCTCTGTCATTAACAAGACAACTGCAGAGTGAAACAAGTTCGCAAAGCCATAGTCAGTTGTGGTTTTCTGAAAGAAGTAAACGGTTGACAGCTTCCAAATTTTATGCCGTTATTTCCCGCCAAGCTCCAATAACTGAACAATTTTTAAATACAATATTCACAAAGACAGGCACATTTCAATCTCGTGAAATAAATATTGGACTTCGTAATGAAGCTGAAGTAATAAGGAAATTAATAGACCAAAATCCCAATTTTAAATATATTAAGTGTGGTGTTTGTGTTAATCCAGGAATTCCGATTTTAGCTGCTTCTCCTGATGGTGTTATTTATAATGAACTAACTAATACTTACAATTTGTTAGAAATAAAAACACTAGTAAAAGCAATGGAACATAATTGTACAATACAAGAAGCAATAGAAAGAAAATTGTGTGATTTTTTAGTGAATGATGGTGAAAATACTTTCCTAAAAACAAAACATAAATATTACATGCAAGTTCAGGGTCAACTAGCTATCACAGGGCTTCGTTATTGTCATTTTGTTGTGGATAGTGGAAAGGACATGATTACACTGAAACTAGAATTAGATGCAAATAAATGGAAGTCTAAGTGGTTAGAAAAATTAGTTTTATTTTACCTCAAAAATTTTAATTTTAATATTTAACCCATTACCTTTTAGTTTCAAACATTTATATATATATATCTATATCTTAGCAAATGTAGTTAACTGTAGGTTAGGGGACAGGTGGGTACAGTGAGACACTGGGAACAGTGAGACATTTTATAATTTTTGTATTTGCAATAACGCAAGGTTGGCGACACTGAAGAATATCTAAGTTGGCAGGGTTGAAAATTACACTAATGTGACAAATGACTGTCAGAATCAAACGTATCACTTGAAAATTCGGTTTGTTCATATCTATCTGTCAACAGTATTTTTCGTTGTGTGCAAAGCGGCAATTTTTGCAGAGATTCAGAAAGGTTTATATTTCTCTTGTTGTGTATAACGGATAAAATAGTATTTAAGGTAAGTAAAGCTGTCACCATTTAAGCATATTGTTTTTAATTTTAGCAGATTTTTGCAAATTGGCAATTTATTAGAAGTCTAGGAACACTAAGACGAATCAGAGGAGGGAACAATGAGACGGTGTCTCACTGTTCCCTACTCTTATTTGTTTATTCATACACAAGTTGTGGATTTATTTTATCACGAAATCTTTACATTTCGGCTCACTCTAGTTAAAGAGAACCCATCATGCCGAATGGCTCCGAATTATAAAGTTAACAAGATTTTTTCTAATGAGCTTGAGAAGGCTTTAGTTGATCATATTTTCCAATGATGTTTTATGGGTTGACGATAAAAGACTGTCGCAAACTTGCATATGATCTGGCCAAGGCAAATAACTTGAGAATTCCACAGAACTGTGAAGAATCGAAAAAGGCATCCGTTGACTGGTACAAGGGGTTCCGAAAAAGACATCCCAACCTATCTTTAAGAACTCCCGAAGGATGCAGCCTAGCTAGGGCAATAGGGTTTAATAAGGTGAACGTCAACATGTTTTTTGATAAATTAGAAAATGTTGTGAAGCGTCATCCAAATTTTTCAAGCGGGCTAAGGACATATAGTCTAGATGAAACGGGAACCCTTACTGTACAGAACAGTGCAGCCAAAGTACTGGCAAAAATACGAAAAACAACAATTGCTTTGTGTTCCCCATTGTGGAAGATGTTTCCGCAATTTTAACACTTAGACTGCCGTGTGCATATATATTATACACGACAGTGAGGACACCAGCGCCATGTGTATAGCCCGTTTTCACGCTTCCTATGTTTTTTAAAGCGCGAATGGGTTCGGCCGGCGTACAACTACTTATGCTCAATTTGGCTTCGGAAAAAAAATACGAAAGCATTTTATAGCATTTTTATTTATATATAAAAATCAACCCTGTAAAATACATGTTAGTAGCCTTATTTCTAAAATAACGAGTTCCTAAAACTGTGGTTGGTCGTTATATTTTATGTTAGGTCTTACTTTAACTTGGCTGTGTGAACTTTGAAAAAACATGGTACACAATAATACGGAAGATCTTCGCATCCCGGACAAGCAAGTAGTACCTGTTTGCTGTGTTTTATTGCATATTGGCGACCGTTTGCCGTCGAAAGTGTTTTGTAACATTGCCTGCATCTTTTTCTTTTTTGCTGTTCTATAAGTTCATGCCCCGTCTGTTCACGAACATTGATATTTTCGCTTTGAAGTCTCATGAGCTGCAGGGATAGATTCTCTTTGAATTTCGTAATTGACAACTTTTTATTGTTAACCTTCATGACCATGCGTTGACTACTGAAGTTCCCGTTAAAATTTCCAACGCGATTTTTTGGTACCATTTTACAGTACGACGCAGGGAAGTTGAATATGCTGTCATTTGGTCCGAGACGTCTATGTATGACTTCGCAGCATTATAATCTACAATGGCAGCTGGTTTGATTTTAGCACCAGTTCTAGTGTTTACGTTAACTAATTCGTCGCCATGTTTCGTTGACAGAAAGAGTAGATCCCTCTCTCCATTTCATAACTGATATAGAACGTTGTTGTTGGCCGAAAATTTCTCCCTTTGCTAATTTCTTTTCTACCACTTCATTTGGGTTTTCCTTTCTGTTACTTCGTAATGTCCCTACAAGGTGTGTTTGTTTTTCTTGAAGTTTTTTTGCTAAACCAACGCTTGTATACCAGTTGTCCATATACAGTGTACGCCCGGAATCTTGTACATTATCCAAGAGGCTCATAACGACACTATCAGCGACAGGTTCGTTATACTGCTTTTCCAGGCCAGCACAAACTTTTAATTTATAAGTGTAGGCTCCTTTCAAACATAATTTGAAAACCTTGATTCCGAATTTGTGCCTTTTGCCTTTTACATATTGACGAAAGCTTAGCCTCCCACGAAATGGGATCATACTTTCAACAATACAGAGTTCTTCTGAAGCTGTTACTACAGACTGATATGAAGAATTGACAAAATCGATCAGAGGTTGTATTTTATACAATCGGTCTCCTGGCGCACATAATTCATTGTTGGAGAAATGCCACATTCGGAGAAGCAGCTCAAACCTAAAAAATCATAGATACGAGAACTAATACGAGTAACAATAAAAATAAGCAACTCACCGATTTCTTGAGATCACTTTTGAAACACCATTCTTATATAAAATATTTCGACTCCAATAGTCTTTTACAGATGGTTTATGATCTAGGCCAGTCCACATAAGCACGCCGAGAAATACCTGCATTTCCTCTCTGTTAGTAGGTACCCAGTCATTTAGGCGTGAACCTTTGCCTATTTTTTCACGAGCCATGGCATCTATAGTAGTTTGCTCAGCATAGATGTTGATTTGCTCTACCATGGTGTCGAAGAATTCATTTGTAATAAGTAATTTATAAAATTCTGTTTCAGTTTTATCCAAATAATCGGTAGCGACTTGAGGGCAAACACCAGCATTTATTGAAAAATTGTAATTGTTGTGATTTCCTGTTATGGGACCCCAGTCATCATTTGCAGTCGCTACATCATCAACAGATGAACTTTCAGAGTCGTATTCTTCACTCTCTTTGTCAGTTACAGTCAAATTCACACGATCGTCACCGCTTGTTTGGGTACCTTTTCGGACCCTTTTTTTAGAGGGACCTGCACTAATTTCACTGTCACTTGTTACACTACCACCTGCTTCGCCTCCACGTGTTCCACCATCATAGTCTGGATCATCATCGTCAGTGGTATAAGGGTCTTCGTCACTTCCATTCCAGTTAGCTAAAACTTCGTCCATAAGCGCCTGCAATCAATTTTACTCTTTTTTGTGTTGTTGCCACGCCATACTACAATATAACGAGGACTGCTGCAGTTCAACACAACGTGTACGACATCATTTGCATTTGCTGCATATCGATACGCATGCGCCTGTGCACAATTAGCTGTGCATACAATGTATGCACACGGCGTACGACCATCCAGATATAGCTGTACGCCGCGTGCATACATATTATGCACACTTCCAAATACAATAATAAAAAACTTTTTGGGGTCTGCATCATCATCAAAGTCTATTTTGTAACATTCGGCGATGAAAAAAGTTCACAAAGTCATTTGGCCCCACGGACCCGATTACCGAATATGGCCCGGCAGTTTAAGTGTTAAATACCCAAATTGTTAAAATTCTGAAGGCACCAAAGATTAGCAGAGGTAGACACTTCTTTTCAAATTTGAAAACGAATTTTTTATCCTAAGTTTTGTTTTTTAATGTTTCTTTAATAAATATTTCAAATAAAGAAGTATTATTTGTGATATAATTCTGTTTTTTTAATTAATGAATGCTTCAAAAATTATTTTATTATGTTGTCTCACTGTACCCTCTCATAGGGGAACACTGAGACAATTAATTAATTTTTTTAATTCAGTAATAACATTTTTTTTGTACATTTTATTGCAACCTAATGCTAAAAAATTGTTGTATATTAGTTTAACTTTATCATGATATGAAGCCCATAATATTTTAATTCACTTTATTTAAAAATACAGTAGGTCAAATTTTCTTGTCTCACTGTACCCACCCGTCCCCTACATGTACATATTTGATTAACATAAGCATTTGGATAGTGTAAATCGTTGTGAATTAAATTGATATGATATACAGTTGGGCCAATGGATCTTTATCGATTTAGCCACTATGATATTACGAATTCAGATGTTTTCCTATCTAATAATGGTACATCTAAAAAATTCATTAAATTTGTGCAAATTAACCAAATGTCATTAAGTTGATCACTCATGCTATTAGCAAATGTAGTCCGTAAAATACAAAATGTTTTTACATGTCGTATACTTCTTTCTACATGAATCCGTAGAGAAGCAATGTCTTTTGTTTGTTGCTCCTGAGCAATATATAATTGTTGATTATTTCTCACAAAAGGTGGAATATTAACATCAACATTTCTTGATCTGGCAACATCCTCTATGGTAAAACCACGATCAGCCATAATTGAATCGCCAAGTTCAAGTAAATCTAATATACCACTATTTACAAACAACTCTATATCTGACATGCGGCCTGGATATAATGGTGAAACAAAACACACATAACCATTCGGAGTAATACTTATTAAGCCCTTTGCAGTATTATGCGACTTATAATGTGAATATGTGTCACTTTGTACGCTAAAATCGCTTGGCTTTTCAATAAAAAGTTCGGTACAATCTAACACAATACGGGTAGATAGATATAATGGCTTCTTCAAAGTCACAACACAACAGATTTGATTAAATAATCCGATGTATCTAATAAGTGTAATATATCTTAGCACGTGTTGAGAATTTTTTTAGGTTATATTATGGGTTATATGTATAGCTGACAAATAAACTTATGAATATGCTTACGTCGGTAGAAAATTTCTATACCTGGTAGATCAATCGGAAACTAAGGTAACATTTTCGAAAATACATAGTACAAACCGCGTTAATTATCGAACTCTTTTGGTAGGAATGGTATATACCGGTACAATTATCGCAAACACCGTTTAACATTCCTAAAGATCCTGAAACGACAAATGAAGATTGTTCTGATTATTTTAATTCGAATAAGAATAGAACAGAAAAAATATTTATTGGATCCATTATTAGTATCTGTAGCAGAATACAAAAAGCGGATGCCAATTATATAATATCTGAGACTATCACAGAACCTGCTGGATTTATAAATAGTAGTAAATGCTCTGTTATATTAAAAGTTATTAACAATTAGCTTTTTAAATTAATTATTTTTTATTTGATTTTAACTTTAATGTAACTTAACTCTATCTTAAAAGATACGGACAATCAGATAATAAACGAAGAGTTTGTGAGAGGTATGACAGTCTTTCTTTTTTATTCATTTTCATGTAAGGTGTGAGGGCTACATACTCAGACTCGGTTGACGACAATGTGACAGTTTGTTGCTTTTTGCTCGCCCAGGCAACTGTGCAACTAAATATTTTAAATATGAACCCTGTAGTAGATTTTCTGTCAAAAACGTCCCCGCCCCAGTCTGAATCTACAAACCCTTGTATAACATCAGTACAGTTATTAGTTTTCTTAAAAACTAATTTTGTTTGTAAAGTGCCTTTAACATAACGAAGCACTCGTTTAAGAGCAACAAATAAGGTCTCATTCGCTTGGTCCTGGAACCTACTAAGCAAAGAAACGCTTTCACACAAATCTGGTCCGGTACCAGAGACAGCATACAATAAATTTCCTATTATTTGTCTGCACATATTTATAAATTTTTCGTTACTATCTCCAAATTTCAATAATTTAAAATCAAAATTTACCTCGAGAGGTGTATTGATTGGATTACAATTTATCATGCCAAATTTAATCAAGACACCTTTTAAATATTCACACTGATCTAACTCTGTACAGCCATCTTTTATATTTTGTGAAACATGTATTCCTAAATAACAAGAGACTTCACCTAAATCTTTCATGGCAAAATTTTTATTTAATACATATTTCAGATGTTCTATTTCAAGAGATTTTGTACCTAGTAAGAGTAGATCATCTACGTACAGTAACAAGAACATTTTACTTTGATTTGAAATTTTAATATACAAACAAGAATCATTTGCAGACCTAACAAAACCTTGCTTTTTCATAAGGGCATCAAATCTTAAGTTCCAACATTTTGGTGATTTTTTCAAACCATAAATTGACTTTCTTAATCTACACACTGTATTCGATTTATTTTTCATTTTTCCTGGCAAAGACATATAGACTTCTTCGGATATGTCTCCATATAAAAAGGCACTTTGCACGTCTATTTGAAACACTGGTAACCCTAACTTATTTGCGACAGCTAATAAAATTCTAAAAGTGCACAATTTTGCCACTGGCGCATAAATGTCATATAAGTCATCACTCACTTGTTGTTGGAATCCTCTAGCAACTAACCTCGCTTTAAATTGTCTATCCGACTTTGTCTTCAGCACCCACTTACACTCTATAACTGGTTAGTTTTCTAGCTATGGTACCTCGTCCCATGTATTATTTTTCTTTAGGACGTCCATCTCTCGTTGCATCGCTTCCCTCCATTTCTGAGAATTCTCTCCAGTAACTGCTTCTTCAATGGACAATGGCTCCTCGAGAACGGAAAAGAAACTTGTTTCATAGCCATTCAACCATAACTGCTTTTTAATTACTCTTCTTCTTTTATCAACTACTTCTTCAGCCTCTCTTTCGTCTCTAATGTCTGAACCGTTTGTATCATCACGATTCAGGTAGTGATCGTCATCTTCTAAATTGTCACTGGCATTCTCCTCATCGTTCACTTCTACTTGATCTGGATTAATACCTCTCCCTTCATCTTCGCCAAAATTTTTATCTTCGTCTAGGTTAACAGATATTTCTGGCTTTTTCACAGTAATTTCTTCTTTTTCAGGCAAAAATATCAAGTCTCTATGGATTTCGACTTTATTATCGTCATGAAAGTACACTCTGTAGCCCTTAACTTCGTCCCCATACCCAACTAGAATCCCCTTTTTGCATTTAGAATCTAGTTTAAGTCTTTTTCCTTTTGGGATATGTACGCTTACGTTTGTTCCAAATTCTTTTAAGACAGCAACATTAAATTCTTTCCATACTCTATATGGTGTTTGATTGGTATTCTTACTTTCCACAACCCTGTTTACCGTTATTTAAAAATTCTGAGCCATTATCAGTCCTGAAAGTTTCTAGTTTATTGTCCGTTTGGGTTTTTAACATCTTGATAAAGTCAATTAATTTTTGATTAGCTTCCGACTTGTGTTTTAGAAAATAAACGAACCTGTAACTTGAGTAATAATCTTTAAGAAGTAGAAAATAATTTGCTCCGCCTATGGACTGCATTTCAAACGGTCCCGCTATGTCACAATGAACCAGCTGCCCTATGTGATTTGCCCTCGACTGACTTCTAGGAAAAGGCAGTCTATGTTGCTTGCCGTCTAAACATTGTTCACAAAAGACTGTTGGTTCTTCCTCATAAGCAATATTGTTTCGCTTAAGAGCATTTTTTACTTGTTCAAAATTTATGTGGGCTAATTTTACATGCCACGAGACTAAATTTTCAGCAACATTACAGTATGAGGCATCTTAATTTACTTTATACTTAAAAGTCATTTTAAAAAACTTACATTTTCTCTGGGCTATAGCACATACCTTTCCCTATTGGTCTCTAATCTTGCAAACATTTTTGTCAGACTGCATGGTAAACCCTTTATCCAGAATCTTTCCCACTGAAAAAAGATTTATTTTAAAATCTGGAATAAATAGTACATTGTTCAGTTCAGTTTTTAACCACTTTTCCCCGTTCCATGCGCCAAGTTCAACTTTCCCGATACCCGAAACGTTTATCACTGACCCGTCACCCATCTCTACTAGTTTATTAACTGAAGTATCTAAAGAAACAAACTGTTTTTTTGTTGAAACACATATGGTCGCTCGCGCCACTATCCAAACACCAATCTTCAGCATTGAAGTCTAATATGCCTAGTAAAGCAGTAGCATTTTCCGGTTTTAATTCATTAATGAACGCATTCGGTGTCTCACCTTCCTTCGACGTTGCAGGGGTTTGATTCTTACGTTTTCTAAAATAACACTGAGACATTATGTGGCCCTTTTTCTTACAGTAGTGACACGTTGTTTGTTGTTGTTAAATTACTAGGGTTTCCTTTACTTTCGGGACAATTTCTTTTGATGTGGCCCAATTTATTACAACCGTAACATTTCGCTCCTTGTGTTTGGCTTTTATTTACTAACAATGCACTTGTACTCTTTGTTGGCTTGCACCTTTCTTCTTCGATAAGTAACCGTGATGTTAACTCTTTGAGGGATTGCTTATCTGGAGTTGTCGACTCCCGCGCAGAGACGTTTCAAGTGTTCCGGCAATAATAATAATAAAGAAATTTATTGATTCACAAGACAGAAATATAAATACATAAAGTTAAAAAAAAAAAGAATGAATCAAATGGTTTGCTATCAGTCCAGCTGTATCATACAGCTGTGCTGTTCTGCCTAGCAAACCTTATTTAGAAAGATATGTATATTTATAGTGGACAGTACATTAATTAAAGATGTAACAAAAAAAAACATGCAATATAAAGTAGCATAATTTTAAGAAACATGTTTTACTGCTAATCAAATATATTAAGGAAACTTCCAGCTAACAGCATTTTTTTAATCTTATGTTTAAATTGGATCAAAGATAAGTTTTTTAGTTCGTACGGTACCTCATTATAATATTTTGCGGCATTGTAGCTAAATGACATCAAGACTTTCGTTATCACTATTTTGTCGCTCATTTCTTCTCCTAACTGTTTCAGAGTATTCTCGATTTCTTCTATTTGTGCTATTTATTTTGTTTTGTTATTGTGCTTATATTTCGGCTATGCTTCTCCCTTCATTAAGACCTAAACTAAAAAAACGCTGTTGCATAAGATGTATACTAACTTGCGATTTTTGCTCGTAAATGGATAAGAGTTTCTCCCACATCTCACAGGCAGTGCTGCAGGACAAGATGTGTGTCAAGGGTTTCTCATTCATTCTGACCGCAATCATTTCTTTTCAAAACATTTTAACTGCAAAGCAACCCACTGGCGTCACTTACGTTAATCAAACTTTTGTGACAAAAACTATTTTTACCCGATTTTACCACTTTTTAATCTAAATACCAGCCTGAACTGGGTCCATAACCTGTGAAAGGATGTATTCTAGTTATAAAAAGAATAGATCAGTTTTAATAACTATTAAAAATATATTTGCACGCTATAACATACTCAACGATTACCGCGCCTTTTTTCACTGACTGCGTCTCACGTATCGTACATTTTTTAACCTGATGAATGAAATAATCTCATTGCATTTCACATTTTAAATGAGAATACGATTACAAATTCAGTTGTTTCTGTTGATATTGAATCGCACGAAGTTACAATGGTTATAGCCTCGGTTACAACTAGTCCTTTAAAAGCAGAATGAGCGAATCGAGTTATCAAAAAAGAAGACGATTCCGTTAACGATCTGACTGATGTTAACAGTAAAAGTAGTTCGTCGTCATCCTCCTGTAGTACGTGTAGCTCTTCATACAGTTCAACATACTGTTCTGGTGACAGTGAAACAGAAAATATTGAAAATCAAGATCCTAAAAAACTAACTAGAAAGCAAAATTTAGCCAAACGCCTTAGAAATTCTAAAAAAGAGTACAAAAATGTTAAAACAAAAAAATTACCCTGAAAGAAAATTAAAACCACCTTGCGGCGAAAAATGCAAACTTAAATGCTACACAAAATTTTCTGAATAAGAGCGTACGGAAATATTTAGAAAGTATTGGCACACTGGACGCGTTCCAAGTTAGCGTAATTTTATCAGTTCCTGCATAGCAACAATAAAACTCAGGTATAGGCCGGTGTGTAAGGGAAGACAGTAACCGACAACCAAATAATGTTTTTACCTAAATAGTAAAAAAGTGCAAGTTATTTTTTAAGAATACATTATGCATTAATGACCGTTCAATTAGAACGGTACTGAGTAAGAGAGGTTTACGTGGTATACATTCAAACCACTAGAAACTGGATGAAGAGGTAAAAGAAAGTGTGAGACATCACATTGACTCAATTCCCCGAATTCCAAGCCACTATTTTCGGGTTCACACTAACAAAGAATTTATTGAGGGTGCACTAACAATTTGATATCTTCATCGTGATTACAAACAGTTACGCCAAGAAGCTAATAAAGCTTCGGCAAATTGCGTTATGTATAACAAAATATTTAATGAGGAATACAAAATTTCATTTTATATCTCAAAAAAGATGGGTGAAATGCCGGTGAGACAGAAAAAGAAGAAATGAGTATAAATTATAAAGAGCACTTAAACCAAAAGGAATTTTCGCGTTTAGAAAAACAGAAATATAAAGAATCAAAAGAATACGAAATTAAACGTACTTAACTTTAGAATCTATGACCTAAAAGATAAAGCGGTCACATGCTATGTCTGAACAACCGTGCTGGACAGCAAAAAAATAAATTTCTTCTAGCCATGGATATTTATGCAATTCGAAATCTTTCTAAAATTAAAAGCATAACACACAAATATCTCATTGCCGGACACATTCAAAATGAGGGTGACAGCGCGCATTCATTAATTGAAAAGAATCTGAATCGTGCTCTAAGATCTGGTCCAATTTACTTACCAGAACAATATATAACGCTGATCAAAACCACCAAGAAAACCGGAATGCCATACAGCGTTAAGGAATTGACTTACGATGAATTTTTTGATTTAAAAAGAATGGTTCATTCAATAGGAATTGGACCTTCTTTAAAATTAAAAATTTCTGATTTACAGATGTTTTAAGTTATGAAGGAATACCAGTAAAAGTTTTTTATCAAAATTCTTATGGTCAAGAAAACTTGGAAGAAGTGGAATTTGAGAAAACAAAGAATTGTAGAGGAAGAAATACGAATTCAGTTACATTGTTAAAAGCATACAAAAATAAAATTGATATCACAAAAAAAAGTTTACTGTCATTGTTTCAAGAAAAATCAAAAAATAAGAGTACCGCTCTTTCTAAAAGCTACAAAGACTTTTTTATGTTTTTCTTGCCAATAATCCTTTGCTACTATTTTTAGTTAAGTGTTTTATTTTTAGTTGTATATCACTTGCAGTATCTATTCACTTACTTTTAATATTGTATTAAAATAAATAGTGTTTCTCGCAAGAAGTGTTCTCATACTTTGCGTTTTCAATTATGGGAATCATTGTCACAATTCAAAAGTTAGATCCAAAAAATTATTTAATTATGTTCGATATTGCGTTCAAGTCATTTCAATTTGACTAATTTTCAATTAGCATGATCCATAAATACATATAGAGGCTAGAGTCAAATATTTCATTCTTTAGACATAGTATTCCAAAAACGGTAATCAAAATTTTAAATTGGATTTCTTGTACAATTACATTTTTCCGGTTGTGTCGTTGTTTCGAATAAGCGATATGTAGACCACTCAACTGCGTTCCTTTGTTTCATCAATACACGGTAAGCGTTTGATTTGAATATTACCTAGAAATTTGATTGTAAGTTAAGCGGGGTTCACATTTGTGCATTTCCATGCTGCAACTGTGATGCGGCATTAAAATGCTTGCATTTTTCGCATTCACATTTATGCATCTTTGCTTGCAATTTTTGATGCGCGTGGAGATGCATGCTTTGAACATGTTCTATTTGTATGCATCTTTTGATGCATCTTTAGTAATATTTCTAGGAGTATTTGTCTTGCCAATAGCTACAAAGTGCGTCTGCGTCAGCTGTTTACAGTTGCTTAAGTGATTCACAAACTGTATTCGTAATTTGTGAAGTTATTATTCTTTTTATTATTATTGATGATTTTAGATTTGTCTTTTTGTAATTGTAACTTTGTGTTGAAAATGAGCGGTGATAAACGTGTTTTTCCGTGGACGCGTGTATTAGTGGAGGACCTTATAATTTTATATGAAGGGCAATCCTTACTGTATATGACCAAAATGAAAGACTATAAGAATAAAGTAAAACGCCATAATGTAATTCAATCTATACAATATGAGTTAGTGATAAAGTACCCAGTAGAATGTCGCAATTTGACGGACCAAGATGTTACTAAAAAAGTACATGTAATTCGTACGCAGTTTAAACAGGAAGTAACCTAGTTAAAAAAATGTATATCGAGTGGTGCATCAGCAGATGCCTACGAACCGAAACTGTGGTGTTTCGACATGCTACAATTTCTAAATGAGTGTGATCCAGTGCGAGAAAGTCAGTCTAATATTGAACTGTCTGTAAGTATTTACAAACTTTTTTAAATAGTCACGTAGTAATTGCTTTTATTCTGATAAGGAGACCCCAATGTACATGGACGATGGTACAAACTATATGGATGATGACGTTGTTTTTGAAGGGACATTGGAAGAACTAGATGGATATGGGGTTAATGATTTTATTAACAGCCCATGTTAATCCCAGGCATCCGTATCAAGGGCATGTACACCTCTAACAACAAAAGGCAACTGACTTAATTCAGTCAGCTGTACAATCATTAGAAGATTATAGAAAACGGCCGAGAATTAACGAAGATGAATTCGATGGATTTGGAAAGTAAATATTGAAAAACAATACATTAACTGTTTATCAGTTTTTATTATTTTTTAGGACAATTGTAACGGAATTACGAAAAGTAAAGGATACTGCTCAAGTACGAATATTAAAGAAGGAAATATTTATAAAAATTATCGATGCACAATATGAATAGCACATGTCATTTGTTGTAATTTTTAATAATAATAATGCTACCTATGCTAAGTCATTCTGCCAATCTACTGATCCTACACCGTTTACATATTCAACAAATTAATTTCGATTATTTAGAGCTGATACAGTTGACCTGTTCCCTGCTTGTTGACTTAAGTTATACTTAAATGTGAATCGCCGATCAATATTCTGATCCTTAACATCATAAGTATATGGGAATTTCGTTCACAAAAAGTTATGTAGTACAATACAAGCTAGAGTCAATGTTTGGGCTTTATTTATATTATTTATACTATTCAGCAACACAGGAAAACGGTTTGTTAATAGTCCAAATGCATTTTCCACAACTCTTCGTGCTCTACTTAAAACGATAATTAAATATACGTTGTGGCCAAGTCATATTACGAAACGGGAGTGGCTTTAAAATGTGATATGATAACGGAAAAGCTGCATCAGCTACTATTACATTTGGTACCGGTATGGTACCACCTGGCAATGGTCTTTCGTGTGGAAAATTTAATTTGTTCGTGTCAATCGCTGCAGCAAGTGTACTATTTTTATACACGCCCCATCTGAAATTTTGCCGTTTCTCCCAACATCTACATATAAAAATTTATAATTGGCATCTACCAAACCCAACAACACAATGCTTTGTGTGTGCTTATAATTAAAATACAATGAGCCTTGATTGGCTGGAGCTTTTATAACGACATGTTTACCATCTAACGCCCCTAACACATGTGGTAAATTCCACCGTTCTTTAAATTCATTTCAGATTTTTAACCATTCTTGGCTTGTAGAAGGTATCTAAAAATAAGTAATTATGTAGCACAAAAATGCATCATTTTTGTTCACATTTACTGTACGTACCTTTAAATATTCATTTTTTAAATTATTGTAAATGGCAGCGCACACCTCTGGGATTATTCCAGCAATTCTTGATTGTCCCATCCTGAATGAGAAGGAAAGACTTTTATAAGACTCGCCAGTAGCTAAGTAGCGTAATGTTACAGATAACCTGTCTCTGGCAGAAATTACATTTCTTAATTTTGTGTCCTGTTTCTCAATATCATTTTCAATCAGTTTCAATAAGTCATTGAAAGTATCTTCGTCCATTTTAATAACATTTTTGTAATTTTCTTTATCTATCAATGCTAATTCGTTATGTAAAAAATTAGAATTGCCTTGCTCATTTCCCGTTCCTCAATCCATGGTCTTATCCATCAACGTCTCTTCCGATTTAATAATAAAGCTGCAGATGCACCAATCAATAATGTCAAAGCGATTTCCTCAACATCCATGTTAAATTTCGACTTGTGTGGTAAAACTGGTAAAGTGGTAAATTTAATTGACAAATTCAAATTGAGGTTACGATCATAGAAAAAGAAAAAAGACCAGTTACGCGTTACAGTCTGTCAACCAAGGGAAATTGGGTTGGCAAAAAGTAAATCCTCTAGATAGTAATATTTGTAATGCATCAAAAATTGCATTAGTGTGAATAGCCTACACGCGCATGAAAAGATGCAGCAACTTAACGCGCCATCAAATGCAGCATGGAAATGCACAAACGTGAACCCCGCTTTATATAATTAGAGTACTGTGAACTTTTACGTTCACAAATAGGATTTGGAGCGACACTAAATGAACTACCTAGAGAATTACGAACACGTGCAAACATTTTATTAGACACTTATAAATTGCAACCATCTACACCTACGCCTCGTTCAGGAAATTATGTAGGAAGTTGCTTTGTATGCCTAAGGAACAAAAATAAATCAACAAGACGAGACTGCATCAAATGTAGAAGATATGCCTGCAAAGATAATATGATAATAATATAATATAACACATCTAATTCTTTATCAATAAAATTTATCTTTTCATCTCAATGATTTTACACACTAATTTTATGAAATTACTAAATATTAAAATTATGCAAAAAAATAGGAAAAATTTATTAAATATGTAAACAGATATAAATTAATAATTATAGGTTTAATCTCAAGATCGGTAAGAGCTCGTTCACGGTTATGCCGTTCTTCAGTGGCGTACCCTGACTGATGTGTTGGGGAAGGGGGGGGTTAACAGTAATCAAAGTAGAAATAAAATAGGAGGGGAGGGGGGTTAGCCATTCACTTGGGAGGTATTATGTTTTTTCTTTTAAAAAATGGTGTAAACTTAAATACTTTAAAAGTCATGTTGATGTGTCCTGACACCTGAAACA
Organism: Aquatica leii; assembly: GCA_035610365.1. NCBI lineage: Eukaryota > Metazoa > Arthropoda > Insecta > Coleoptera > Lampyridae > Aquatica > Aquatica leii. The sequence goes on along the minus strand of CM069433.1, from coordinate 111,327,186 downwards.
AAATTTACAAAATTGAAAACTCGTATTTGGGTAGACAAAAATATCATTTTGTATTTTAATAATATTTATAAGACAACAGTTTCTACGTAAGTAAAGTAATTAAATGTGTCTTAATTAGATAACAAAATCGAGTAGCCTTGGCAGTTTGGCCAACTCTTCAAAAACTTCATCAGTCGACAGCGTTAGTTCCTTATGAATGGACAAAAGCGCCAAGCCATTTAACCTTGTCTAAAATAAAATTTTGTGTTAACAAGTGTTGTTAAGTTTGAATAAGCAACTGATGAATGTTTTACTAACCTGTGATGTTGAGTTTCGCAAATAGTTTTTAACCCCTTTTAAGCGTCGAAAAAGTACGCTCTGGCGTGGCAGTCGATACGGGAAGCGTACATAATATTTTGATTAATTTGTAAATGTTGGGAAATGCTATCTCATCGCAACATTCTCAAGCTTCCAAAGCTTGATTTTTTATCTTGTTTTTATGTAATGCAGACAAATAATTTGTTTGCCAAAGTTTTATTTCTGTAATTACAGCCTGTTTTGGCACTTCAGGCAAGAAAAGATTTAATAATGTCTTTAACGATTCAATCTCCTTTTTCTTATCTGCTCCTTCAGACGAAAAAAGGCACATAAATCCTTCAAAAATATCTTTGTGGCCGGTAAACCTTTCTTTTAACTGACAAAAAAGAAGTCAATATATGGAATGTAAACAGTTGTCCGAAAATATTCCATAACGGATGTTTTGAATGTGCACATTGGATTAGCGCGATTCATTTGGCGTTTAACTGTTCTTTTCTTTTTAATTTCTGTGCCCACATCATCGGCCATTTTCTAAAAACACAAAAAAAAATCTTTTGTGACCAATACATGTTTAAATGTTTTCCTTTGATCGCTGAAATATATTATTAAAATCTTCGTCAACATTATTGCGTAAGCTAGTCAAAGCAGAAATAGTATCATCTGCTATAGCAACAGCTCCTTTTAAATCGATATTTACGGGTTTGTAATATTCGACTTAATGGCAACCCATATCCAAAAATTTGTTCAGTAACATTTAAAGCAATTATAAATTCACTATCCAAAAGACTATTATACAGTATTATTGCAACACCGGAGTCTCGCCATTTAGATATTTCCTCTAGAGCTTCGACAACAAAGCTATACAGCTCTGCAAAATCATTTAAAGCTTCAAATCTTGTTATCTATCTTGTAGCACATAATCGTTTTAATGTTTTCACTGAAGGAAATTCATTTGAATCCTCTATTTTTTTAAGCAGCACGTTTCTACGTTTTGGTGTATTGATAAAGTCATAAACGCGTTCAATAACACCTAATCAGTTTCTTATTGGCTGAATACTACTCGATTTGCTAACGGTCAAATTAAGACAATGAGCTGCGCAATGCAAGTAAATGACTTTTAGGTATTTTTGAGTACCAATAAATTTTCCGGACATATTACTTGCGCCATCATATCCTTGTCCAAGTAGATTAGATAAATCTATTCCACAGTTTTTGAGACCGTTTAAAAGTGAATTAGACAATTCTTCACCCGAAAGACCGACTTATATAAATTAGCATCTCCTTTAGCTCTATACTTCAAAATAGCTCTAAAATTCCCTTCATTTTTATCACAATAAATATCTTTAATTAGCCAGCTATCTCTATGACCTCTTAAAGCAATTTCTTGCCGCCCACATAATATGACGGCTTCAATTATGGGTTTCAATTTATTTCTGTTTTCTATTGCTTTTCTTTGTCGGTCACTATCAAGTAAATTAATAACAGATTCTTGTTTGTTCTCTTTCACTTTCTTTAAATTTTGATAATCAGTTACAGAACGAATGTGATTTTTGGATGTTTGGTGATAATTAAATACCTAAAACGACAAACAAAACACAAAGTATGTAGATAAAAAATTAGATATTTGTCTACTTCTCTAGCTTTTTTCCAATTGTCAAATTTAAATCTGCATAGCGCACCCAGTTGTTGAGAACCAATTCCCCCGGTTTTTGCATAAAACAGACAAAATTTGCAAAATGCACATGTTTCTTTTTCAGAGTAACCATTTGTACTGAAATTTCAATCCTCGTTTATTAAACTTAAGTACTGGAAACGTATAAGACGGCGAAGGCACCCATAATGATTCGATGATTTCAATTATATTTTGAACATTTTTGTTTATAAAATTTTCAATATCGTTTAAATTAAAAATATTTCTTTCTGAATTGTTTTTAGTACTGCTTTTTTCAATGTCCTGATTTTTATTGTCTTGATCATGTACATCTTCACCCTGAGAAACATTTTGAGAAGTTGAAGTCATTCGTAATTCAAATCCGTATGATCCACTTCCCAATCTCTGTCTTTTCTTTTAAAAAAAGTCAGTCCTTTTGCATTGCTTACTCATATTTTGTAAACGCAAATTAAATATAACAGTAGAAACAACCACAATGCACAACACGCTTTTCGTATATACGCGGAAAAAACGCACAACTACTAGCTGGCTATACTTCAGTACAATATAGTACTCAAATACCGTAGAAAAACTAACAAAACGTGGAGTATTTTGGAATAAATCGTCACGCAGCTTAACAACGTGGGTACGTGTTTATAATCAAACAGTGCCTAAATATAATAAATAAATATAAAAGAGAAATATTGCAATACTCTTAGTCGGTGTTTTTTAGTCAAAGTTGCATGTACAGCTGTATGGTTTCGATAATAATAATCGGTGTTGGTGTAATGGCGATTTGCAGTTTTTATTATAAATAAAAACTTTGATTTCTTCTTAACCCAGGTGGCTTTTACAATAAGAAACTTGTTTTTATTTTTGACACGTACACCATATTTATATTTTTCTTTGATTTATTTACTTACTGTGTATTTTATTAATAGTAATACTCTAATTTATTACACTAGTTATGGCGTCTGTATTATTAAAATTTAAATGCATATTTAAAACATTGTCAATTTTAGTTTCTTTTACTTCAATTTGTACTTTTATTTACATCTATGTATATTTCAATTGAAGTATAGGAGTAAAAACAAAAAAAATTTTAAATAATCCTTTTAGTTTTAGATTAATTGAAATAATGTATATACCTACATATATACATTTCATGTACTAGTAATTTGGTATATCTATCTAGATACTTACTTTTTTTAAATAAATTTACGTGCATTTAAATACTAAAGTAATAAAACCTACTTATTACATAACAATAGAATCGACGCCGTAGACCGACGCATAATAAGTAGTCACAAAGAAGTAGATTAATATTTTAATAGATGCTTTCCCAATTTTTACGGCTCTGTCTTGGGGGCGGGGGCGGTCTATCCCCTTCATCCCCCTCCTCGTGGGTACGCCGCTGCTACTCTTAAATTACCATTTCTGTGGGCTGAATGCACTTTTTCCACGAATCGTTACAATTATAATAATTATATTAAAGATACAAAATAAGCATTCAGATAATCCTAGTGTTCAGGAATTTATGCAATATGACAAACAGACGCTAGCACAAACTCAACTCATTGCTAAAATTCGTAAAGATGGTATTTTTAAACACAACAACATCCCAGAATTAAATTCAGGTATTTTGATGACTGCCAGATTGCGAAGAGAAGGGAAAAAATACAAAAAAACAGCTGCAGACTATATTTGTTGTGACTACTGTAAAAATTTTTATTCAGCAAATACGATTCGCCTACATTATGTAAAATGTAATCCGAATCACCAAAAAGGAGAACGTGAAGTTCTTAAAAAAGGAAGGCGCACAACGGGTTACATTCACCAACGCGCTTGTAATATGCTTCGTCGTGATATTTTTCCTGTGATGAGAGATGGTAAAGTTAAAAGAACGATCACTTATGACGAACTTATTACTCTCTGGGGTAACAAGCTGTGTGAAAAATATCCACATTAACATCATCATGAAATGATCAGATCAGATCTTAGATATTTAGGAAAGTAAAATTGCTGTAAAAGCTCGTAACTCAAAAATTACGATTATGCTTCTTTATTAAAACCGAAACATGACATAATCATTGAGGCTATAAAAATTGCTGCAAAATGGAACATAACTTCCGAAAAATACGAATACGACAAAAAACAAGACCTTCCACTAAAAGGTGACGTTCAACTATTATATAACTATTTAAAAAAAAAGTGTAAAAAGTGGAAACAGTAGATAATAATATCAATACTGATATATAAAAAAAATTATCTGAAGAGCCTCGAGAACTTGCAAAACAGTTTATTCGTTTAACTTCTCGTCGCAAAAGAGGAAGAACTGTTCCTATTTTGCTTCATTGCTTTATGGCTGATTGTACTAAAATAATAATAAAATATCGCAATAAAGCTGGTGTGAAAATAGATAATCCGTATGTATTTAGTGTTCCTACAAGCAATCGTCTTAAAAAACCGTATGTTAGAGCTTGTCCACTTATGCAAAAATTTTCAAATGAGTGTGGCGCTGAATATCCTGATAGGTTAAGAGGAACGAAATTGAGAAAACATGTATACTGCCATGATGGGTATTCAAGACGCTGACGTTGATCGTTTAGCTAATTTCATGGGTCACCATTAAGACATACATAAGAATGTATATCGAGTAGACGTTCCGGTTGCAGAAATTACACAAGTTGCTCAATTTTTACAATCTGCATTGACTAGTGATCAAAATGGAAGTGATAACGATGATGAAGATGAAGGTAGTGAAAATGAAGAAGAAGATGAAAATGATAACACTGATGAAGCAGAATTTAACAAAGAAAATTATATAGTTCAACCTCACGTTTCTACCCACACTAATAAATCTGAAAATAGACTAGAAAAAAAGCGTTCGTACCATGACACTAAATCAAAGCATCAAGGTAGTAAGTTTTTAATCATATTTATACAAATTATGGTAATACTTTCTTTTAAACGAATAATTATTATTTCGTAGCTTCAAGATCAAAATGTACTAAGTTAAACGATGATAGTTCCTACAGTAATATTAACAATTCATGCAACCCTAAACGTCGAAGTAGTAAGTTGCATTTTACATATTGATTGTTTTAAGTTTAAACTTTATCGAATTACGTCTACTGGCTTTTCCTTTTGGAAAAACTAAACACAGGAAATGAGCTGAAGAAGAAGAAGAAACAGCAGTTACAGATTTGTTTGGCAACTTGATTGACTTACCTTGGAATAATGTTTAAAAGCCATAAAAAAAAGTTTTAAATCGACAATATACGCCGAAAAGAAAATCGTCGTAAGGCATACTTGCGTCATAAGAAAAATGTTTATGATTAATTTTTTTAAGAAAATCAGTATTATATCTATAAATATTTACTCTTTTAATAAATTTTACAGTTACCTACCTTAGCTGTCTGAATTCTTCCATCAATAATGAATTAGGATAGTATTGCTTATGTTTATTTTATAATTCTTTCAAATATTATATAATTTTTCGTTATGGTCATAATTCAACAGAATTTAGTGTTTGTTTCATTTTTATTAAAGTATATAAGTTTAAAATATGTAGCTATTGAATATCAAAGCTTTATTGTTTGTTACTTTAAGTAACTAATGAACTGTAGGAAGTCTCATGCAATACAGAAGTGGATGTTGAATCAAAATTGGTTATGATGACATAATCACCAATCAAGCCAATTTATTTTCATATGGGATATTTAAAATTTCATTAAAAGTCCCATCTCTAATTTTAACTAAATTGCAGTACTCTTTTTGATTAGATTCTAATAACCTTAGTACCGCAACGTGATTTAGCAGGGTTGCCAGGTCTTCGGGTTTCACCCGAAGTTTCCGGGTTTCCATTACATTCTACGGGCTACGGGTTTACAGTCCATTCCTCCGGGGCGCATGATTAGACGCCGTGAATTGTAATTTTTTATAAATCTGAGTGCTGATATCAACATTAAAAAGAGATGCATGAATCGTTTACAGCGTCTGCGCGGTACCGAGAATTTGCGGCGTTTCACATTTAAGTGATAGTGGTCGCATATAAACCTCGAACTGTAATTCTGTGTTCCACTGCTACACTAAATTGACAGTAAAATTCTGGTAAGTTTGTTTTTAACAATTAATTTATTCGCAATATGGTTTCGTTAATTAAACTATAAATTATTTCACTACACTGGTAAGTAAAACTACTTTAAAATCTCAGGTTTGAATAAGATGGCAGAGCAGGAACATGGGTCGTCTAGTTCCAAAAAGACAAAGTATTTTACATCATTTCAAGATAGCTGGTTAAAAAATCCTTCCTATAAGAATTGGCTTATTAAAGAAAAATTCTATGACTGCTAAATGTGCTCTATGTAGCATCAAATTCACCGTAAAACACGATGGAGAGAAGGCTTTAAAAACCAGTAGTAAAAAGCATGAGCAAAACTTAAAAATGAGACAGAGAATCAATTGTTGACAGCGTTCATTCCCAAAAAATATACGGCGAAAGAAAATTTGCTCACTGCAACAGAAGTGTTTCTGGTATATCACGGCATTTCTCATCATCACAGCTATTTAAGTATGGACTGCGGAATAAAATTGAACAGCTTATTGTACAAAGACTCAAATTTATCTAAGAAAGTGCATTGTGGCGGTACAAAAGCTGAAGCAATAGTCGAAAATGTTCTATCTCGAAAATCAATTCAGATGTTCCTGCAAGAACTAGTTGCAGGTTCACAGAATTGTTTGCCTTTCTCTATTTCTAGTGACGCTTCTAATAAAGGCTCTCAAAAGTTCTTCCCATTAGCAGTAAGATACTTTTCAGAAAATGGGGGAATATAGAATAAACTATTGGACTTCTATGAGGAGAGTAATGAAAATTCAGAGGCAATAACGAATAGCATTTGTACTATTCTGGATAATAATAAATTGAACATTGCCAATGTCAGCGCATATAGTGCTGATAATGCTTCGGCTAATTACGGAATTCACAACTCTGTTTTTCAAAAGTTGACAAAATCTAATAAAAACATTCTTAAGGCAAATTGCAATTGCCATGTGAGCCATAATGCCAGAAGAAATGCTTGTAAAGCTCTCTCACTTGACGTTGAAAACCTTGTGATGAAAGTTTACGCCGAATTTTCAAACAGTGCAAAAAAGAGTGAACAATTAAAAGCCTGTTTTGACTATTTAGACATGGAATTCGACAATATGGTAAGACATGTGACTACTGATGGTTGTCTTTAGGAAAAGCAGTGGAAAAATTAATTCAGTGCTCGCCAGCAGTAAAATCCTATTTTTTGGAGTTAGGAGAAGAAAACGGTAATAAGGTTGTCTGGCAGTTTATAAAAAGCCAACAAAACGAGCTAGAAGACGATTTGAACACCAAAATGTCCTTACCTGAATGTTACCTTTATTTCACTCACCACTACACAAATATTCTAAATGCATCTATTCTGATGTTGGAGAGTAATACTCTGACTAGTACAGAAGTACATCAAATCATGGTAGATTTGAGAGGAAAACTTTCTGAGAGATAAATGCAAACTTTTATGAAAGTAAAGTTCAGAGCGCTTTTAAATATCTCACACCACATGAGCGGAATAAATTTTCCTTGGAAGCTTCAAAAGTGTACAACAATACCATAACATATCTCGATAAATGGTATAAATATGATGAAAATCCATTTAAATATTTTACATGCATCAACATTGTGAGAAATTCAAGCATCAGATATGAAGAAGTTGTAGCAGCCAAAAACGCAGCGAAAATTGAGGAAATTGATGAAGATGCATTATTCGACGAAGTTTCTATTTTAAAAACAACTTTGGATCAAATAAAACCTGATCAAGCATTAGATAAGTTATGGGCAAAAATTTTTCAGAATAGCGATCTCCCTCAGTTATTCAAGATCGTATCAAAAATTTTATCAATTCCAGTCAGCAACGCGTATGTTGAGAGGGTTTTCTCTTTAATGTCCAATTTATGGACAGATGAGAGGAATTGCATGAGAGTCGAACTTGTGAAGGCTGGACTTTGCACAAAGCTTAATTTCAGTATGTCTTGTGCGGAGTTTGCAGATTTAATTGCTAAGGCTGAGCAAACCACAATATTAAATGCATGTCGTCGCAATGAAAAATATAACTTTTAAGTTTTTTTTAGTATTTTTTGATTGATTGAATAAAGCTTAACCCGGAGTTGCGGTCCACAAGGAAAAGAAACGACTCCCCGTACCAGCGAGTAGGACCGGGAAGTTTTAAAAAATTTGACACAAAATTATGAATTGTGATGTTCTCAAGGTGCCACATTTTAGTGGTTGATTATGCGAGTTTTTAATTGTTCGACCATAATAATTGCGTATAAAGTTTATTGGTGTACAAGAACTTAACATTATTTCAAATAATAATTAGTAAGTTTATAAAAATGAAAAAGTTCAAAACAGATTTTGTTTAATTTTTAGAAGCTGTAAGACTCAATGCCCGAACATCTGGTGCCACTGATCTAGGAATTATTAATTGCATAAAATTATGGTTAGCGCAATCTAAGAATAGACTGAAAAATAAAAGGTAGGTGGTATTTTGTTATAATTCACATTAATGTTTTTTTTTACTTTTAGACTTTCCATGAATAACGAGGAAGAAAAACATTAATCAACCATCTTTTATCAACATGAAATATATATACATATACATATTTATTTTTATGTAAAATATAGGTATTATTCATCTGAAATAAATATTTAATCAAGTTGCTGTTCAACGTTTTATACATATCATATGTATTTCCATGAGGAAACCTCTGACAAGTCCAATATTTTACAAATGTGGGTTAAACATATATCCCATATTACTTATATGTATAATTAAATATTTTATTCATATTTAATTCAGATGTTGTGTGGGTACAATAGTCTTACTTAATAAATTATCACTTTCACTATTAGAACCAGACGAGTGGTCAATGTGTGCAGAGTTTTGTGAGGTTCGTAAACCATTTGAAACCGTAACAGGCATGCTAAGTGGCGACAAATATACGACCGCTTTATTAATAATTCCGGTTGTTTGTGAACTATTTGATGTTTGCAATGAACTGCACCAAAAGAATTATAATTCACAGGTGAACGGCGTTGTTTCATAATTATTCCGGTAACTGGATCAAAGGTTTGAAAATATTGAAGTCAGTGGAACTTTAAGTTGCTGCACATTTGTGGATCCACGTTTTAAATATTTTGATTTTAGAAATCCAAATAATGCTGCCACTGCAAAAAAATTATTAATTGTTGAATTATTAGAGCTATTACGAACCAATGAAGAAAAAATAACAAACGAAATAACAGAACATGAAAATGTAAAATTGTCAATCTGGTCATCATTTGATAAACGAGTAACCGAAATTAAAGCAACTGGTATTACTACAAGACAGTCTCGCAGTATCATTGAATTCGATCGGTTTCTAGAAGAGATTCTACCTAGAAATGAAGATCCGTTAGTGTGCTGAAAAAACAATAATCACAGTTATTCTCTCCTCTCCAAACTTGTTAGAGAAAAATGTTGTGCTGTTGCAACTAGCATACCATGTGAAAAACTTTTTTCGAAAACAGAACTGCTTTTGAATGAGCGACGAACTAGGTTAAGTCCTAAAAACTTAAGATATTTAGCTTTTTTAAATATGAATTCCAAAGTTTCGTAGATTTATATTTATTTTTAAAAAATGTTTACTTTTTTGAATGTTAAATATATTGCTATATTACGTAAAGCTTGTAAAATGAGAAATGTAGCCTTTAATTCTCACCCTGCAATTATTTTTTATTATGGTTGAGTTGAAGTATTAGTTATTTAGCCAACAAGGTTGGTAATGAAAGGCAATTAATAATCGAAACATTTTCACGTTGATGTCGTCGAGATAATTAATTGCATATTATCAAACAAGTTGGTTTTTAAACTTTTCCGTCGATCTTATCTTTTTAGTCTTATGTGATAAACAGTATTATTGCTAGGAAATCGAAGAAAATTACATCTCGAGACATCAAAAAGCTCTCTTTTATGAGCCGAAACGTAATCTTGGGATTGTTTTGTTTGTACACAGAAGCAGAACTTGCTGTAAAAAGCAAATCAAAATTATTTATAAAGTAAATAAGGTAGTGTTTATACATTTAAAAATGGTTCGTAAATGACAAATATTGTTATTAGGAATAAAACTATAGGCTAACCAGGAAACATTAAAAATCTACGGTAAAAACAATGGTAATTTTAATACATATTTATTTCTGTAGATAAGAAATGAATGAATGAAATGAACATTTTAGTTCGGAAAATGTAAGTGAAAGTTAATTACAACGATGAACCAGATGTCATGAACAAATTCTTACGACAGATTGGGTTTGAGTACAAAAAATGGCACGAGTTATAGTTTAGTGGTGTCGCTACTGAATGATGGCTTCAGAGAGAAAAAACCAGTATTGCCAAATCCCGCCCAACGTATTCCGCCAGATGGTCAACTACATTCTACTAGAATTCTACTAGACATTTTAAATTTCTACTAGATCTTCTACTTTACAAGTTATCATATACAAAACAAGTAGGGGATCTAATTAAAACAGCATAAATTTATAAGAGAAAGTTTAATTCATCAGAAACATCAATAGAATTATAAGTTTCCATATTTTTAATTTTATCTATTACTGAATTTGGTAACTCAAAAGTATCACAGCATTTATTATATCGCTTTAATCCAGCCCTTATAGTTAATATTGCTGACATCATAGGAACTTGCATAGTGTTTCTCAACTAATTTTTTATAATATTCATTTGACTAAATAAACGTTCTACTTCCGCGTTTGATTGAGCTAGAGTTAATACTTCCACAGCAAAATCTGCTAATTCAAGGAACGGATTTTCGTTTCCGCTATCTTTAAAATTTTTAACTTCACACCGAAACTCTTTGGTATTTATATAATTATTCCATTTCAAGAAACTAGTATTTTCATATTGTGTCTCAATCTTGTTGATTAAATCATCTGATTTCCCAAAATATTTTAATAATTCTGTTAATCCTTCTTTCTTCGTTTTCAAAGTTTGATCAATATTATTAGGTAAACGTGCTATTAATTGCTCAATTAGGACAGCTATGAAATTGACACATCTTTCTTCTAATACAGTCTCATCGCTTGGCGTGAAGTAATTGTTTTTATCTTTAATTTCTCTTAAAGTTTTTTCGAACATATAACCTATTGTTTGAAACTAACTTTAAAAATATCAATTTGAGTACCTGGAACCATAATTTTTCTTGCTAATGATTCTATTAAAAATAACAAATCTTTTCAAGTTTGATAGGGTCTACATCGTTAGTTTCAAACAATTTATTTACCCTTTGAACGTCACTTAGAATTGGTTTCACAAATGACAAGTACGCAAAATTTAACAGTGTAACATTTGTCATTTAATTTAACTATATTAAAATGTATTTTCAACTCAAGTCAATGTTCATATATCCTACTAACTGCTGATTCAATAGATAACCAACGAGTTTGACAAGATTGTACTAATTTTAATGGATCATGACCATCGTTCAGCAAGTTATATATTTTTTTATAAGCATCTTGCCTGTAGGATGATTTATTGAACCAGTTGTATGTTTCATGAATAATAAATTTTATATTTTTAGGTAGACATTCTTTTGCTGAATGTGACACTGCCAGTTGTAAAGAGTGATAAACACAACGAATCAAAATTAGGTTAGGAACTTCTTTTTTAAGTTTTTCATAAAGTCCATTGTTTGTTCCCACCATAACAGAGGGCATTGTCTGTGCCAACTCTTATTAAGTTTTTAATATTAAAATGATATTTTAATAGAGCTCTTTTTATAGCACCAGTTAAACCTTCTGCATTGCAGTTTTCAATAGGAACTATATTAAACTATGAAGTTATAAACTTGCCATGTTTGGTACTAAAATAAATAATAATAATTCCCAAATACTTATTAACAGTTATGTCAGTAGATTCATTAATTACTAAACTATATTTAGAATCCCCCACATCAGTTTTTAAGTCTTCAAAGAAGAACGGCGAAATAATATTTTTTATAACTCCCGAACATTTACCTCTATTCATATGTAAATTCTCTATAGCTTTACCATAAAAAGATTTTTTGCAGGCATTAACTAAATGGTCGCTGATGTTGATCGAGGTATGCTGCGCTACAAACAAACTCAATCTTGCTTCTGCTTGTTTCGCTGCGAATAAATCTGCATCTCTTTGGAATGGAATTTTTGGTTGTGGTCGTGGACCTATTATTAAAGTTTCATTTTTTTGGTGCTTCTTTGAACTTCGGTGATTTTTCAAATCTGCATATCTATTTGATAAGTTTTGATTGTACACTCTACATTTTCCGAAAATTCCTGCAGTACTTTCCACAGCGATGAGCCAATTTTTAAGAAGCGGATCTTTAAGCCAGCAATGACGAAATTTTTGTTGGTACTGAGGTTTAGACATTTTATACTTTAAAATTGCAAAAACGAAAATTTTCTATTACAATCTCTCTATTATAGATAGTTAAAATGAAATCTATATCATAGGATACTTACAAGTGAAATTTTTCACAATATTTGTCTTAAATATGGTATATTTATTTTCCTTTCACTAAATTGTGTAACAAGTTGTTACTAACAACGCAATGTATTATTTATATAAATTAATTAACAAGTACCGTGATAAAATAATAATTGCTAAGTAAAACTACCAACCCAACCCAAAGATAATTAAAATTACCAACCAAAGATTTATCTAGAGATCTAGGCTGCGTTCCGAAAATCACTGTTTAATAGGTGCATCCAGTTATCTAGTAGCACAAATATACGTCGATCAAATTTAACGTTACTATGCATAGCGTTACTTTATGATTCTACTAGAAAAATTACTAAAAGTAAAGTAAATCACTAAAAAAATCTACTAGCTACTAGATGTAATTCTTATCTACCAGATGCAAGTCCAATTCTACTAGATCTAGTAAAAATTCTACCGACTTGGCAACACTGGAAAAAACTAGTTCACCTACTTATAGATTAACACGTTCACGCCGGCGCGTACCACCGGTGGCGCGCACTAGAATGCCTTAAGGCGGATTTCCGCTCGTACGCAGATGTGTGTGCTGTAAAAGTACGTGTCGCTACGTAGCGTAGAAAGTCGTGGAAATGCGTCGATATACCAAACGGCAATGCACCATTCCCGCTCGTTCGCAGTGGGCAACCTTCCGTGTTGTACTGTGTTTATGTTTTGCCGTTGACACATTAATTTGAGGTTAAAGTGACAAGTGAATAAACAAGTTATTTTCTAAAAACTGCTGTAAATTCATTAGGTGAATACAAATCAAATTGTGATTTATATAATGTGCTCGATATTATTCAATTTCAGATTTGATTTGACATAATGTCGAGGAATGTAAAGCTTAAGTTGCTTTTATTAGCAGCTACAAGCCATCAACTGGGGCTGTTGCTTCCAAAAAAAAGAAAATGCAGGAGATGGCAAGTGCGACCTGTAAATACATACAGGAAGAAAACAGGGAGATATTTAAATACATTTAAGGTGATGGTGTGTGAAGATCCGGAAGAATTTTTTAAATATACCCGCCTGTATGTTGACGAATTTGTCACACTTACCAACATGGTGAAGGACCGATTAGTAAAAAGGAGTTGTTTAACAACAATTACAGTCGAAGAACAATTAGCAATTACATTGAGGTATTAATTTTCTTATAGTCTATTCCTTTAGTATCTTACGATACTTTTAGTTATTTGTCGCAAGGATCGCAGATGTGCGAAGTTTCAAGGTCGTACCTTCGAGGACGAGCAACTGTTTGCAGAATAATTCGAAGGACTTGCAATGCTTTGTGGGAAGTACTCTATGAAAAATATTTACAACCTCCTGAAAGATGGGCACATATTAAATCTGAATTCAACAACAGGTTTGAGATACTGTATTAGAAAATACTTGTTTATAATTCTCATTTTTAACATTATATAGGTGGAATATACCCAACTGTCTTGGTGCCATTGATGGAAAGCATATTGCTATCCAAAGTCCATATAAATCAGGAACGAAGTTCTACAATTATAAACATTTCTATAACATAATTCTTATGGCTGTATGTGATGCCGACTATAAATTTATTTTGGTTGAGATTGGAGCTCAAGGTAGGTCAGACAAATTTGAGCCACATATATTGTTCTTTTACGTAGACATTTGTGGAGATAGCGGAGTTTTTAGAAACTTCAAATTCGGAGCAGCAATATTGGATGACACCATCATACTCGTAAAACCGATGTAAGTACTACCTGGGACTGACAAAACATTACCATGCTTCTTTGTGGCAGATGAAGCATTTCCCTTACGGAAAAACTTAATGCGTCCTTATTCTCGAAAAATTGTAAATAAGGAACAATTAATTATTAATTATAGGTTAAGTAGAGGACGCCGCATGATAGAAAATACCTTTGGTATTTTAGCATCCAGGTGGCGAATCCTACGTAAACCAATAATTGCACATCCCAAAACAGTTGACTCCATTATTAAAGCAGCCCTAGTGCTTCACAATTTTTTAAGAACGTTTAAAGCAAATGACAGCTACCTTCACAATATTGTTGATAATGAAAACCAGTCAGGAGAGGTACATAATTACATATATTGTGTGTGTACTATTTAGTTGTGAACAATATCAAATCTTCTAGGTGACACCTGGGTTGTGGCGTACAGAAATTGATGGTTTTGAAAATATTCAATGTCAAGGCTCACGAAATTATTCCCATGAAGTGACGAGAATTAGGGACGAATTATGTATATGTTTTAATTCAAGTGCTGGGAGTGTACCATGGCAGGATGGAATGATATAAATTTAATAATAAAAATTGATATAAAAAACTTAGATTTTATTTTCTTAAGAATATTTGCTTGTAAAACTAAATGCACAATAAAAAAGTTTATTATCTAAATAAATGTATTATTAAAAATGTTAAAAAAATAAATTATTATGGCTATAGGCCTCTACCTATTCGATGCTGTTAGGCGGTTCCTAATTTGACGTTGTTGTGTAGCAGTTTTCCCCTCCATTAAACTTTTTACTTGTTCCCCATGGTATTGGAAAGTAGACAAAACGGAGCCGAGACCCTCCTTCGGAGTCTTATCATTCGTTACTTTATTAATTGCAGTTATTAGTGTTGCTGTAACGTCCCCATTGTCGTGTTTATCAGCAGCACGTTTGCGTTTTTTCATTGTTTTTGTTAATGGAGTATCAAACATGTTGGAATCTTGGGCAATTTCCATTTCTGGTATGAACGGGGCGCTATGTGTTGTGGAATTTGTCGATGAGGATGACTGACCCTCAATAATAAATTCTGCAGATTCCAAATCTGCAACATCTACAAGAAGCTGACCTTGGCTTTCCTCAGATGCAACTTCTTCCATTTCGTAATCTTCCATAGTTTGCGTTATGGCTTTATCCTGATGAGCATTGGTTGTTGTTCTAGAAAGTAACGTATTATCACTATACATTCAGATAAACACAATACTGACAAACCTACTTCCTTGTAATTAACACTTTATCCAAAAATCTCATTAGTTCTTCTTTGTCCCACGTTCGTCTTCCTCCTTTTGAACCAGATGGCATGTTCCGTGTCGTTCGGGTGTACCGGTCACGCAGCTTCTTCCATGTACTTACACAACTTCCCACTATAAATTACCATTTCTTTTCATTTAATATTACTTACAGGGTTGTTAAAATCCATTAACAATATTTCAAACACCGCTAAAAAATATTTACTGTCACTTTCTACTTCTTCTGCTATTGCCTGCCAGGCCCTTGCTTTTCTGTCCCTACTTCTGAACTGGACAACCAGGAGACCGCTTGTCGCAAAGCAACTTAGCGGAAATATGCTTACACACATAAAAAGAATGTTTTAATTCAAACTGGTAATATTTGGTTTAAAACAATTATTGTTTTCTATATAAGCAAGAATATATTTTCTTAAATCAAAACTAGTTTTTTTTTTTGATATTATTTCTTTAACTGAAATAAAATGTATTTGTTTCAAATGATAATTATATTAATACCAAAGCCTTCTCTAAGTTTATTTCAAAACTATTAAAACCTTGTTTTAACAACTAAAAACCTAATTTCAATTGTACCATTCTTTCAAAGCAAGAATATACAAACTTGGTCTAAGAACTACTTCCTTTTCACCTAAGAATATTATGTTTAATTTCAAATAAATTGTACTTTTTTTCTAAATAATGTTTTTTTACTGAAATATAACATAATCTTGAATTTATAATACCACTGTTTTGATTGTAGGAATGCTTTTCTTCATTGAAATAAATACATATGCTTAAATTCGGAATCCTACTTTCCAGATTCAAAACGACCACAATTTTTTTGAATGTAATGTAAGGTAAGTGTACACATGAGTAAACAAATGTTGGATAAATATTTTATTAGGTATATACTTGCAACTTAACACAACAGTGACACTTAAACGAAAAAACGTATCTAATAACTATATATAAAATGAATTCAAAAATTCTAACTAAAATAAAACTAATAATTTATAGTAAATAAACAATATTAAATAACGACGAATAACTTTAGGTATGTAATTTATTAGTAGGTTTTATTTAGCTGGTAGTTGTAGGTCAATTAATTAGTGCGGAGAGTAAGCCAAAAAATATTTTATTATTTCTAGCGTAATATCAGTTTGTTTGACCTTTAACAGAAAAAATAAAATATTTTTTTGACTGTACTCTTCGCACTAATAAACTTTAATATATGTATAGTAAATAAACAATATTGCATTCCAAGAATTTTAATAGGACTGGGAAACATATAAATTACCATTTGGTTGTGCATGTAAAATGGAAGGAACGTCTGAATAAAGGTCATTGAATGATAATAATTTATAATCACTCGAATATTCAACTATAAAAGCCCTGGGGGCCGTTTCTCGAAATCATTCGCTTGCGAGTCGCATGCGTTAAGCCAGGAAAGCGCATAGAAATGAATACAACAGTATTCTCGAGTGGTCGTATACGCTAAAATTCGATCGACTTCTATTCGCTTTGCAACGAGTGCCCTCAGACCACGCGCTTTCATTTAGCGTACACGCTATACGGTTTTCGCTTGCGCAGTGGTACCATTTCTACTGTTGTTGTTTTTGTTTAACCTTAAATTTATTTTTAACCTGGCATTAAATGATTTAGTTTTGTTGTATGGAATTGGAGTTTTAGATGAAGTCGAAAATAACGCAGAAAGACCCCCACGTCGATTTCACGACCGCGATGATCCCTTTGAATTATCGGATAAGCAGTTTATTCGCTTATTTCGACTGACCAAAGAGTTGACTCGTTTTGTGATTGACCTAGTAGGAGATTATATACCTGCACCGTCGAGATTATCTGGTTTAGATGTGCAGACTAAGGTAAATTTTAAAAAGTAGCTACTTATATGATAATATATTCCATTTTTTGTTCACATTAAAGGTTATGATTGCCTTGCGATTTTTCGCATCTGGAAGCTACCAATTCGACACTGCCTCAAATGTTTCTTTGGCAGTAAACCAATCTTCTGTATCCAGAGCAGTCAATGAGGTCAGCGAAGTGTTAACCAACCCGAACATATTCAATGAATATGTTAAACTTCCAAGATATGGCTGAGCTGGATATTTTAAGAAACGAGTAAGTAGAGCAGTGACTAAAGCTAGTTTTAGAATTGTTCAAACGTTCAACTTGTAAGTAACTGGTATTTTCAAGCTTTATGATCCATTAAGCACATTGATTATTTTTCACTTTTAATTTTAGATATGTGATGCAAGAGTGAAGGTCATAAATGTGAATGCAAGATATGCAGGAAGCGTTCACGATCCGTATATCTGGAATAATTCCACAGTGAAAGAACTTCTGGTGAACATCCATAGGAATGGATTAAATGATTATTACCTTCTAGGTAAATATCTCTAAAATCCGGCATAATTTTTTTAAATTTCAATAAATCTATAACATTTTTTGTAATCATGTATAAATAAATACATCTTTTTAGGCGATTCAGGTTATGCGGTACGACCATGGTGCTTAACACCATTAGAAGAAGACCCACAGCCAGGTACGTCCGAAGAATTATACAATAACTGCCATAAATCCACAAGAAGCATAATTGAAAGATGTAATGGTGTATTAAAAATGCGTTTCCGGTGTTTGTTAAAGCATCGTGTGCTTCATTATGCACCCAATGTGGCATGCAAAATAATAAATGCATGCGTTGTGCTTCATAACTTGTGCATTGAGCACAATGTTCCTGATCCAGAACCCGAGGAAGAAGATATTGATTTTGGCATATTAGTAAATAACCCAGAAGGCGATGAAAATGAGGTGGTTATACGTAGAGTAGACCCAGACCTAGCCGAAGCAAGAACGTCAACTAGTACGAAATTATTTTAATAGAAATTAGAATGTTTTAGATTTATTTTATATTTTAATGTCTGTTTCTGCAATGAATTAGTCTTACAGCATATAATAGAAATAGTTAGGATTAAGTAAGTATATTTGATAAATTATAAATTGTAGTTATTTTAAGGTAAAACATTCAAAAAATATTATACATATCTAACTTATAAATAAGAATAATTTTAATTACAAACTATCACTAATTACAATCTAAAACACTTAATAAATTAGATAAAAACCTACTTGTTAGCTAGTTTTTCTAACGCAGTAGCCATCCTTTCGAATGCATCTGTTTGCTTACCTAGCAATTCAATTTTTTTGGTATAATAGTTTTGTTTTATTTCATTTTTTAATTTTACTGCTTCGGTTAAAACAGCAGTAGCCTGTAAACTATTATGCAGTCGTTGCACTGCCATCCGTTTCTTTTTACCTGCAAGTAAAAATATAATAGCAAAAATGTTATGCACATAAACTAAATCGACTAACTAGTAGGATTAGTTACAAAAACTATATTTCACTTTCTACGCATTTATGTAAATAAATTGTGCCTAAAAATACCTACTGGGGTCTTTAACGGTGTACCTTGATCTTCTATTTTTTGTGTTGCTAGCAGGGTTGGAGGAATTTCTTTGGCAGACGGAGCAACAGATGTACTCGCTGGCACAACCACATGCTTATTGAATACTAACAACAAAAATAAAACACTGAAGTAAACTTGAGGTAATAAAATTAATGTACCTGCTGAAGTATCAACTGATGTGACTGGCGGAGTGAAACATTTGTCAAATATAATTTCTACGTCATCCCCTAATATAGTTTTAAAGTCCTATCAAAAATAAACAATGTAAGGGAATTTACTTTATACAAAAACTATTTAATAGCATTACGTGGTAAAATTCCTTAGTGGATTCTTTTACACCTGAATGTCCCTCTATATGCGTTGGTGCAATTAAACAGAGGACATCTTCCTCCACAGGTGTGAGCACCTCAGTAGTTACTTCGCCGCCCCCTGTACCTCGACGATGATTATTTATTTTGGCTTTCTTCAGGCGGGTTTTATTTCGTTTATCTTGCCAAGTCTAAAACAAACGCATTTAAATTATTTAGCAATGAAAAAAATATAATTTGTATTTATTTATACCTTACGCCACTGTGAATGTGAATTGCATTTAAAACGTCCGTTAATTGATGCCATAAAACTTGGGCTTGCTTGTAGGTAAATGATTACGTAAATTTTCCACATGTTAATTCTGGATGTGCACTTAAAAATTCCAGCATTGTTCTTTGCTGGGAAACAGAAATTTTAGCACTTCTCTTAATATCCATATTCAAATTTTAGAAAAAGAATAATCCTTCGCATTATTTTTTCTATTTCAGAAGGGATAAAGTTAAAAATTTAGGAAAGTCGAACGAGCTAAAATAATACATATTCGATTTAAAGGAACCTTGTTTAATTTAAAAACAATTTGAAATACATAACGATGTACTTCTACGGTCACTTTAACTAGCTTTTAACAAATTAAATGCCGCTCTGCATTACTACAAACTTTACAACAAAAATGTAGCAAAATTATATTGGTTCTGATTGGTTTAAAATTGAAATGCGTATGAAATAATCTCAGACGTTAGTAAAGCACTCGCTAAGTAGGCCTTGCGAGCGAACGCCGTTCGAGAATACGGTTTAGGTGTATTTTAGTTATCGAATGCGATATGAAGTATTCGTTACGTAGCGTACACGCTTCTAAGCGTATGATTTCGAGAATCGGCCCCCTGTAATGCAAGTTATAGCTTTTCGTTGTCAATATTTTGCACAGAAAATCGTATTCTTTTTTCTTGTTGACTAAAATATGGACAACTTCCAAAAATTGTGGAATATCATCTACAGCACTGTTCAGTAAAATACACGTTGGGTTGTACTTTAATCCGTTAATTTGAAGCCATGATACTGCATGAAAATGTTTTAATTTCTCATTACATAACCAATCAGATTTTTTTAATTCATAAATACTTCCGATTTGTATAGAATCCTCCATGCCCTTTTTTGACATTATTCTATAGCAGAATTTTAATTGCATCCTCATAGACAAAGTGTATGGAAAATTTATTCTACACCGTTGAACGTGTGCATTTGTTTTCAGATCTTTATGCTTTGCCTCATATCTTATAGATGAAATCAGATAAGGTGGACCAACTTTTAAAATAATGGTTGGGTAATAAATAAGGAAGTGATGTTTAGGTTTTAGATTTTCCTTAAACAGAGCTAAATATAAAGAATGATGATCAGTTATAAGAGTCCTTAGTAATTGTATATTTTTAACAGGTAAAACCGTTGATGTAAGAATATCAGTAATTTGAAGTAATATCATTGAGTAATAATTTAAGAAGAGACGCAACTAGTGTGTTAAAAATCGTACTGTAGTTTTATCTCTCTTGTTTCTCTTTTTTTTACCCGTCTGTACCCCCTCTTTTCATAAACTAATAGACTAAGACCTGCTGCCATCTGCAAAATCGTGGTTTTTATTTTGCGAACTTACTTATTTCTTATGAAGTACCAGTTAAAACCTTTTCTTATATTTGTGTTTACTTTACCGTTTACCTGTTCAAAACAGGTTAATATCATAAACAATAGCTTGTATTGTTACGACACAAGTCAATGTCAAATAAACTTAAACAATATCATGCTTTATATTTAAGAAAACAAAAAAATATGTATATTCAAATATTTATTGATTTTTGTAAAATATAAATCGAAAACATAGAAATAACTAAAACAATGGAAATTAAATTAAAAGAAAATTGTTATGAGGATTTATTGTTATTATTTATTATTCGTCAATTTTAAAATTATTCAAATTACCAGTCCACCAATAATAAATTATAAAACTTATAAAAAGTTAAGATTACAAAAAGTTTTTTAACTTACATTTTTTCGAACAATCTCAAATCTGAAAATTTGTAACTAGATAATTAAAAAAATGTAAGTTTTACAAAATATTAAATGTTAATTATTTTAAAAAAGGAAGATGGTGCAATTTAGAAACAAATCTAAAAAAATTTAAGTTTAAAATCGTAATTGAAATTGGTTTGCTAGTTCAACAAAAAATTAATATAAATGAACTCTAGTAATTCAAGAATTTCCCAGTGAGCAAATTGCAGCTAAAACCGACTTTTTTATAACTACTTTAGCTTTTAAAGTTACTCTTTAGAACACTTTTAAGTGGTTTGTGAAAAAACTAAAACCCCCATGAAGCGTTTAAGTAGCTAAAAATTCCGCAGTTATGTTGCTGTTAGGAAGCTCCTTTAATGCATTAAAATTGGGCTTATACAGCTCTTTGTGGTACTAGCAAAGCTTTAAAGAAGCTCTAAAGGAACTGTAAACCATTTTTCAGAAACAACTATACAGCTTAAATAGCTTTATTTTTACTACCTTTAAGTAGCTTAAAAATTAAATAAATATTTCATTAGAAAAAAAATCTTGAAATCATTACCTTTACTTAATTTCTTAAAAAATTGAGAAAAGTGATAAAGGAAGAACCCATTGAAAGACCTAGATTTTGTTTAAAAATTGATTATCAAATTTATCACTTCTTTTTAGTGAAATCTTCTTAAACAATTTAGAAAGTAAATATATTTCTGAACACCAAATTTTCTTACAAAAAATAATATTTTGGAAAAGATATGTTGATGACATTTTTGTATTTAAAAAAGTTGTAAATATTTTTTGTAGACTTTTCTGAAGATGAGCATCATTATTTTAAAGCTCGAAACATATGTAAACGAATTTGTTATTAGTGGACTGGTAATTTAAATAATTTTAAATTAAAATTAATGTTAAATTTCTGAAAGAATAATTGACCAATTCATCCCTTAAAAGGATTTTTGACGGAGAATCCATTTTGTATCACTATGTTGCGTAGTTTAGTCAAAACTTAACACGGCTTGACGAATTTGAGAACACACTTCGTTCCGGTATCTTCAAAATATTATAGGACGTATCTTCAACTATAAAACATATATTAAATAAATTACGTATTATTGCTTGTCTACTTATACCTTCGTTTAGCGAACTGGAGCTGTAGAAAGAATAAATTTATTCGTCTTCACGATCGTCATCAATAAATAACAATCGACGTTTTCTTCCATATGTTTGAGAAACTACTACATTTGAGTATCTTAGGTTGATGTTCATATTACCAATTACAGCTTCTGTAAAAAATTATACTAAATAAGCCCAAAAAGGAAAAAAAAATTTAAGTTGTTAGTATTTTAAAAATAAAGTTTTGAAAATGCAATTAGTATTAGTATTTTCAAAATTTTTGCGATTTTTTTTAAACAATTGTAAAAATATTTATTGTTCTTAACTGTCATAAATTTTAATTTTTCGCTATTGTAAACCGTCTTTAACAGTTTTGACACACTTGTCAACATAAACGTCAAATTATTTTTGAAAGATTTTGAGACTTTGTGGGCCTCCTAGTCTCTGTTCGAGCAATAAAATGTTGTATTCAACTCGTTCCTGTCTAATTTGGACGCTTTTTTTCCCTCGAGGACTTTTTAAACCCTCGTTTCACTCGGGTTTAAAAATGCCCTCTTGGGAAAAAAAGCGTCCAATTTACACAGGAACTCGTTAAATAAACTACTATTTATGTATTGTTGGATTTGTATTGAAGTGCTTTCAGCATGCTAAAATAAACATAAAAGAATTTTGTTTATAATTTTTTTTATTTTTTTTAAAGTAAGTATTTATTAGACAAGGCGCTAAAGAAACGCGGCCCTAACATTTACAAAAACGATATTTTTATTCGACATATGCCAACATCAACAAAAAACATTTAAAGCAATGGCCAGAACGATTATGCAATTACGATGAATCGATCATTATGCAAAATAATGATCGCGATATCGAGCGTCTGTACAATAACGATCGCAATCTTTGATCGCTTATAAAATAACAATCGCGGTTGTGGAAAAGAAATTAATACTTTTAATTATCGCATAAACAAATAAGACTAATATAACACTATAATATTTACTTTAATAAATGTATAATAAACTTTAAGTATGCAGGTAGTTCACGGAAAATCGTAAAATTTTGTAGGTAAATAACCCCTTTGCTCTTTTTCCTCGTAAATTTTAAACCACATACAGATTCTTTAATAAAAAAGTAACATGCATTTAAACATTGAGTTATATTTTTTTTGTTTACAGAAATTTAACAATGCATTCTTTTCAAATAGAATTAGAAAACTCTTCTAGGAAAGAACGTTTGTAAAATTTGTGTCACACATTCACCATTTAGGGAAAAACCTAGCTTTATATAAACACCAAGGTAAATCATAAAAACACAGGAAGTTAAAAACAATAAGCATTAACTACAAATGACAATACGTATTTGAAAAGAATTGCAAATTTATTTTTAATACATAAATCTTATGTTTGAGACAAATATCAACACGAGTTATGACTAATTACTCAACAATCTTTTCAGGGTCAATTTCAAATAGAAACATTTAATTTACGAAAGAACAACACTTATTTTTTAATATATTGTTTATTAATGCTTTAAACTATTTTGTTCGTAAGTTTGCATCAGAATTCAAATAGCACGTAATCTCGAAAAAAAACATCACAGGAGTATCTATTTTCTGTGAGTTTTTGTAAATATTTTTTTTAAATCTAAATTTGAACAAATTTTAATTAATTTATTGTTTAGAAACAATATTTAAAAATACTTAGATATGTTGATTTTCAATACTCCAAACGTTATTGTATCCCGGAAAACGAAAATCGAATGTTTATGGCTAGATTTCTGACTAACTTTACACGAGCGACTTTTTAGCAACAGTCGATTACTAATTAATTCTAAATACCATGATTGCGATCATTGATTGTGGAAAATAATAGCGATCTCAGCTACTGATTTACAGTAATTATTTTAAGTTTCTCTCTATTCTCCGATGCTAATTTAAACCATTTTTAAACGTTTGGTAGAAAAAAAAATTTAAAAATATTTACCTGGTTGAAGGTGTAGAACAAGAACTGCAGTGTGTTTAAAATTTCCTTTTGTTGTTATACATTATTTCCGAAGATGCTTCTCACAAATCTTCTTTTGTTTTAAATCTTCCAAGTCCATTGTGGCAATGTTGATAGTTCCACCGTTTTCTACGATTCTTTAGCACGCACTTTATCACTAATAAAAAACTTAAGAAAACTAGTACCTTTGTTTTCGGTATTATTATTTTCACAATTAATATAAACACAACCGTGATTTGTAACTTTTCCCATTTTAAAAATAAATCAAAAACATATTTACACTTAAACTAAACAAAAGTTCAAACAAACATTAATACTACCAGAATTTTAAAAATCGTATCGCAATGTTAACCCAAGAAAAACAATACCGAAGTTTACAAGTCGACAGACACGCAAGAACTGAAAAATCTCGATCCAATACAAACGTGGCGACCTCTACATCTCGATCCAAGCAGTCGATACGATATCGCCCCTTAAGTTGCATTTCTTCTTACATTTATTATTCAATGGTAATATCAAGTAGAACTGCCATATGTTATTATTTTCAGGAACCAAATCCCCAATAATGAATCTAAAATTTCGAACCAAAGAAATCATTTCAGATGCTGAATATACAATGCTACCATTTTTCATATGATCCAATTTAATGGGGGGTGGTATATTTTTACCCGTGTTTTCATAATCAAAGTATTTAATTCTAGAATTTAACAGATCCAAAGAAAAAAAGTCTTGCAAAATAAGGTGCGATATGATACGTGCCATGTCATATCTATGAACTCCTTCAAAGAGATCATGCATGACATCACATGTAACGTTTTCATAAACATGAAAATTAAAAATACAATTTTCTTTGATACCGATTTTACTGCTTACATGATTGTCATAATCCTGTTTAAATCTTAAAGTGTTTTCTGTTTCAATAACTTGGGTTGCCATCTCACTTTTAGAAGATATACAAAACCTGCAATAGTGATTAGCTGAGAAGCTTTCTACATAACCAAAAATTGAATGGATGCCAAGATTATCCCCAATAATAACGGTCACTTGAAAATATACTTTAAAAGTCTGAAAGTTATCTTGTACAAGATCTATACCTTCAAATTCCAAACATTTCAGCTCTGTATTAACTTATCAAGTACTATTTTATTGCCAAAATATACTCTATCTGAACTATGAAATAACTGAGCCAAAAATATGTTTTCCAATCTACTGGAATATTTAAGAGGTATAGTCGCAATCGAATAATATATTGCACCCAGTATGTAAGTGCCCGCATGACTCCCAAGAGGATTTTCCGTTTCAAAATCGTCAAAATATAATATGAGAGGTAGTATAATTTTATCGTCAGATTGATTACATTGACTTGTCCATACACATCCATTTACTATATTGAAAAGAATACCATTGCCCGATGTTTTTAAAAGGGCATTTGTATATTCAATAATAGCTTGAAAAACTCCGGTTAATTTCAAAAAGCATTTGAGTGTGGATTTTAATGGTACAAAAACACCGTGTCTGTTTTTTAAAACTAACGAAGTTATGTGATTTTTATGGGAATGTTCTGTCAAAAATTTACAAAATACTGGAATCTTTTGTATTCGGTATTTACTAAATCAAATGGGGTTTTCAACATGATTAACATGATTTTTATTAAATTTGTGGCATTAGACGGTAGGCATTTCATTTCCAAAAAGATTAAATCATTGCAATCGCTAATAATATCTATTACTCCAGAAAGTAAAAATTCTGAAACTTATTGAATTATGTCTTGAACCACGGACTTGGTTAATGTTAAATTATCATACAAACGTGAAATAAATTTTTCCACAGAATCGCTGAAAATTTTTTTAAATTTTATAAAAAATGTTTCTATTGTAGTATGTAAATTCCTATCATCACAAAAATTGTCACAACCTAAGTTTGCATTACTATTTCCATCGCCAACTGATAATTCGACAACGTGATCGGGATACTTCCGAAAATCATTCCTCTTATTATTGCAATTTTTTGACCTGGGAGGTATTAGTGTGGAACGAGGTCTAGAATAGTAACACCATGTTTGACAGTTAAATGACGTTTAAAAACATATTTTCGGTGAAATGATCTTTTAAAATTTTTTTCTGGACAGATAAAATTATTTTGGACGCCATTCAAGGTGAATTATAAATTTACTTGGTTGAAGAATAACTTTTCCATTTTCTATACACTTCATAGTAGGTTAATAAATATATAACATATATTAGTAATTATTTATACCTATTAAAATTATTGGAAGTTGGATAATATTTGTTCTTACAATTTACAAATCTCTCACAAATCCAAAATATATGGTATAATTTTATCTTGTTTTGTTTGTATGGAATAAATACCTCTTTGAATAAGCAACCATATGCGCTCTGCTTGCGGAGGATAGCTAGCATTCATTACATGGAACAGTTTAAAACACGTGTCAAACGCTTTTTTGCTTGATTCAAATTGATAACGTAATTCGTCTACTACGACGTAAACTTTTCTTATTTCCTTTAAAGTTGTACCTTCTATCATTAGATATGGTTGAACTTGTTGTTTTCTTAATAAAGCCTTTTCCTTTTGAATGTCTATTATATTATTAATATCTCCAGGAATCTGAAAAACATAAAGGTACAATGTAGACATTTTTAAATATTTTAAAAGTAAAGCGCTGGTTAATATACTTGTTAAATCGTATTATCGTATTAACCAGAGTTTTATAAAGGTATAATTAATTATAGGTTATTTACTGAAAGATACTTTAGTAAATTTCTCACCTTTGCATGGCATATAATTGCGTCAGCTGTTTCCAATGTTTGTTGCCCACTTTAATTCTACCTTTCGGAGGTACAATATAAGGCAAAGTTAACAGTTGTATTTCAAATTTTGCATCTGAAAGTAATTTACAATGTCAATTATTATTTATAAATAACAACAAACAATAGAAGTTATTACCTTCAGAAATATCATTTTCAATGAGTGTAAGTAAATGTGTGGCATGACTATCTTTCAATTTGCACTTCTTGTTGTCTAATATTCTTTCAAAAAATGTGTCCCAATTCAAAATTAACTTTAAAGTTGCGTATGGATGAATTTTTTCAAAATCTAAATTAATCTTCAAAGGAAGAAAAAGTTTAATAATAATAGTAGAAAAAATAGTAAAATGAAAATACCGGAACATACGATCGAAGATATTTTAAAATTGACCATTCTTCAATAAATTGATGGACCGTTTGTGCTGATGAGCAATGTCTTACTTCATAAGTGGCTTCCATTTTTCAATTACGTCTGACCAGGGCTCTGTTCTTGTGTTTAGCCAGGTAATATTATTTTGTAGTTCTTCTAAAAACAATTCTATTAGAATAAAAATTTATTCAAATTTTAAACTAGAATTAATGTTCGTGTACTTACTCTAATTGAGGTGAGAAATGCAACATTATTAATTAATTGATTAATTAACAGTAGATAATAGATTAAGAAAACTCTTACCAGTTATGTCTATGGTCCTTTTTTTACAAAGAATTTCTACTTCATCAAAATATGATTTTCGTAATTTTTGAATTACTACATCAGCACAGTTATGTAAAAGATTTCTACACAACTAGTTTTCCTTTTGCTAATAAAGATCGTCCAGTAGGTGAGTGAATTTTTTTTACAGCTGGTATATAATATACACCTGCAGATTCGCTGGGAAACAACCCTATTATTTTAGAAGTAATAATGTTGTATTCTTCGTGGTTTAGGCGGCTTAAAAATAAAATAACAATAAAAATATTTTTTTTATTTTAACCAAAAACTTACTGTTTGCTAACGTAATTGAAAATGTGTTTAATAATTAAGTCCGTCAGTTGCGATCTTTTCTTGCTATCTAGGGTTTGATTCTTTGTGTAAAATTGTAAAATATTTTATCCAATTGGAGAAATGGATAGTAATGTCTTCAAATCAAAATCTGGGAAAGACGATACCACAAAATAATCTTCTACGGAAGTAAATGAATCATCTAATGGTAAAATTATAGTATTCGCCCCGGATGACTGTTAAAATAATAATGGTAAAATCTTTTTTTTTATAAAACTACGTATTGAAATATATTTTATACTGCATAATCAATAAATACCGAGTTTGTCAGACCCAATGATGTATCACTTCGTGTTTCTAAAACATCTAAATTATTAATATTTGATGTATGCTGGGTGTCAGTGGCAGCATCAGATTCCAATTGTGGTTGCTTTGAAAAACAGAAAAATAAAGGTGTAGGTAATATATTACTACGTTAGCTACAATAAAAAGCGGCAACCATATTAACAACAATTTCTTTGTTAGAAAAATGTGTTGAGGGAATCAAGTGATTGGGGACCGGATCAAAAATGAAAAAAAAAGTGCTTGAAAAAGCATACAACTATTAAACAAAAAGAGTCTAAAAAGCACTAAATTGATACAAAAAGCATTAAATAAGCAAATTAAACAAAAAATAAATTTAGAAATCAAAACAAAAAATTATTAAAATAAGTTGTAATGGTTATCACACTGCCCTATTTTTACATGTTTTTCAATTTAAATCATATCACAAACATTTCTTGCAATCACCACCCATACATATACATCTTTCTCGTGGGAACCGCAACTTAGCATTTAACGCAGGATATTCGTTACATTTTATGTTAAGGTTGGTTTTTATTAATAACTTTTTTCACACAGTGAATTAAATCAATTAATTATTTATACATTCAATGCATTTTTTTTCGTATGATGTTTTGTATTTTTAAAAATTATGCAAATATAGGTACGTAAAAAAATAAGCACAAAGGAACAAAAAAAAGCATACAACCTAAAAAAAGCATTAAAAAAGCTGTCAAGATATACCTGGTTTAGCGAAATTTATTTGGAAATTAAATAATCTCGTGCTTGCTTATAAAATTTAGCAATAAGCATAATGTCCGGTATAGAGTTATGATTATCTTACTTACAAACATGCTGGTTTAATAATAATTGTCAGGTTTTCAGGCGTGAAGCAATAAACAAAAATTACATAATTAGTTAAGTGATTAGATAATTACCTCAACTGCTTGAAAACCATGATTCTTAAAATTCGACATAAATTTCATACGATGTCCAATTATTGGAATTAGTTCCTTTATTAATTCGGGTGTTAACTCATACATTTTGTCGATATTTATTTCATTTTCTATAAAATAAATTAGTTTAAGCACAGTATATATAAAAAGTATAATTAATAGGTAATGTGTTAGTTTACTAAAAATATACCTATAAACTACTAAGATTGGGAAAAATATAATAATAAATCATAATATGAAATTAATTTGCTCTAGCTTTTATTAAGTAGCTATTATACGTTATAAATTAATGTTTATTAACGTACAAACTATCAAGTGCAATAGTTTGTACGCTAAGAAACATTAATATATTAATTAAACGACCATGTCTCATGGGTTTAGAAGTTGACAATTACATGTTAAATCTATGACTAACTATAGTATACGTGCTTACCTTTGAACACGTCTATTAAGGACACGCACCCCCAATCAGTCAACAGTCATCACAAAAACACAAAAACGATATACATATGTAAACGGAAAATTTGACTTGCATCAAAGCAGTTTGATACTCAAGCCAAGACGCCGGTCTGCGCATGCACTTTGCACTATACTTAAGCAAATAAATGTATTATTTGAATTAAATATCGAAAATTTAAATAGAAAAAAGTATCTTTTCCTTCAAAAAAATATGCACTAGATTACATCAAATAAAACATATTGAATTAAGTCAAGAAACTATTTCTTCGCTTAAATATAAATCATTTGAATTCAAATAATGCTGATTTCTTTTAAAGATAGGCATGATTTTAGTTTAAATTATTAATTATTAAATATAAAATCTTGGTACATTTTATACAAAAACATAACAGAATTGACTGAATAATATTTTTTTAAATTAAATAAATAGGGTGAACCGGACAGTTAAACATTTTTTATTCAATAAATGCCAATGCATTCTAACTGTTAACTGTAAAAGTAAATATGATTACACTATTTAAAAGCATAAAGTATGTTTAAGAAGGTGGCATTTATAGAAAATAGTTTTAATTTATGAAATTGTAAAAATAAATGATTTAAAAAATCATACTAAAAAAATACAGTTATTGGACATTTTTTATAATCATTGGACATTGCAAATATAGTTATTGGACAGTACTAAAATTATTTACTTGTTTACTTAAATCTATTTATTTATTAAGATAGATATGTAAATTATCAACAAACATCCAGAAAAAATAAGTTTATTAACCGTAATCGCAAAAAATAGATGATGGAGAATATAAAACAAAGTTACTTAGGTAGTAAATATAAAATCTACCTAAAATCCTAGTTTCTTTATTTCCCGTTTATATGTTTCGCATAACAAATTTATTTCTTCCTCGGAGTCAATTTCGTGATTGGTATCGTCAGTGTTAGCTTCTTCATCATTTTCCTGATTAAATTTGTCAGCGTTACTTTTGTACTTGCTGTTCGAATTTATTATAGAGACGTGGTCAATTACGTTTTTCGTTTCGTTTGTGTCCTTGTCATATTCAACATCTGGCGAATCCATCTCAATATCAGATTCACCATCGCTCTCCTCTCTATAACAATCATGACATAAAAAGTTGTCATTGTCATCATCATTTGGAATATGAATACGATGCTGTCTTGGTATGCAGGTTTTATGAAAAAAGTATTTACAATCTTCGCAACTAATCATTTTCTTACTAGTACGAATAAGTTTTCCACAAATGTGACATTTGGTTTCATTTCCAGTGTTTTGTTGTTTGCATTTAGTTTCTCTTCCTATCCTTATTTGTTCACGTTTTCTTTTTTTCTCGGCCTTGTCTCTCTCTTTTTCGAGTTTGAATTTTTTTTCTTTTCATGCACATCTTGAAACTTTTGTGAAGTTATTGCAAACGGAAGTCTCTCAGTATTTCTCTTACCTTTGCGTTGCGGGGGTTCCGGCAAAGTAAGGTAATCTCCAATAAATGGCGACTTCACCAATGTTGGTCTGAGAATATGATTTTGTTCTATTAATTGAGTTGTAACAACTGGACTGTTAGTAATTCGTTGAATCGATGACAAGCAATCATTACTATCTTGATCTAAATTCAGACTTCTACCGTTTGTTGAATTGTTTTCGTCATCAGAAGAAACCTGTAGGTTATCACTGGGGGGGTTTACAATAACGTTGGCGATTTTGTGTATTCTTGAGTTGTTTTGATTATTTTGATCCGTTTTATTTAATTCGTGTTCAATTACATCATTGTTTATGTTTTCTCTATCAGGAAATCGAACTTGAGGTTTCTCTAAAATCTGTATTTCTTCTGTTCCCGGCGTATTTTGTTCTAAAGAGTTGCTTCTATTTCCAAACCAATTCCATATCTTGTATAAATTTAAAAAATCTTCATAAGCGTCTTTTGGAACAATATCATGAAGAGCTTCAAATTTTTTAATCGTTTCTGGTCCCACGATGTTGGTAAATGTAATATAATCCATAACTTTGTGTTCAGTCAAAATTTCGGTGCCTTTATTTAAGTTTCTATTACCTAGGCACTTTAAATAATCAATTGCGTCAGGATCGTACGGATATAAACCACAAGCTCTAAAGCCATTTTGCAATGTTTCTGGTTGTATGATTTCAATGGCTTTCTCCAAAATTGGCGCAAATGTTGTTTTTGTAATCACTTCACCTGGATGAGATTCGTACCAATTTCTAACTTCTCTTTTCCATGATACTTTAATAGGCCTAAAAGCTGAAACATCCGCTGGCTGAAGAATCCTTGTTGCATTAGGATATAGTGCCAATAATTCAATTTGCAGGTGATTACATAAAATACTCAACTGGTAAGTTATATGAGATTTATGCCCATCTACGTATAATAATACTGGAAACTGAACATTATTTGCAACGAGATATGGATGAAATACATTTGCTATATATTCATAGAAGCATTCTGCAGCCATCCAGCCTCTATCACTGCGTCCGATACCCCAGGAAGCATTTACTGCTCTGGCGAGCGTTTCTGGTATTCCTTTTTTAGGGAATATAACCATTGGACAGCACTTTTTCCCATCTGCTGAAAAAGTAAACATAACTGTTATGTTTTCTTTGGAAGAGTTGTGTTCTATGTGATATACATTTTTCGTTCCTTTTTCAGCATAAACTTTTCCAGTAGATGGACATATTTGAAAACCTGACTCATCACCATTATAAATTCTCGAAGGATCTTTTAAAACACCTTCCAGATTTTTTTCTTTAATATACTCGCTTATGCCCGAAAACCAGTTTCGTATGTCTTTTTCTGACACGCAACTGCTGGCCGAAGACACTCCTTCACTTGTTCTGCTACTTATGTCTGAGTGGCGTCTTAAGAAAGCATTAAACCAACCGTTTCCTGGTCTGTTATCTTTGAACGGATTTTTTCTTGGATTATCCTTTAAAAATCTTTGAACACTATCTAAAATGTTTTCTCGGTTCCTGGGAAAACCTTTTTGTGCCATCTTCTTTATCCAATCAACGAAACGTAATTCCTCATCTCTTGTCAGTACTGTATTTGGACCAAATGTTTCTTTGTGAGCTGGATTTTTGATTTTAAATTCGAGGGACGATTTAGGAAGCTTAAATTTTTTGGCTACATTTCTTAAAGAAGATTCGCCTTTCTTCATTTCTTCAATAGCAAGTTGCATTTGATTGCGGTCGTACATACGTCTTTTGGACATTTTCAAACCTATTAAAAATACAAAGACTATAAGAGAACTTACTAATATATATAAATCCCCCAAAATCAATTACAAAATGACCACAGGCCGAATGTCCAATAACTATGTAATGCAACTTTTGAAAAAAATTAGTTATTGGCCACATTGTCCAATAATTAAAAGTAAAACTTATTTTAATATAGTTATTGGACACCTTTGTTTATTAAAATGAAAGGTTAAAAACCGTTTTGAGAGTAGTTACAGCATTTAGTTAAATTTAATGTAATGATTTGGTAATGTTTGTTTGGATAAAAACCCTTACCTTTGTGTTTCGTAAGTCAATTCACAATATTCAATTTCTTAACAAAACCTTAAGCAACATTACTTAAACACGCGCGTAAATCTAATCAAGTGAAATATTACACTTTAAATTGAAGTTAGCTATATTCTCTGTAGCGCCATCTCACTACCAATGTACCATTTATAACAAACTAAAACTGTTATTAGCTGTCGTAAAACAGAACTCTTGGTTTTTAACAAGAAATTTTCATTGTCCAATAACTGTCACTGTCCAATAATTGTCGTGTTTACCCTACATCAAAAAAAAAATATTCTTCTCGAAAATGAAGTGAATGTTTTAAAATAAAAATAAAATTTTCAAACAAATAACTAAACGCTTAAAAGAAAACGATATTTTCAAGCGTATTTACTTTCTTCAATTAAGAAATCATTTCTATGTGTGTAGTATTTTAAAATAAATATAATTATTTTTATTTATCTGTCAAAAACTAAGATACTTTTAAAAACAAGGACATGTTTTAGACCCCTTTTTATAATCAAATTTTTCAATTTCACTTGCAATTTTTTAGACTCGAAAGCAATTTTTTTGCGTGTAAGACATGTCATCTTTAAAAGCTTCAGATACATCTAACGCCGCCAGCTCTTAATAAAGCAAGCACGACTTGCATCACTAACTACTTCGTGAGTACTTTGTTTTAATCCGATAAACCATAAATGTTCTGGGTAACCACTTGTTATTCAACGTTTATTTAATACCTGTAATACGTAGTACGTACTAGGTTAGGTAGGAATAGTAGTATGTAGTAATGTAAGAACAAAATACTAAAGAAGACCAAAACGCTTTTTGCAAAGTTGCTACTAAATAACTGTTATTTTACAACGTTGGTAACAAGTGATTGTTCCATATTAATAACTGTTACATAATAATAGTTACCAGAAATACTAGCCACCGCTACCTTGCAAGTTATGTACTGGCTTAACAAACCCGTTACATAATTTTCATGGTTCAGTTACGCAACCAATAACGTTACTGTTACGCAGCAGATCAGCAAAAAAGGTACAGAATTGTAACGTCTCGAAAGGTAGAGGAAAGTCGCCTAATTTCGAACAGGGTCTCAATTTCGGATAGCAAGGTATTTCTGATAATCAAATGTATCAAAAAACAGAAAACTCTCCTTGGCATCGGTAACTGGTATAGCAACCTATATATCTATTAATATTTTATATTTCGACACTTCTGTGTAAGATGGCAGCAGAAAAGTTATAAAGCGTGAAAACGAGTTTTTATTTGTTTCGTCTTTTTGGCCTGTTTTGGTGTAAAAAATTGTGTTTAATTTTTGATTTCCCAACCTGGGTAAGTTAAAACGTTACTTAATACGATTGACTAATCAAAATTAAACTCCCACTAAAATACACAAAAATAGAAACAACTAACTTAAAAAGTATGCAGTTGCCTATTTTCGGACAGTATGAGATTCCCAATTTCGGGTATCCGAAATTAGGAACCCAAAGTCAAATGATACTTGCTATTAATGCGGTCCGAAGTAAAGAAATGGGGTACCTTAAAGCATCTAAGCTATTTAGTGTCCCTAAATCAACTTTAGAGGATTACGTAAAACAAACGAATAAAACACCTGAGCAACTGGTTACAGTTTCAATAGGAAGGAAACCCACACTTACTCCTGAATTAGAAGAAAATTTAGTCTCGTACTGCTTGGAAATAGACAAGAGGTTCTACGAGCGTTGGCGATATAAAGAGACTTGCATACCAGTTAGCCATAAAAAATGGTTTGCCTCATCCTTTTCTCATGAGAGAGGAGCTGCTGGTACAATGGTTGAGAGGATTCTTTAGACGTCATCCAAATTTAAGTATTAGGAAACCGCAAGCGATCTCAAAAGGAAGAATTGAAGGTTTTACTCATGAGAACGTAAATAATTTTTTTAATTTGCTTGAACCAAAGATGCAAGAAATTAATTACAATCCTGTGAGTTTAAATGTAGATGAAACTGGGGTAACAACTGTCCAATCCAAAAATGCTCGTGTTATAACTCTGAAAGGGAAGAAGAAAGTTGGAGCGGTTACCGCTGCTAAGAGAGGGTCACTGGTAACTGTTGTTTTTTGTATAAACGCAGCTGGTGGGTTTGTTCCACCTTTATTCGAGATGAAACTGGGGTAACAACTGTCCAATCCAAAAATGCTCGTGTTATAACTCTGAAAGGGAAGAAGCAAGTTGGAGCGGTTACCGCTGCTAAGAGAGAGTCACTGGTAACTGTTGTTTTTTTAAACGCAGCTGTTGGATTTGTTCCAACTTTATTCGTTTTTCCCAGGAAAAATATGAAAGCTGAGTTGTTAGTTGGGGCACCTCCTGGGTCTATCGCGGCTTGCCATCCATCAGGTTGGATTCAACAACACATATTTACCCAATGGCTACAACACTTCATTCAGTTTGTGAAACCATCCCCTGATGATCCAGTCCTTCTAATTCTTGATGGTCACTGTAGTCATACACGAAATATTGACGTTATCGAAATTCCACGTGAAAACCACGTCACAATAGTGTGTATACCACCTCATACCTCACACAAGATGCAGCCCCTGGACATATCATTTATGTCACCTTTTAAAACCTATTATTCTCAGCAAATTCAAATATGGTTGAAGCAAAATCCTGACAGAATCATCAGCTCTTACCAGATTTGTAAGCTCATATGTCCTGCTTATTTAAAAAGTGCTACTGCAGAGATTTTGGTCAATGGGTTTCGCAAATATATAAAATATATTTTCTGACCATGATTTCATAATTGAAAGACAAAGAGAAAGGACACCACCACCAAATATTTCCCAAAACAATAAAGAAGTTATTTCCTCTGGAGACGTTTTGACTGAACAACCTCAAAGACAAAATAGAAAAAAACCATTCAGACGCCTGAAAAAAATGCCAATACTATAAGAGTGGAGGACTTTAGCCCAATACCTTCCCATGCTGAAACTTGAGAATCTAGAGGAAGAAAATCTAGACAAGGCTCTAGCTACGTGATCACCAGTACACCATACAAAGACGAACTCGAGGAAAGCCTGCGAGAACAAGAGAG
Organism: Aquatica leii; assembly: GCA_035610365.1. Taxonomy (NCBI): domain Eukaryota; kingdom Metazoa; phylum Arthropoda; class Insecta; order Coleoptera; family Lampyridae; genus Aquatica; species Aquatica leii. Next base: position 111,290,584 of record CM069433.1, on the reverse strand, counting down.
AAAAAATCTTTGAATAAGAAAGGCAAGAAACCAAAACTAAGTTGTGAGTTGGCAGGAAATAATAAAAAGGAGGTTGTAAAAGGCAACAAAACGAAGAAAACTCTCACCAAAACAAAGAAAACTTCCCGAAACACTAAAAAAAATATGAATATTGCAGCGATGATGATTCATCAGATTCTGGAAGTGAGTCAGTGTTGGATGACGACTCGGACATGGACGTAGACGATGACGATACAGAATGCATGTTTTGTAATGGTTTATAGTCTGCAGATGTACAAGGTGAGCAGTGGATACGTTGCATGAAGTGCTTTAAGTGGACCCATGAACAATGTGCTAACTCAAACAAGAAGTATGTGTGTGACTTTTGTTTGGACATTTAGTCTGATTTAAAAAAATGGAGCCTAATTTCGGACACCGCATCCGAAATAAGGACCCTTTTTTTTATTGGATAAAAATGCACTTATTTTAGTTTTGTCATTATAAAAAAATTATAATTATATGTTTGTTTACATTAACTCTTGTATTATTTCAACCCATGGCCTGATGATTGCATAGGAAATAAATTTTTACATTCTTTTTTATTAAGGCATTTTGTGGTTTTTTAAAAACAGTATCCGAAATTAGGCGACTTTCCTCTATCATTGGATACATTTGCTGACTACATATCCATAACGTTACTGTGTATCAATTGAACGAAACTTCTCATTTAGTTCTTTACGGGGGTGCAAGAAATCTATCAATAAATGAATAATATAAAATTAAGTGTTTTAGTAAAATCGATAGTAAATTTAGGGAGCAAGTTATTGTCAAATGCCAAGATCTTAAAGTACCTCTACCACTCTACCATTTTATTGGAAACGTAATTAAACGAAAATTAATAGCGTGATTGGTTCGGGAAAAAATATTTTTCTCGTGAGCTGAGGAGCTGTTGGTGAAACAACAAACATTGAATTTGTTCCAGAGTGAAAAATGAATCAAAAAGGAGTATAAGTTAATTTATTTATAAATACCCTTAAATAACATTACAAGAACAACAAAATACATTTAACAGTCATTGTAGAAAATAGTTATTTACCATGAATGTATAGTAGAACACCAAGGCTTTTAATATCGCCTCAGGCTGGGGTTCTTAGAAAAATGCATGTTTCTTAGCTGGCTTTACCTCAGTTCTAAGTAAGGCATTTCAGGGCCGGGCTTAAATTCAACTCATAAGAATGGTATATTTTTGCGGAGTAATATTTTACTCTTACAACATCTTTAGAATGTTTTGTGATGCCGTTGCAATTAATATGTAGTAATAAATTTGAACATACGGAAAGGTATGAATAATTCTATTAGTCATAAATGAATTAGATAGTTCTAACAAGAGCATATCTTAGGTATTGCATTTTAAACATGATGGATAATTACGTAAATGGATTTCCAAGGAAAACATAATTAGAATAAACGAAAATTAGGTGTAATTAGTATAAATCTTGAATAAACAAGATAATTAGACTTTCTAAACTATTTGGTATGGAATTTTCAATTATTTAGACTTTTGGAGTAAGAAATATTATTTTCCTTTTTCGAATCAATGTAAACTAATTAAGGGATGACACACACTGTTAGTATATAAGTGGCTTATTATTACCCTACTAATATATTTTTGTGCGTCTACGTATCTGTGAGCAATGTAGTGCAATCTTTTGAAGATGCATTTATCTTAAAAAATAAGAATCTGTCAACTGATCTGCAACATGTAATTCTGCATATGTACGCTGTGCTAAAAAGTGAGCAGTTGAATTATAGAGAATCGGTGACGAGACTGTTTATATTAACTGGAATATCGGAACCGACAATCAAACGAATTATATCCGCTGGAAAAACCATAGATCACACAGAAAAGAGAAGAAAACCCGGACGTATTGGAAGTTGAACAAGCGACTGGAATCGTACGGCTCTGATCGTACAACTACAGCCGTGCGACTATCGTCGCTCCAGTCGTGGCATTGGAATTGCACCTTAAGAGCACAGATGCGAAAAGCAGATGATGTATTCATTCGTTTGTTATATATCAAGCATGACAGCGGCGAAATAAAGTCTATTATCAAAAGAATCTTAAAATTCTTTACAAATAACCAAAATAAAAACAAATACAGTCCATTCTATTGAACATTATGGTCCTTCGCGAGGATACAAGAAGTAATCAATCCAACAATCGATGAAATAGGTATGAAAATTCAAGTAGACCAGACGAATATATGGTAGTGTTAACTTCAAGTATTCAAGTACGTCAAACATTCTATTCGTTGGACGACTGAATAATCCAACAACTGCGTGGGCAAGTAGATTCGTCACGTAAGTCGCATTTACAACCACTTTACTCTTAGCACAATTTGAAATCAAAGTGTTAGTTTCGTACTAAGCATACAGCGATTGGCTTAAGCGAACTTCAACTTTTTTTTATATACATACATCCAAAAATTCAAGAATGACTTTAATAGAAATAAGAAGAAAATCTTAAATACTTTAATTGGCATGGCCCTTATATCCATTACCTAAACATGATGACTACCCTATATTAAAACGTAAAGATATTTACCTAATTATACTATGAGGTGACCGCAAATCCCACTGCAAAAATAAAATTGACCGCAAGTCCCACTGCATTTCACTAAAAATCTACTTGGCCGCAACTCCCACGACTTTGGTGGATTGTGGGGGAGTAGAAAGTGTAAAAACGCACTTAATCAAAACTGTCGGTGATTTAAAAATGTCAATACTATATATGAATAATAGGATTTGGGCACTATTTGAATCTGAGGAATTTCACAATGCTATTTTACTCGGCATGTTTCAAATAAATATATAGTGCACACATTAAGGTATAGTTTTTAGGTGACAGTGGGTATCCATTACGAACCTACTTTTTATTTCCTTTCGCTAATCCCGTCACAAGAGGAGAAAGACTGTATAATGAGTCGCACATTCGTACTAGAAGTACGATTGAACGAACGTTTGGTGTATGGAAGAGAAGATTTTCTTGTTTGGCGTATGGATTAAGGTGTCAGTTGAAAACTTCCTTATTAGTTATTGTGGCAACAAGAGTTTTACATAACATTGCAACTGATATGAAAGAAGATCTTCCTCCAGCACCGCACAAACATAGGAACAGGGACAAATTCCACATTTTCCCACAATAAATGAGAGACCCATCAATAATTACAATTAAAGGAAACATAATATAAATAATTATTTTTCAAATTTATAATAACACATTAATGCGTTATTTCAATGAAAACATATAAGTAAATTACAATATAACAAATTATAAAAGATTTTTTTATGGCAATTTCTATATTAAGTAATTCTAATTGTAAGTTTTGTTGCTCTTTCTTAAATGCAGCTTCATCGTCCAGTAACTTTATTTGTTTATTAATATCAAACGTTTATTTAGTAATTCATCATATCTTGCATATACGTCAGAACTTGTTAAAGCCCTTATAGTTGTTGTTGAACGTCAGCGAGATGTTTGTGCATGTCTGATCTAAAAAATGAATATACTAAATGTAATTGTACAATCAAAATTATATATTATACAATTTTTGATTTTTTTCGTTTAGGCACTTCAGTTATGTTTTTATCTTCTAATCCAACTCTATCTTCATGTAGTTTATCGATACTTAATTCTGGACTGATGTTGTTTTGCAAATTTAATGGAGTATACTTTCCCCAATTACTATGAGATAGGAGAACCTAAGGAAATTAAAACTAAAATTACACATTTTCATCAATGATATATATGTAATTACCCCACTATTAGAACTACCATCACCTAACTCGTATTCAATATTTTGTGTACTAATCGCTATCAATATTGTTCAATCGGACAATAGTTTTTTTTAATTTATAATGAATATAGTAGTTTATCTGCTTCTTCACATTTTTTCCTATTTTCATAATTTTTTTTTAAATTTTCTGAAGTTCTTAAAATATTATTCGGATTAGTTGCATTAAAATCTTGTTCAATCTTTTTCCATGCTAATTTTTTTTGTAATGGAAGCACGATCAGTTTTCTTATCTTCAATAACCCTGATGTACTTATCCCACATAATATTGAATAAATGATTTTTTTCGACATTGATAAAATTAGCACACCTACGATGTTCACAAAGAGGTTCTCTTCTGATCCTGCGTCTTCAAGAAAAATTTCAATTGGATCGTCCATTCTTTAAAACAGGTGTATAAATAAACATACTTTTTGTATATTTTTACACAAAATACTTAAATACTAAACCATATACCTTTCACGAAATAAAGTTATACACAAACAAAACTATCACACAATCGTTTAGGTTAGATTAGTAAGATAAATGTACAATTGGCGGCTTTCTTGAACAAAAGTAACCATAAAAGTGATAAAAGTAACCAAAAAAGGTCATATTGCCAAGTTGTTTGCAGGCTTAACTAAACCATTTATTAATTTAAGCGGTGCATAACTTCGGTACTTAAGCTCCACTTAAATATTGAAGCGAGTTTACTTAAACCTAACTGTAACATAAATGTGTATTGTAATAGGCTTATTAGTAATAGGATAAACGAACATACAGGATAATCACACTAACATTGTACGTTAATACTTTTATTGTTGTGTCTCACGTACGTCTGCCGTTAAATTCCCCTATTTCTCTTTTAACATAATACCTATATAGTAATAAGTGACAGAACAACAATGTAAATGATTGATTAACAAACGAATCTAATTCTTACAAATCTAATCGCTCAACCGGTTTCACTACTCTTCCTGATCGCGTCTTGATATCCTGTCTACTTGTCAACGAGTCTTCTGTTTGTAATGTTTTTTCGATTGGTGCAATTTTAGTAGCTTCTGTTTTTTCTTCCTGTTCTTTATTCCTTTGTAGTGATACTGTGACTTCCTTTGGCTGGTTTATTTCTGTGTCTGTTTTATGTAAATGACTCGAATTTCTTCTAATTATTGTATTCTGTGTGTTGTTTTTTACTAATACCGATCTTGGGTTTTCTGTATTTTGTATTACTTTTTCTCCTACCCAATTTCTATGAGATTTTTCTATTCTTACATTGTCTCCTGGTTTTAACAAAGGTAATTCGCTTGTTTTGTATCTATTCGCATTTTCAGCTTGTTTTCTTCTTAGTTGTTCCAATTCGGTAGATACGTTTTGTACAACTGTTGGTTTTAACTTCTCTATCGCGACTGGTAATGTCAATCTTGTGACTCGACTCATTAGTCTTTGGTTTGGTGATCCTAGGGCGTCACATGTGGATGTATTTCTAAAATTCAATAGAGCTAACTTGACATCTGAACCATCGTAATACGTTTTCCGTAATAAGCTCTTCGCTATTTGGACTGCTCTTTCCGCTAATCCGTTTCCTCTTGGATGGTAGGGACTGAATGTTTTGTTTTCACATGACCATTCTTGAGTAAATTCTTTGAACTTTTTTGATGAGATTTTGATGAGAATTGTCGGTTTCTAATATCTGCGGTATGCCATGTACTGCAAACCAAGACTTCAATGTGGTTGATAACTTCCTCCGAAGTCTGTGTCTTTAACTTGACAAAATCTAAAAAACCAGAGTAACTGTCAGTTATCAACAAATATTCTGACCCCTTAAACTCAAATAAGTCACTCCCGACGATTTGGAATGGTAATTGAGGTATAGGTTTATTAATAACCGGTTCACTACAGTTTCTTCTTTGAGTTCTTTCAGAAACACTACATTTTTTAATACATTCCGTTATATGTTTAGACTGTCCTGGCCAATATAATAGTTCTCGCGCTCGTCTTAGACAACTTTGCACTCCTAAATGTCCTCTATGTATTTTAATTAGCATTGTTTTTATAAGTGTTTTTGGTATTATCACTTTATTTGATTTAAATAACAACCCGTTATAGTATGAAAGTTCATCTCTATAAGTGAAATACTTTTTTACCCTGCTTGGTACCTTAGTAATTTCTTCTGGGAAACTATTATTTACCAAGTTAATTAGGTCTTGTAGTTCTTCATCTTGAACTGTATGTTCTTTAATTTCTTCTTGTGCGCCCTTTGATATAGCTAATATTACACGCACTTGAAATTCTTCTTCTTCTGGATTGACGATATTGTTGAAATCGCAATCACGGCTCATTGCATCTGCGAGTGGAATATCTTTACCCTTTTTATAAATCACTATTGGTGCATATTGTGATACATCAAATATTATTCTTTGAAGTCTCGCTGGTGCGTTTTGAATTGGTTTCTTGAATATCGATTCCAACGGTTTATGATCCGTTTCGACATATAACTTTTTACCATAAACGTATTCATTAAATTTTTTACACGCAAATTTAAGAGCTAATGCCTCTTTCTCTATTTGTGGATATTGTTGTTGGTTTGTTGTTAACGCTTTCGTTGCGTACGCCACTGGTTGATCTTCTTGAAGTAGTACTGCTCCTAGGCTTTTAGAACTTGCATCTACTGATAGTGTTAATGGTTTATTTACGTCATAGTAGCGTAAGACTGGTGGTTGTGACAATAACTCTTTTATCTTTTCAAAAGCTGTTGTTCATTGTCCCAATGCCATGTAACATCTTTTTTAAGAAGAATTCTTAGTGGTTCTATTACTTCACTCATATTTTTTATGAATTTATTTAAGTAGGTTACCATGCCTAGCAATCTTTGAACTTGTACTTTGTTTTCTGGCGTTTTTAGATTTCTGATAGCAATCGTCTTTTGAGGGTCTGCTTCTACACCTTTATCAGAAATCATGTGTCCAAGAAAATTCACTTTTGTCTGTGAGTATACGCATTTGTCTTTATTTAGCATAAGACCAGCGTCTTTTAACTTTTGTTCAATACTACTTGTTATTGTTTTTAGTGCTGATTCTGTTTCTGCATGTATCAAGATATCATCCATTGAACACTCTACGTTGGGTGTGTTACCGATTATATAGTTCATTAATTCCTGGAATACTTCCGGTGCTGAACAAAGTTCAAAAGGCAATCTTAAACAACAATACCTTTCCCATGGGGTTGCAAAAGTTAAGTATTTCTGTGTCCTTTCCGATACCTTTACTTGCCAGAAACCTTTTTCACAATCTAATCTTGTGAAGTATTTAGCACTACTTATTTTCGCTAATATTCTATTGTTTTTATTATGTTATATATTATTATATTATTAGTTTTTTGTTTTTTCTTACATTGCACTTATCACTGGAGTAGGTTCTCTTATTCTTTTGATTACTCCTAGCTTTTCCATGTGATAAAGATTTTCTATCAAGTCTATGTCATATTCGTATGATCTGATACAGCCTAATTCGTGTGACATGTTTTTTAAATTTAACTTATCTACTCTAACGATTAAGCCTAATTCTTGACATGATTTTTTTCCTAGTATTGCTGACACTTTTTCATCTACTATAATGAATTTAATTACACGTTTTATTTTTAATTTTACATGTTAACGATGTTTCACCTGATACTTTTATTTTATGTTCATTATATGTGGTTAAATATTTCGTGCTTGACGGTTTGTTTACTGCATTAAGTTTTATAGCGATGGATTTTGGTAGTACGTTGCATTGTGCACCTGTATCTAACTTTACTTTGAATTGTACGTTATTAACCTTAACAAGTTCACGGCAATCTTCTTGTATACCTTGATTAATTTTGTTAACATAAAATGTTTCCGATTCTGTACTTGAGTTACTTTGCTGCTCACTATTTTGTTTATTGACACTTTTGTAATGTTTTGTTCCTGTTTTTGGAACAATACGTTTCTAGATGACCCTTTTTATTACAAGTTTTGCATTTATGATTGTAAGCAGAACAATTTTTTCTGGTGTGTTTAGTACCACATCTTCTACAAAAAAATTCACGGTTTTGTTTTTTGTTACTTGTTCTTCTTAAGCACATTTACTTTACTGCTTTCACTTTGACCGATTTCCTGCAGTTGTTTACTAGCTTGTTCAGACGATTTACAAATGTTAATTGCTTTTTCTAGGTTTAATTCAAGTTCCGTAAATAATTTTTTTCTAATTTGTTCGGATTTTATGCCAAAAATAATTTTGTCTTTTAAAAGAGCATCGCGCAAGTCTCTGAATTCACACGTTTTAGCTAAATTTCTAATTACTGTGAGAAATTCATCAAAGGTTTCATTGTCTTTTTGTATGGGTTTAAAGAAATTATATCTTTCGAACAAAACATTGATTTTGGGTATAAAGTAATTGTTATACTTATCTTTTATTACTTTGAGATCCTTTTGTTCTGCCTCCGTTAAATTGAAATTGTTGTAGATCTGAATTGCTTCCTGCCCGATTACTGCCATAAAGGTAGCTACTTGTACTTCGGGTGGCTTTGCATATAATTGCGTTGCTGTGGCAAACCATTCAAATTGCTATAGCCAACACTTCCAATTTGATGCTCCTTCGGTATTTATAAGGTATTTGGGTGGTTTTATTCCGCTCATTGCTGCATTTCCTATTGTTACGATTTCTGGCGACGCATTTGCTTTATGCACTTTACACTTTTCTCGTTGCACTTTATTTTGTTGCTTACAATGATTGGTTTTTCTTAATCCTGTTTTCTGACACCATGTAACATAAATGTGTATTGTAATAGGCTTATTAGTAATAGTATAAACAAACATACAGGATAATCACACTAACATTGTACGTTCATACTTTTATTATTGTGTCTCACGTACGTTTGCCGTTCCACTAACTTAGATTAGAAACGGTGGATACAGCCATAATCCACCTATTAAACAATACTATAACCACCGCTGACCAGTGTTGCCAGGTTAGTCAAATGTTATGTCGCCAACTTTAAAAGGAAAAGTTGCCATAAATCGCCAAATACCAGCACAAAAAACTGTCGTCAAAATAAAACAAAAATCGCCACACCTGGCAATTGGCAACTTTCATTGCAAATGTTGCCACCTAACGGCAAAATGTAACACTCAACGTAACGTGATCATATGTTAAATTCTTATGGTTCGTTAACAATTGTTTTACGTTTTTTTAAATATTCAATAAGAAATGAAACCAAAATCGAGGTGATTTTGTTCAGTACCACAGTGCAAGAGCTATGCAATACCAGGTATCAGTTTGCACAAATTTCCCCAAAAAAAATTCAAATTAAAAAATGGGCCATTGCATTACGAATTGGAAAACCAATTTCTAAATATATGCTAGTTTGTTCATTACACTTTAAAGAGGAAGACTTTTATCCAAGTATGTAATATATAGAATGATGATTATATGAATTAATATTTTTTGTTGTAGGTACCTCATTGAAAAAAAAAGAACGTTAAAAAGATCTGTTGTACCATCATGTAATATACCTGTGACAACTCATGACACTATTACTCGAAACAAGTTTCATTCAAATAGATTGCGCAAGTATAAGTGTATAATACCAGAAGAAGATGTATGTCCAGTTGTTGTTGGAGTGGAAGATACACTTGACAGAGAGAAAGAAATTTGTTAGCAGAAGTATGTCTAACAAAAGAAAAAAATTCAATCCTTAAACCTTCTATATGTAACAAAGAGTCAATAGCATTAATACTTCCATTTTATATAATAATGCTGTGGATGGGATATACAGGAATAGACTGCGATTTATTTAATTGTCTTGTTCAGTGCATAGAAAATGAATTCTCAGGTGCGAATCATGCAGATATTACCAACTTGTTATTAGTTACTCTTTTAAAACTAAAATTAAATTTAACGTTTAGGGTGTTATCAGGATTGTTTCAAAAAAGTGAAGTGCAGTTAAAAAGCCATTTCAAAGGAACCATTCCAGTATTAGCAGAAGTATTGCGTTGTATCATATATTTGCCTTCATTTGAAGAAAATATGAAAAACATTCCAAAGTGTTTTAGCAAATATAAAAAAGTCAGACTTATACTAGATTGTACTGAAATTCCCCGTACAGCGACCAAAGTGTTTGAAGTGCAGAATTCACTGTTATTCATATTATAAATTTCAACACACTTAAAAATTCTTAATTGGTGTTAATCCAGCAGGATTTATAACATACATCAGTCCGGCATATGGTGGAAAAGTGTCAGATAAGGCTATATTTAATAATGAAGCTGTGATTAATATTCTTGAGCCATATGTAGATGAAATTATGGTGGATAAAGGATTTCTAATTGAAAATGAATGTCAAGAAGCAGGCATTAAACTAATTCGACCACCCTTTTTAAGAAAGGCTAAAAACTTTGGCAACTCTGAAACCGAAAGAACGGCAAGTATTGCAAGAGCACGCGTTCATGTGGAACGTACAATTCAAAAATTAAAGATATATAAAGTATTTTCAGAAAAAGTTTCATGGAATTTACTTCCTTACATTGACTAAATTGGAGTAATTTTAGCTGCACTTGTAAATTTATCTAATCCAATATTAGCTGAAGACAAATTTTTATGACTTCAATTGTCATTATATCCACAAAATAAATGTTGACAAGACCAAAAAATATTCAATAAATAGAATTCTTTTGTATATTTTTATTTGCATAAAATAACGTTTGAGAATCCTTACAATTTTTATTAACATGCAGTATCGTATGAAGTGCATATATAACAAACAAAACCAATCAGTTTATTACAAGTAAAACAGAAATTATATACCTCATCGGGACTAAATTAATGTTTAAAACTATTTAAATCTAAATTATCAAACAAAGGTAACCAACGGCGTCGGCAGGGGGGGGGGCATGGCCCCTTCCTGGCTGCCTCTAATAAACTCGCGGCTCGTTCTGTTTTGAAAATTTAAATTAAAACTTATGCTATTTGCGATTTTATATTCTTTAATAAATAATTATCTAAGTTCGGTACTGTACTTTTCAGTTATTAAGAGACCATTTCCCATTGGAATTTAAACTGACTGAAAGTGCTTCGCTCTACCATGTCCAACGACCGCCTAAACGGACTTTGCATGATGAGCCTTCATAAACAAAGACTTTTAGCAAACAAAACTGAATTTATTGAAGAAGTATGTGATAGATTTGGGAAGAAGGGTTCTCGAGAAGATTATTATTATTTAGTGAATAATTTTTTTAATTTTTTTTTCTTTCAATTTATATCTATTGGAAAGGTCTTCATTTGTTTTAAAAATTTGTGTTCATTTTTTTATATACACCTATATCGAAATAAATGTACCTAATTAAAAAATAACTTATAATTTTTTGGCCCTCCCCTGGAAAAGTTTCTGGCGACGCCCCTGAAGGTAACATGTTTACAAAATACGGTTTTTGAAGCTTTATCAACATCTTTTTTAAAAAATTTTCATTGTATAATTCTTCCAAAATCACACAAGTATTATCAAAAGAAGCATAAATAATAAAATGACATCTTTTAATGTTCAAAATAAACATCATCAATTGTATTTGACCGTAATAAGTATGACATTCTTTTATACTATATACATTATTTACAAACTTTACATATTTCAATTCCTTTATATCTACTGCTGAAGATATTTTACCAGAAAATGGGCATTTTATTTCAATTAAGTACTCAAAATTGTGAGTTACTCCATCAGGACTACATGCCAACGAAGGATATTTTGGATGTATAATTACGCCACACTTAAAGACTTTATTGGAAGTGTATAATTCATAGCACATACGAGATGATTCTTCCTAAAAATTAAATTTTTTTTGTGTATTAAATGCAGCTGGAAGAACTTTTTGTACAAACCTGTTGATAACCATGGTTAAGAAAACCTGTTGGATTTAAAAACGATTTCACCTTTTTAGTCCAATCAGGAGTCTTATTTTTACCATAGGTATATAATCCATAACATGTTGTGCCGGTTATGCGATATTTAAGTTCTTGTCTCCATATATTATTGTTTTGTTGTAGAGTTTTGTTATAAATACGCACACAGTCTTCACCAGATATAAGCACATGTTTTTTATAAAATTTAGTTTGCGAAAACTTGTAGTTATCAATAAATGGTACATTTTCTTTTATGTTTTTAAAAATATCTTCAGCTGAAATATAGTTCTTCGGATCTAGATTTGATGTTGCAACAGAAATGGTAGTGACACATTCCATAGCATTTTCTGCTAGGTTTGGGCATCCATTGTCGAAAACTGGTATATCGGATATCAATCTTCCACGTCTAAATTTAGCCAATGTTGAATTCCGCTTACCTATCGAACTAAAAGTTAGTAATAAATAAAATTGTTTAAGATATACATACAGTTTAACAAAGCACTTAAATTTTTCTGTTTTGCGTGTTCACTAATTAGTACTGCAGATTTCTGCATACTAACATGGCAATAGTCTCTTATTCGTATTGGCTTTTTATAGTCTGCTTGACTCTGTTTTGTACAATCCTTTCTCCATTGTTGTTCGACATCAGTGCATGATATTTCACAGATCTCATTTCTAAATTAAATAAGAAAACAAACTTAAGAAAACAAACTTAATTAATAATTTAATTTTCTGACTATATGCATTTTATATATATAACCTGTTGATATATAACAACACTGCCACTACATGTTTACACATTCCACCTTCACCTGCCTTACATGTACATTTACACAACCAGTTTCTAGGTTCACAATACAATTGGACATTTACTACATGTGGGTCCTTTTGGATGGCAGAAGATTGCAATACATACGCTATTACATTCTTAGAATTTTTAGAAACACCACATTTTACAACGTGACCGGCCAACCTCACTGCTTCTCCTTCACGTAATTCTTTTAATTCGTAATTTTCGCATTCTTTTCAGGTAACGCACGTTGCTGCTATCAGATATTTACTATAGAGCAGCTGTAGGGTTTTTAACTTGATCACCATTTGTTTATTTTTATGGCGCCCTCTATCGACAGTGTTATTTCCCAATACTAAAACCAAAAACAAACTTTTGCAAATGTAGTACGAAGGCAAAAAGATTAAAATTTGTATCCCCTATGAACTTCCTCCGAGTACGAATGCAAGAAACAGAGTACCCGCGTGTATTAAGCTGTAAGAGGCAAATATACATCTTGTTACACTGGTTTTATTGTAACAACAAAAAAAAGAGGCAACAGCTAACACAGTTTCCCTGGAGAGGAAGTCGCAGGCTTTGTGATGCAAAATTATAGATTAAAGCTAAAAAAAGGCGCCAAGACAATGAAGGATTAAGAGGATTCTTCCATTGCGCATTAGAGTAAATTACAGTGTAGTCCTTCTTAACTAATATTTTGGTTACGAATGAAATCTGAATTAAAATATTTTGCACATATGTAGTTTAAAGATGATCGTAGGGCGTATCGCATTTAGATTTTTTTTTTAATTTTGAATGGTCATTGCTTCTTTCTTAAAGTATGTAAAATTTGTAATAATCGTAAGCACGTAATAAGCAAACCTTTACATATTTTTAAATTTTAAATGCGTACCGGCCTAATGTAATACTTTATTAATGTTACCTGAAAATATCAACCCAATATCTTTTATAATAACAGAGATAAACAATAAAAACAATTACAATACTACACTGAAAATCGCAATGAAGCGTTGTTGCAAAATGCTGACATCTGCGTTAATTACTGTTACATACGTTGTTATCGCGAATGAAACTCGCGGCGTCGTAACTTGCAATTCGAAATACGGGGTTTGTTCAGAAAATATGCAATTTTAGTATACACATGATTATATAGCAGTTTTAGATCTTTTTTAAATTAGTAGGAAAATAATATATTCGAAAACTTTTATTAATTAAATTAATTAAACAATAGTTAATTCTTTATAATAGATATATTTACTAAAATATACATTAAATCATCGTAAAACGAAAAATCAAATTAAAAATTTACTTTTTCGGTTTCGTTTTTTGTGCCTTTTTCCCTTTGTGGCGCTGTTGCGCTTCTGTTATATATTGAGGATCGCGTATTGGCATATTTCGTATATGTCTCGGATCTACAATTTCAAGAAGGACGCAATTTATATAAAACTGAATTAATTTAGATTCCATATGGTTTTTCCAAAAATCAAGGACATATTCAACTTTTAGTGGAAATGATGGTCCTGTCAACACCGCCAACAAACAGCATCTCCTATTAGTGAGCCGTAATTGTCCTTGAATTTGGTAGTACCATAGATGTTTTTTGTTTATTTTCTAACCTGTTTTTTTATCATATGTCCAAAATTTGATTTTTTTAATTTGCAATATCCTCTTCAACTGGTTGATTGAATGCCGAATATGGACATTTCATCTCAACCGTAAGGTTTTCACCGATTAAACCATCTAGGAATGCACTAATGAAATTAAACTCTTCGTCAATAAATAGGCCATTGTCTGTAATAACGACATTCTCTTGAGCTTCAAGGGATTTCTTGGCAATACTTTCGTATTGCCGACGATGTTTTAAAGACGCTACGTTTGACAAGTCGCTCTTGTCATACCACAATTTGCAAACATTAACTTGTACTAGTTGTATCTCGTCGATTGCAAATGGAATGAAAATGAGAAGCAGTTATTAGTTTTCTACGTAATTCAAACCACAATGCACTATCAGTTTGATGTATTGTGTCCTTTTCTATTTTATTTCTTTCTTCGGATGAAAGTTAAGTTTAAGAGATTCAAAAAATTTTTCTTCAATTTTGTATATTTCTGTATCTGTCTGGCTTTTCACAAAATTCTATGTAATCGACGCCTTGTTGAGATTTATTTTCGCGTTTAGATAAGCGTTTCTTTTTTTGAAACAGTCTTCTTTTTTTTTAGATTTTCACTTTTAAGTTTTCTTCTTGTCTCCAAACAAATTAAATGGGATTTTATTACACCTAAAGCACCACATGAAGGAGGTCTCTGGGAAAGAGCAGTGAAGTCTACTAAATTTCATTTATATAGAGTTTTAAATAACACTCATCTTGATTACGAGGACTTTTATACAATTTTAACAAAAATTGAAAGTGTTTTAAATAGCAAACCTTTATCAACGTTACCTAATGATAGCCAAGATCCAAGTCCATTGACTCCAGGACACTTCCTTATCTTACGTACGTTTAATGCTTTGCCAGAACATGACTTTAATCAAATTCACCCAAATCGTATTCGTCTGTTTAACCGAATGCAACAAATAGTACAACATTTTTGGTCAAGATGGTCACGCGAGGTTGTGCCCGAATATCAACGTCGTGTAAAATGGTTTCAGCGTTTACCTAACCTTGCACTAGTTGGACATGTTGTACTCATACAAGAAGATAATCTACCTCCCTTGCAATGGCCATTGGGTCGTATCGTGAAAACTCATCAAGGAGATGACAATGTTATCCGTTCTTTAACAATCAAATTAAGTAACGGAAGAGAAATTAAACGATCAATAATAAATCATCGTGTGTGTATTTTACCAGATGATTCAAATTGAGAGTTGTAAGCCATTTAAAGTTTGTAATTTTAATGTTTTTCAATGAAAGCATTCTTGTTTATTTTGTAGTTAAATGTAATACTTTAGTTTTTTTGTTGTTTGTTGCCATTTGTATTTTTCATCATTTTTTTGTATTATGTGACTTATGTAATTGTATTAGCTTTAGTTGAAACGCCTCTAGGTCATTTCAAGGTGGCCGCTGTTAATAATTGTGTAAAAGGAATGTATGTTGCTTAGTAAAAGGCGCGTATTTTATATACAACTTAATATAGCAAAGTGTGCGTACTTGAAATCACGTTAGAGTTTTTTTTGTTATTATTAATTAACGACAGAACAATGTTTTGCATAAGTATAAAAAAAAATAAAAAGTATTTTATACTGTGTTTTAAATCTAAAACTTAATAACACTACATTATGTGGCTGTTTTTTCCACTTTACCCAATGTATATGGAAACATATCCAAGAAGTAGGATTACAACGAAGGTACAATAACGATCCCGATTTTGCCTTGCAATTAAAACAACTAGCGGCTTTAGCTTTCGTACCCGAGGACCACGTAATTGCTTCTTACGAGGAATTAATAGACAGTGAGTTTTACACTGATAATGAGAATATTTTATTACCAGTCACCAATTATTTCGAAGATACTTGGATAGGTCGTCTAGACAGAAGACGACGAAGACAACCACTATTTCCAATGAACACGTGAAATGTTAATTCAAAGCTGGTGGAAAATTTGCCACGAACAAACAATGTGGTAGAAGGATGGCACAATAGCTTTGCCTCCACACTTAACGCCAATCATCCATGTATTTGGCAATTTATAAAAGCATTAAAAAAAGAGGACAGCCTCAATTGTGTAAAAATAGAGCAATTAATAGCAAGCAACATAGTCCCACAAAGGAAAGTGTATAAAGACACAGCACAGCGCATAAAAAATATAGTTGCTGACTATGAAAATCGTCCAATTATGGAATATCTACGAGGAATTTCACATAACTTTCAATTCCAAATGTAGATAATATACCTATTTGAAAAACCTCCACCAAAAAAATTAAAATAAATATAAAAAATTAGAAGTAAAATGACCAGCTGTTTTGCAACATGGAAATAATTTGAATAAAACAAAATACAAAAAAAACTTTTAAACAAGCCAGTACAAGTACTGCCAGTCCTAAGCCTGGAGAAAGTGCGAAGGAAAGTTTACGTATCTATTCGGTGTACGTAATGGTCTGTGTTCAAATGTCTCTGCGTCCAAATGACGTTGCGACCAAATATCGCGTCCAAATGAAGTTACGACCAAATATCGCGCGTCCATTTGTCGTGATACGAAAAATTTGAAATGAAACACGAATTCAGTGCGGAATCAATTTCAAGAGTCATTATTTAACAAACGATGCTGAGTACGGTCATATTGATGGTAAGCATAATTTATACTAAGTATTTAATATCACCTCGTGTGCATAAAATTCGTTACAATGAAAATTCCTTTACTTTGCAAACCAAGCGAAATTTTGAAATATTAAATTAAACTTTCGTTAGACGCCTAAAGGTATATATATAAGAACGTATTTTTTAATGTTTTTTTAGGAAAATGCCACTGTGGATGAGTTTTCCGTGGTGTTTTAAAAAATTTTTGATGATTGCGTAAAAATGGAACTGAACAATGTGGAAAACGGAATTTGAGAGGTGTTAATCAAAAGAGAGTTGGAGGAATCTTATGTCAAAAAAGTGTGGAACTTCATAGAGCTGAAGAAGCAAGGCGGTTCTAGTCTCCAGGAGGGCCTGAAGCTCCTCTTCTTTATAAAGCTGATATTTTGCATAAAGCAAAGCATAAAAAATTGCTTCGGAGTATCTCGATCGGAATCCCATCAAAGCTCTCGAAATTTTGAAAACCACAGCATTTAAAAAAAAATACTATAAACAATATAGGACTATATATATATATCCATTTTATGTTATTTATTTCACGTCTCATCAGATTCAAATTTATAAACAATTATTAAAACAAGAACACGTTCCATTATATATTGACGCAAGTGGTGTTAAGGTTAATAGATTGAATAGACCGGATAAAACGTCTTCTCATTACATTTTTTATATCATGCAGTCATGAATTCCATTGGTGAACAGTTTTCAGTTTTACAATTCTTGACTGAAATACATGCATCGACTTACATTAGATTTTGGTTAATGGAGTGGTGTAGCCTAGGTGCACCACGTCCTAAAGAAGTCATAACAGACGCTACACGAGCTTTATTAACTGCCATTATAAAAGAATTTACGAATTATTCAACCATCGAACAGTATGCAGATGCTTGTCGAAATACAACACCAGAGTAGTATGTACGCATCGACATTGCTCATTTTATAAAAACATAAGCAAATTCTTCAAAATCTACGTTAAGTAAAGTTCGTACTTTTTATCTTGCCGTCATTGGGCAATTAGTATTATGTCGTGAAGTAGAAAACGCCAGAACATTTTTGAAAGCTCTATTAGTTATTTCAGAATGTGAATTAGAAATTTGCAAGCAACATCTATAAAATCGTATTGTAAGATTTATAAGCAATTTCTGAAAAATTTGATTACTGGCACAGAAACAATTTTTAACGAAGAAGAACTAAAAGAAAATTCCGTAATATCTGAATAACTATAGAAGATTATTTAACGTTAACATCAAGAATATTAAAATATTGTGAAATTTGTTCTTCAAATACTACAGCAAACATTACAGCAACTACTAAAAGACCTTTAAATTTAACATTTGTATATTTAGTCGATATGAATATAAGTATTTTAAATAATACATACAACTCTTAACGTTCATACTTCAGAAGAATCACATAACGTTCGCACAGGGGCCATTTAGACTCCAACGAATTGAAATGTTTACAGCATTAAAACTATTAAATTCTTTAAGTCCTAAAAATATAGAACATTATTTGAGTATTCCTTTGTCACAGTTAGACGGCCATGAATCTCATTGTAAACGCGCTAGAATTTTTAGCAGCTGCCTTAAAAATAGTCTGGTGCTGTATGCTTATCAACCATTGGATAAAGCGTTTTTTGGTCATTTTAAGAAATACTTCTTTCAGGAGGCCAGAAACTAGATGATACAACACCAAAATAGGAAACTTTCTAGAGTGATAATTTCTACATAAATTGGAAATGCAAGGGGCAAAGCAGCAACTGTGTCAAATGCTGTCGCTGGTTTCAGAGGTTGTGGAATTTTTCCATCCAGTTCAGAAGCAATTCCGAACCACTTTTTCTCAATTTCCGATGCAGCATTAACAAACGAACAAGCTCCAGTTATTGATCAAAACGTGCCCTCCACATCCAACTCTACAGAGCCCTAGCAAACTAACATGATGACGAAGAAGAAACTCCATCAAAACTTGTTCGAGAAAGCGATCCGATTCCTCTTATTCCCACAGAAGTTTTAAAACTGAAACAGCAGGCGCTACCATTAACATCTTCCATCAATAGCGTAAAACGGCGCCTTGTTGCATAAAACAAGAAAACTACTGCAAACAAAAACAATAGCGCATCATCAATTAATATTTCTTGGTGGGACATAGTTCACTGATGCTAGTGAAAAACGCCCCACTAAAGCTTTTTTAAATACCGTTTCTTACATCTAAATGTTAAGTTTATTGAAAAATATTTTATTATAGGATTATATGTGTTATATTATGATAGTATATAAATATTCACGGAAATATAGTCAATTTATTTAATTTATACCAAATTTGAGACGTATTTCACTGTTTTACCATATGGAGTGAATAACATAGAAAATGGGGAAAATTGTTCATCTATTGTCCAACGTCCTGAATCATTAATTAAAAGTATCTTTAGAATTAAATCGTTCATTGACATTTTGATTTCAGGCGTTTTGCCCAGGGGCACCAATAGATATTTTTCTTTTGCCAATCAAAACGATTCCCTAAAATGGATTGATTTCTTAAATACTAAAGCACTTGCTAAATATACATTTCATTTATTCTATATTTTTTTTAGATATGAGGGTGTAACATATGTTGAGCATTGGGATAAGTTTAAAAATCGGGATGATGCAAATCGAAATTACATTTCACATGATGGTCTACATCTTACTGTCAGCGGTGTCCAACTTTTATTAGATGTTTTATTGAAAAGTATTAAGATAAGTAGTATGAATGTTACCTTAAATTCTTTATTTACAAAATGCTCTCGCTCTTCTATTTTAACCAAACCACTACCTATATTGTCTCATTCATTTGTAGTTAGAAAGTATTCATGTAAAGTGAATGACAAACCTTATCGTCCTAAAGTAAATTCTAAAGAAAAAATGCGATTATGTCCAATGATGATGGAGCAATTAAAAATGCAATTACATTCCTTTTTGGTGGAAACACCTTTGTAAAAGATATAAGAGAAAAGGCAGTAAAATTAAAGATAAACTTTTAGCTACTGAAGTTTTTCAGACTTTGTATTATATATTTGAGGAACGTAATAAATTGTCTCTGGAAATTCTTCTTGCGGCGTTTATTAATAAATACGCATCTACGGCACTAGAATTTATAGAATATTTTAATGTTTATTATCGTCATCGTCCAGAGCAATGGGCCATGTGCTTTCGTAATTTTTCTCATGCACGCACCGATACAAATTTATATTCCGAATCATTTCATAGTGTTTTGAAAAACAAATAACTAAATAGAAAATCGAATTCTCGCGTCGATAGGCTTATACGTGTATTACTTGATAACGAACAGGAGCGATTTTTAAAGAGAGATGAAAAAGTTCCAAAAGGTTTTCAAATTCCTGGTTTTTATAATACTCGTCACAATTGATGATACGTTAGTTTTCGTTGGAACCGAACCATGTAGGTACTAGGTCAATCAAGTCTTCATCCGAGTCCAATATCTATAGTGTTCGATGCGTTAATCATAGTTGCCACTTACAGGACCATTGTTCATTCATGTTTAAGGCGATGTTCTCATATGTATGAATGTAATTGTTCCGACAATATTTTATGTAAACATATTCATAACATACATTCAACGAGAATTTGTAATCCTGATGCATACAGACTGAATTGCCTAATATGCGAAATAACGGATGAATTAATTAATGAATATTCTAAAATAACTATCAGTTAAATCTACCCTCTGAATGGGTAAAGAATAAGAAAATGACCCCTCAAAAAAGTATAGTAGAAGTATTTTTAGAAATGTTGCTCTTCGAACACCATCGAAGTTAAGTATGATATTTTGATGATCAAGTACTCTTGAAATCATAACTTTATGAGGAAACTTCTCAAATTGAACGTCTTTTCGATGAATCAAGGCGACTTCTTCCTCAAATGTTTACAGAGAATTCTCGGTATGCAGTTAAAGTGTGTGAAAAATTAGCTTTCTTAACAATTCTACCTAAAAATGTAACAAAGGTGTTGAAAAAAGTTGGTAATGAACAAACCACATACTATCTATCATCTAAAAAGTATTGAATATAAACTAGAAACGTTAGAATTGAGTTATTTATCCCTTATCAATGATAGACATTTTACAGAAGGATGCTTGTATGACTGTATTGATTTTTATTTGACAATTATTATTATTACAGAAAAACACCCTGAAATATTAGTTATGCCATGCTGATGTCTTTACAACTCTTATTTTTTAAGTACCATAAATAATGTAAATGATTTAGGATTTACTAAATTAAATTTTAATTCCAAGCGATTAATGTTTATTCCTGTTAATGTAGACAACAATCACTGGGCTCTTTATATTATTCATATAAATCAGAAAGTCGTTCATTTTCTAGATCCAAGTGGTAAAGGTCCCATAAAACAAACTTCCTTAGCTGTGCTTAATGTGTTGCAAACGTATCTGTCATCTAGAATTTTAAATATATCATCGTTCTTGTTAAATGTTCCTCTGCATTCGATTCAACGCGATAGTTCCAGTTGTGGAGTATTTGTGTGCTAATATTGTTTAAATTGGTTACAAAATTTAAGTTTAGAAATTTCACTTGATCTTCGTATTTTAGTTTTATATTAAAGATGAGAAAACATATTTTTCAAACAATTAATGTTGAAGTTTAGTTAGCTTTGAACAGCAGCTTTCCTACAAATTAATTTTATATATGAACAATACTACTTGAATCAAACTTTACTCAGTGGAATACTTGTGAAAACATAAGTTCGAATTGAATTATAGTTTTTAGTTTAGGAACCTAGAGTAAGCTACCCAATCTTCAGATAGTGAAAATGTCAGCATGGACAAACGCAATAGAGAAGAAAAAAAGTACTTGTAAACAAGAATAGGTAAGATCTGAAAATGATAGTAACTTAAACAATTATTAAAAATTTATAATGACGTTTCTATAATGGTAAATGAAACGAATCTATTCGCTACACAGACTCTGGAAGGAGCTGATGACATTTTTAGTGCTTCACGTCTTCACAACTGGACACCAACCGATGCTCACGAAATGCAACAATTCGTTGGCTTACTAGGATGGATGTGTGTGGTGAAAGTTCCTAAGCTTTCCGATTATTGGTCTCAAAGTGCTTTGTTTTCATTTCCTTTGCCCAAAAACGTTATGTCACGTAACCCATTTGAGCTCGCACTGAGATTCTGGCATTTTGCCAATAATGAGGAAGCAACGCCGGGAGATCGAACCCACAAATTAAATAAAATTTTTAACAAGTTTATAAAAAATTTCAAAAACATATATACGCCAAGTCAAAAAGTATGTTTAGATGAGGCAATGGTGCCCTTTAGAGGACGGCTGAGCTTCCGCCAATATATCCCATCAAAAAGGCATCGTTATGGGATAAAGCTATATAAATTATGCACTGAGAGGGGATATACTTGGAATGTGAGTATTTACGTAGGAAAAGATAAAACTAACGACAAAACACAATCAGCTTCATACAATGTTGTTATGAATCTCATTGAGGGATTACTTAACGAGGGACGAACACTTTACGTAGATAATTTTTACACCAGTGTTCCTCTGGCCTATAGATTACTTCACTTGAAAACGCATCTGGTGAGCACATTGTGATCAAACCGAAAATACATCCCGAAAGAAGTTGCAACGGCCAAGTTACGAAAAGGTGAAATAATAGCCAAAGAATCACCAGAAGGCGTAACAATACAAAAAAGGTTCGACCAGAGAGACGTTCGCATGTTAAGTACTTGCCATTTAGGAACTAAAACCGTTGTTACCAAGTCAAAACGTCAAACTGAAAAAATAAACCCTAAATGTGTTGCAGATTATGACAAAGGAAAAGCTCCTGTTGATGTAAGTGACCAACTATAACACCGCATTAAGAAGATGCAAGAAATGGTATCCCTAGTAGCACAAAATATTTAATAAATATATATCCAATATTTATTATAGATTAAATGTTGGTTAAATATATATAAGATTATTTCAATAATTAATAAATATTGAAAAAAAAAAACATTTGATTTTCAAGATTTATAAAATATTAATAAAATGTTGATAAAAGAATATATTTTTTAAAATATTTATTTGATCATTATCAATGGGATATTTTTATTATTTTGGCATGTCTTATATATTAGAATTGTACTTTAATGATGATTTGTTGCGAAAAAGTATTTTAGAGAACTTGGTAATTAACTTATCTTTTAATGTTGACGGTTTACCATTGTTTAAAAGTTCCAATTCACAGTTATGGCCTATTTTATGTAGATTACACTTAAGAGATTTAAAAATTGATCCATTTGTAGTAGCACTTTTTTTTGGAGATTCAAAACCTTTTGCTGTAGATCAGTATCTAATGCAATTTATTGCAGAAATTAATGAGTTGACTACAAATGGATTTCATTACAATAACTTAACAGTACCGTTGAAAATTTTTGCAATAAGCTGTGATGCCCCAGCTAGAGCTTTTATCAAAGGAATTAAAAGCCATAATGGATTTTTTGGATGTGAGCGTTGCATTCAAAAAGGATCATACATAAACAAAAAAATGGTTAATGCAGAAAATAGTTCTGTTTTAAGAACTGATCAAAATTTTAGAGCAAAATTATTTATTGAACATGATTTGATAAATACACCCTTGTTAGATGTAAAGGGTATTAATATCATACAGCGTTTCCCGCTTGAGTACATGCATTTGTGTTGCTTGGGAGTAATGCGAAAATTACTGAATTACTGGGTACGAGGTTGTCAATCAAATTCTGCAATACGATTACCAGTTACTTTAAAAATCAAGTTGTCGAAAAGATTAGAATACTATTCTAAATTTATTCCTTGCGACTTTAATAGAAAATATAGGTCACTCAATGAACTTGATAGATTTAAAGCTGTTGAGTTACGGTGTATTTTATTATATGTAGGACCGGTGGTCTTGAAAAGTATTCTTCCTTCAGAACTATATGAACATTTTCTTTTGTATCATTGTGGTATGCGCATTTTGTTAACTTCAAGCTTTATTAATACTGAATGGATTACTACAGCAAAAGAAATGCTCCTACATTTTGTTACAAAATTTTCAAAATTGTACAGTTATGATTCACTTGTATACATCGTACACAATTTAATACATTTACCTGATGATGTTCTGTATTTTAAGGATACTTTAAATGAATTCAGTTGCTTTCCCTTCGAAAGTTACTTAGGGAAGCTAAAACGTTTGTTGCGAAGTCCAAATCGTCCATGTGCACAAATTTGCAAAAGAATATTTGAAAATAATTCTGTTCAGTATGAGATGATTTCTAAAAGTAATTCATCCGTAATAAATCAACAATCTAAAACGGTACATTTTTCTAAATTTAAAGTTATCTTAAATAATATTAAAGACTGCTACGTGTTGCTTAAATCAAATAGAATTTTTAAAATCCTCGAAATAAATGACGAATTTCATGTGTCTGGATTTACGTCAAGTCAACTTCATAATTTTTATACATATCCCATACCTTCCAATCATTTAGGCATCTTTAGGTTTAATACTCTTAATCATATACAATATACATATAGAGAAAATTACTTTATCAAACATAAAAAGCAAGTGTTTGGTCTTGCCATATACTGATTATTTTGTAGCATTCGAATTAATGCATATAAATTAAATTTAACAACGTATGTATTATTAATAAAATTTTAATATACTACTCTGGTGCGTTCTTATAAAAATTAGTTTTAAAGCATAAATGTTGGTATTTTTTATCTTATGCGTAAATGTTTATTACTTGAATTATTATTAGATATAATTAGTTATTATTTCTTTACTGCAAGAATGTGGGACATTATTATATGGTGTGATGAAGATGCGATTGATTTTGTACCTTCTGTGTGGGCAAGTTCTGATTATAAACAATATAAATACCCAATAGGATTGAACCAAAATAAAATACGTGAAATCATATATGAATGTAAAGACATTGTAGAGAATTATCGTTGGTGTCAAGCAAAAGTAAAAAAAACAAATATTAAATCGCTGCAAAGAGCGAAAGATTTATGTTCCAAGGGTCTGTACACCTCAAATTTAGATACGTCAGATGATGAAGGATGTAATACCTCTGTAAGGAAAAAAGACGACTTATTGAAGAGTACGATGCAGGAGACAATAGTAGACAAAGACAAAGAAAAATACATTGGAGTGAAGAAAATTTAAATCAAGAAAAGTTAGAAGCAGTCGAAAACAGAAAAAGATTTACTTTTCCAGTAGATACAACAGAGGAAGTGTGCTATGTACATAAAGATGATTATTTTGTAAATAACTAAACTCTAAGAATATTTTGTATGTTAAAATTAATAGATCCACAGTCCAATGCTAATTCTGTGCCTTCTGTAACTTTCTACAGTAATAGAGAAGGTGGTACTGTACATACTGATGGTACGTATATCATGCTGAAAAATTTGGTTATAATTTTGTTTTGCCAGATGTTCATTCAATTTCAAGCAGATCAACTCCTACTGGTTCATCTGGTGTTTTTCCCAATCATGATCAGCACACTGGTAAATACAACTTTTTATTGATTTTTTTAATGTAAGTGAAAAATCTTAATTTTTAGAACTTTTACAAACAATTTTAAAAACTCGAATTGAAATCAAGTTTGAGATAAATGAATTAAGGAAAAAAGTTGATAAAATTGAAAATAAAGAAATTAATCAAAATAAAGTGGATTTTAGATTACAAACGACGACATTTGTAGACAAATTGCCTATCAACAATCTATCTGAAATTGATGAAATTGAGGATTTGATTAAAAATGAAGAAATATTCAACGAATTAGTAAGCATGCCACAATTAAATGAATCCGTTTTGACAATTTTTTTAGGTTAATTTTTTATATTTAGTGGGTGGAGAAAACTATGTTAGAATGGTCAACTCAGTAATGAAAAAATTGTTGCGACGTGAAGTAGCCGTAAAATTTTCAGACGTCGGAAAAAAACAAAAATTGCCCTTTTGCAATTTGAAAATATATAAAGCAGTACATAGTAAGTATATTGTATCTATACTTTGTTTTGCAAATAAGCTACTTAAAAATCTTTTAGTGGCGATCAGAAAGAGGCATAATAGTACAACATGTTTCATACACCTTTATGTATTTTTAGTGTATAAGGTTTTGGTGAGATGATTGATGAATAAACACCCTTGTAACTTATTACAAATATTTGTATTCTTAATTTACATCATTTAAATAACCATTACATTTTATTAAATCTGAGAAGATGGCCGCGTTGCGTGCGCACCCCCTTATTCTGGCTTTACACCGTTGCCGGCTGGCTTATTAAATCCTATATAACATCCCCCTTTTTAAGATTAATAAAACAATATAAAAATAACGCAAAACACTATTTTACCCTAATTATTAAATCCTATATAACATCCTCCTTTTTAACATTAATAAAACAATATAAAAATAACGCAAAACACTATTTTACCCTAATATGTAATCCTTAAACTTAGTAGGCAATCGCCTTTCTCTTATAGGTCTATAATTGGTGATTGGTCGAGATTCAGTCACAGTAGTTGAGATGTCGTCACTTGGGTTCTCGTTACTTAAGTCTAGATCAGGTGGTGTCACTTTAAAAATTGGTTCATTTAACGATTGTCTAAGATGAATGCTATTTCTTCGTAAGAGCTGGTTATTTTGCGTTTTCACTATGTAAGACCTTGGTTCATTACATTTATCAACAACTTTACCTGGCTCCCACGTGCCATTACGATTTATAGTTATATTCTCTCCTTTCTCAAAGTTAGTTTGTGGTTTTGAGGTTCTGTCATAATAATATTTAGCCAACGCCTGTTTATCAATTATTTTTTTATAAGCGGGAGACGTATTTGTATGATTTGCTAATAAATTTTGACTAATAGGTATTTTTGTTTTAAGTTTTCTTCCCATGAGCAGTTCTGAAGGTGTATAACCAATTCCTGTAATTTCCGTTGATCTATAAATTAGTAATCCACTATCTAAGTCGCATCCTTTTTTTAATATTGATTTAGCTATTTTTACTCCTGCTTCTGCAAGTCCGTTGCTTCTTGGATAGTGAGGACTACTAGTAATAATTTCAAAGTTATAGGTGTCAGCAAATTTTTTAAAGTTATAAGAAGTGTATGGCATGTTATCTGCAATTAATGTTTCAGGAATCCCGTGTGTTGCAAATACATTTTTAAATTTATTAATTAGTTCAATGGATGTTTTATTGTGAATAGGTATAATTTCCAACCACTTCGAATAGTAATCAAAAATTATTAAAAAGTTTTGTTTTGCATATTCGCAAATATCCGACGCGATTTTGGAAAATGGTTTATTTGGTATTGTATGATTTATGAGTGGTTCCCTGCACTTATTTGGTTTATACTGTTCACATGTCTGGCAACTACTGACATACCGCTTAATATCCGATATTAATGTAGGCCAGTAAAAACTTTGTTTAGCTAGATTGAGAGTTTTATTTATGCCGAAATGACTCTCATGTGCTAATGCCATCATGTTTTGTCTTAAAGAATTTGGTATAATTAAACGGTCATTGTACAACAAGATATCTTCAATCATGGTGATATCATGTTTTATATTAAAATAAGATGCTAATTCTTTTGAACCTCTTTGAGGCCATTGATTAACACAAAAACGTTTAATTTGTTTTAAAATTGGGTCCTTATCGGTTTCTATCTGTAATTCTAATTTTTTATTTTCTGTAATGTTCACAATGCTTTTAATGTTGTGTACTACCTCTAACATTGAAGGGTCATCAGGTTCTTTTTTAACTATATAATTTCTTGATAATAGGTCTGCAACGTGCAGATGTTTTCCTGGCATGTAATTTACATTAAGTTCATATCTCAACAATTTTAGTTTAATTCTTTGTAGTCTGGGTGACACAATATCCGCGAATTTCTTATTCATTATTGCTACCAAAGGTTTATGGTCTGTCCATAACGTAACTTTATGCCCATAAATGAATTCGTGAAATTTTGAGACGGCAAACGCCATTGCTAAAAATTCTTTCTCGATGTTGGCCCAATTTTTTTCATTGTCCGTTAAGCTTCGTGAAGCGAAGGATACCGGTTTTCCCTCCTGCATTAAACAACAACCGAGACCCTCTTTAGAAGCATCTGTTTGAATTGTGATGTCTTTTGCAGGATCAAAATTGGCCAATACAGGGGCTTCTGTCAATAATTTTTTTATTTGTTTAAAAGCTAGGTCATGCGTTTCGGTCCAACAGAACAAAACGTCATACTTTAACAAATTGCGAAGAGGTGCTGATACCTCAGAGAAATTTAGTATAAAACTCCTGAATAAATTGAACATGCCTAGGATCTTTTGCAAATCTTTCTTACATGTGGGGCTAGTTAAATTTAATACCGCTTCAACCTTTTGTTTGTCTGGTTGCATTCCCCGTTCTGAAAAAAACATGACCAAGATATTTTACATCCCTACGTCTAAACTGAATTTTGTCTTTGTTAAATTTTATATTTAAATTTCTTGCACGTTTCAAAACTTTACTCAAAATACGATCGTGCTCATTTTGATTCGCCGCAGCTATTAACACGTCATCTAAATATACTATGACGCCCTCAATGTCACCAAAGTTTTCAAAATTGATTCTTTGAAACAACTCAGGAGCAAAATTTAAACCGAATGGCAACCTTAAAAATTTGTAAAAACCGAATGGCGTACTGACTGTACACAAATTACTACTCATATCATCCAATTCGATGTGATAAAATCCGTCTTTCAAGTCAAGCACAGTAAACCAACTCTTACCATTTAACTTGGAGCACACCTCCGCTACAGTGGGTATTAAACACGGTTCCTTCTGTATATTTTTATTTAGGTCCACCGGATCGAGACATATCCGCAACTGCCCATTTGGCTTCTCGACAGTTACTAAGTTACTAGCCCAAGTGACTAACCCATCCACTTTTCCAATAATTTTAGTTTTTTCTAAATGATCTAGAGTTTCCTTTAATTTTGGCTTAATTGTTATTGGTACACGTCTAGGTGGTCTTACTACTGGGACTGCCTCTGGTTTCAAATTAATTGTACATTTTTGTTTAAACTTTCCTACTCCTGAAAACAAATCAATATTAGCATTTAAGAATTCATTTATGTCATTAAATTTCAACCTATCATTATTTATAACATTGACTCTTTTAATTAAATTAAACTTAATGCATGCATCTAATCCTAAGATTGGTAATTTATCCTCATCTATTATTACAAAATTTTCTTGACTGTTAATGTTTTTAAATTTTACATTAAGACTAACAGTTCCTAGAGGTTTTAATTTTGATCCTCCATAGGCCTGTAGTATTATGTTTGTGCTGTTGTATTTTAAATTTGGGTTTAATTGTTTAAATACTTGTTTTGGCAAAATGTTAACCTCACTTCCCGTATCTAATTTAAATTTAATATTATGATTACAAATCTCTAAATTTTCATACCATGCATCACTATTGTAATGAATTAAATTAACATTCTTAACTAAATCTTTGACCTCACAGGTGACGGACTGCACTACTAACTCTTCGTCCTGCACCGTTTCTTCCATCTGAACTTCTTTTATACTTTTAAACCTGCACGCCCTTTTAAAATGATTTAGTTTTCCACATTTCAGACATTTCTGACCAAAGGCGGGACACTGATTAATTCCATGTACATTCTTGCATTTTCTACACTTAAATGTCTTAATTTTAGGAATTGTATCTTCTTTCTGAATTACACTTTTGTTACTGTTAATGTTTTTTCTAATTAAATTCACTGTGGCTCCCCCTCCGTCTTGAATGTTTCTTAATTGTTCTTTCAGTGCTTCGCTAGTTCTGCACATTTCCATTACTTTATTTACGTCTGGGTTGTCTGCTGCCAATATTTTTCTTGAACTCCTTTGTCTCGTATTCCAAGCACGATTCTATCACGAACCATTTCATCTTCATCCTTAAGTTCGCAAATTTTTGCTAGTTTTTTAATTTCAGTAGCAAAATGCTCAACTGGTTTACCTACTTCTTGTTTTCTATTGTAAAATCACATTTTTCTTTGGGTTCATATATTTATTAAATTCATCTACAACTTTGTTATAATCTTTTTTATCTTCTTCACTTAATTTGAAGTTGTTGTAAATGTCGATACATTCTTCACCCATCACGTTCAAAAGGATTGCCACTTTAACTTCCTTCGCTTTTGACATATGACCTGCAGCCATCATGTAGATTGAAAAACTTTGCATAAATTTCTTATATTTTTCTGCTATGTTGCCTTCAAGGCACAGTGGTTTTGGCACTCTTCCTTCCATTTTCTTTTCTTTTTAAATTTAATTTTACCGTAAGCTGTTTTATTATTTTTAAGGTTATTGCACGTGCACTTATTTAATCTAAGTTTATTTTCACAATCACTCACCCGACTGCGCCATGTTTCATACACCTTTATGTATTTTTAGTGTATAAGGTTTTGGTGAGATGATTGATGAATAAACACCCTTGTAACTTATTACAAATATTTGTATTCTTAATTTACATCATTTAAATAACCATTACATTTTATTAAATCTGAGAAGATGGCCGCGTTGCGTGCGCACCCCCTTATTCTGGCTTTACACCGTTGCCGGCTGGCTTATTAAATCCTATATAACACAACAGATCAAGAGATTCAAAAAACAGTATCTCTTTATTTAGCCCAAAGTAAAGCTAGACTAAGCAGCAGCAAAACCAGGTAACCAAATTGATGCTCATATGTAAAGAGTCATTTTGTTAACTGGCTGTACTATGTAAATATGTTTAGTAGTTTTCGTGTTTCGAAATTGTTTTCTTGAACATTTATTTTAATACCACGGAGTATGATTTTTACTTTACCAAAATTTTATTGCACTATTTTCTCATGTACTTTTAAATTTACAATTATTGTTTAGAATCGTATTAAAATATGGAGTTTTTAAGTAATCATGTTTGAATTTAATTTTTCGAAGATGAAATGCAATTTCGAGTAAGCATAACGTTCAGTCAGTCAGATCTAAAACATCACGCTTTACCAAATTTCTTTAGCATGTTCAACAAGTTTGTGTTAATATAAAGTTTTATTTGTTTCAGGCGCTTCTTAGATAATCAAGAGAAAGTATGAAATATATTTTTACGTTTTTAATGTTTGGTAGAGTACAGTTTTAAATATTTTATACATATAGAATTGTAAATCTTTTATAAATATTTCTTTTAATATTTAATATATGTTTCTTTTAATATTTAATATATATTTATTTAAATATTTATACAATAAAAACAAATCTGTCACTTTTCACATTTAAAATATATTTAAAAATAATATTTAATATATATTGTGTGCTACTAGGGATAGGAAAATAATTATTGAAATTTAGTGGGGTTCCTCTCTGGTAAATGTATACTTATACGTACAAAATAATGTGAGTGGCAAAGACTTGACCATCACCAAATTTAGACAACATGTCATTACTTCATTATTAGAACCTCCTGAAACTGCACATACTTATAAGAAGAAACGCGTTGAAACTTACCATTTAGTTACGCACGCCGAAAAAAAGAGAGCAAGATGCACAGTATGCTATGAAACATGTGGCAAGAAGGGAAAAATGATAGATGGGAAGAAGAAAATGGTAGCTCAAGTCATTACAATTTGTGACGCCTGTGAAGGTAATTCCCTATTACTGCTAGAGTTGCCAGACGTCCGGTTTTCGACCGGACAATTCGGTTTTCTTTATGTTTGTCCGGTCAAGAAATATTGGGTAAAACGGACATAGGATTGTCCGGTTTTAAAGAAACTTAATATCTGGTGCTTCTGCCGACAGGCGACAACCAACACAACAAGTAGGATTGTATGTAGGTAGATAGATAGCGCGCACATCGGTTTTCCCAGTCCCACAACTGAATATCCGGTCCGTATGTCGTCGGTCGTCCGTCTCTCTAGCTAATTAGTTAGAAGAGTGTTCACGTCGCCCTCTGAACGGCTTCAATACATATTTCATTGTTTGTGTTACTGTCGTGTTTGTGTGTGTCAAAATGGAAGACGAGGAAGCATCTACTAGCAAAGTAACTCCACCTAAGAAAGCAAGAAGAGTTTGCTACTATAATGTTGACTGGGAATCGCGATTTTTTTGGTTAAGTAACTGTGACGATGGCAACACAAAAGGCTATTGCAAATTTTGTAAAAATACGTGAATAGAATAAAGACGATTAATTAAAGAACGAAGAGAAACAATTTTATGATTGTACGGTTGATTAGAGTGAAAAGGAATTAAGCAATCCGTATAAGTAGGTTTACGATATATTTCAAATTTAAATTTTTCATTATCACGTGAAATAAGTAGATCTAAATAAGGAAGAGTATTATTGTTTTCAATTTCTTAAGTAAATTTTATTTTGGGATGAAGTGAATTAATGAAATCGTTAAATTTACTTAGATCGTCTAAAGAACCATTAATGGTTCCTATTCAAATTTTAAACACTGTTATTTATAGAACTCGTTTTCTCCATTTATTTAAAAAATTGGTATATAATAAATCTAGTAGTAATGATATTTACCATTCTATTCCTTACTTCAGTCCTTCTCGTCTTTTCCTTAAAAATTTGTTTAAACAATTTAACGTTTCTATTTCTTTTTCTACAAATAATAATTTAAAATTTTATATTGCTAATAATAAAGATCCTATTTCTTCTTTAGATAAATCTGGTGTTTACAAAATTTCGTGTTCTTCTTGTAATTCTTCTTATGTCGGCCAAACTGGAAGAAAGTTCAAAATTAGATTAAAAAAACATATTTATTTTATTAATAGAAATTTAAATACTGATATCTCTAATACCTGTTCTGCCTTTGCTAATCACATTTTGTCTACTAGTCATTCTTTTTCTCCTGATCTTAATGTTAAATTTCTTCATTTTTGTAATAAAGGCCATTATCTCAACAATCTTGAAATTTTAGAAATTGATCGTCTTTCTAATGATAATTCTTCTACGTGTCTCAATGAACTTCTCGATATAAGCACTTCTCCTCTTCTTAATCCTAAATTCTAACTTTACTTTTTTATTTTTATATTTAAATTTATTTTTATCATTTCTGGCTGTGTGTTTATTGATAGTTTCAATTTGTTATTTTTGACATTTGTCAATTTAATAATATTAATAGGTACGCTCTTTTATAATTTATTTGTTTGCTATATTTTTAATATTTTGTACTATTTGTAGTTACTGACGATGACATTTTTTAATGTCGAAACATGTATAAAATAAAATAAATTAAAACCAATATTTTGTGGAAAAGACTTTGAGTCAAATAATTCAATTTTATATCTATACTCCACTTTAAGAATGGATTACTTTAACGTTATCCATTTTAGATAATAATTTGGCCCTAATACCAGTCAATTTACTTAATTTTGGGTATAAACTTAGAAAACAAGTGGTACAAAATAATGCTGATAGTGATTCCTTATTTTTTATAAAGAATTATTGTGAGAAATTTATTTGGCTTCTCTGTAAAGAAATCTCACAAAGAATACCATTTAATCTGCATGTGTATAATACTACTGCAAAAAAATTTTATACCAATCATTGCCTGAAGAGAATAGATCGGGATAACTTTAGCCAACTGCCTATAGCGCTTTTAGATGCTACTGCAGATACACAAATCTTAGAGCTGCAATGGAATAAATTGCTTTCAGTTGAATGGGGCATACATGAGGGCACAACATCCGAAATATGTTGGAATTCTGTCTATAATTACACTGATGCTGGTGGGAACCGTATTTTTAAAAAAATTGCTAATTTTTCAATAAAATTTTTATCATTACCATTAAGTAATGCTTTTATAGAGAGTATTTTTTCATCCATAAATTTAATTAAAACCAAAATTTGGAATAAAATAAATATATCATTACCGGATTCACTTTTGACCATTAGAACACATTTTAACATAAAAAAATTATGCTGTACATTTACACCTTCAAGGGAAATGTATGCAAGGTTTAATCAAACCATGTATGACCATAAAATTAGTTCAAGTGAAGAACAAGAAATAAATAATACTTTCGAATTATTTGATGTTGTCTCAATTGCAGAGTTTTAATTATGTAGGAATAAGTTTTCTTTGTTTATAGAATTTCTTTGTATAGATACCTGATAAATAAAATGTTGTTCACAAACTAAGCTTTTATTTTAGAAATTGCCTTTATAGAACTAATTCAAAATTGAAGTCACTTCTCTAATTTCAAAAATTTTAATGTTTATATTCATGATATTGCATTTAAATATCCTGCGATATATATTCATAGCCGGCTATTTTTGTTTAACAACCTATTTAAACAATATTTAGGATTTTTGCTTAGTTAATTTAACTAGAACTTGTTTTTTTAGCAATTTACATACTAATAAAATTTAAGCTGTTTTAGGTTACTTTTTAAAGATGAATTGGCGGTTTCTAATACTGAAAGGTTGGCAGCACTGCGCCAGCGAATACGACGGCTCGCTTAGCAAGTGTAGCAGTGAGCGCATTCAGACGACATTAAAATTCCGCTGAATGTACATATTCCCGACCGCTTACTCAGCTACTTAGTTGAAGCAGTCGCCATTTTACATAGCGCATTTGTAAATCGTTTAGTAAGCACAAAAGTTCGCTACGTAGCTGTTAAAAATGGAAGTATTTACCGCTAATTACGAATTCGAAGGAATAATTTATAGCGTGGAAGGAAATATGGAATTTCATGAGAAATTGCAAAGTGATTAGCACAGTTTAAGTTATTCAACAATAGGGGCAAATATCTTGAAATGATAATTTATGAAGATATACATATATGTATAATGTGATGAAGTAATCTTTATATTTATATAAATTAAAAAATTCCTATTTAATTATAAGTACTTACTAAATAAAAAACATTTAATTATTTAACATTAAAACAATATTATTGCGTTTATCTGCACCTACACCTTCTTCATTTAATAATTCACCACTACCTCCATCATAAATATAATCTTCAAGTCAACCAATATCTTGTTGTTCTATTATAAAATTATGTAGAACACAAGCAGCAGCTATGTGTGATTAGCTAAATCTAAATCTGCCACGTCCAAATATTTCAGACGTCTAAATTTACTTACTTTTACTAAACCAATTGCACGTTCAATAATTGTGCGAATCGAGCTTAATCAATCAAACACCTATAAATATAATAATGTTCATTTCTCGGAATTGCTCTCATTTCTTCAAGATTGTCCACTTCTATTGGTTGGGCCAGATCTTCTGCTGCCTGTAAAATAAAGTTAAAATTAATTCCTGCATCCTCACCAAGCAAAAACGTATTGAGTTGATTCATGTCGTTTAATCAGTCTTGCTTTCGATTAACTGACTTAACTTCATTCTACAGAACTTTTATATATGTACATATTTACAAATTAATGGAAGTGGAGTTTATTATCAAATTTAGGTCTAATTACAGAACTCAAAACTTCAGCTTAAGATATTTATTTAGGTGCTTATTAATGTCATTAGTTAAATTGAGATTAGAGCTTGTTACATGTAAAAGTTGAAACAATGTCACTGCCTGAAATAAGGTAACATAAACGATGTTATGCCGCTGATCAGTGAAGACGGGGTGGGTTATACTAAAAATTTCGTGATTGATTTGGAAAACTTGACAAAACACAAAATCAAAAAGAAATAAAGTCAAAATGAAATGGACTTCTGGCCCTTGCCAACCACAAGCCCGCTCCTGAAGGATACACTCTAAATGGACTTACCTTAATAGAGTGTATCTCACTAAAATCTGAAATAAACTACAAATAAAATTCACGTAACGTGGAGGCCGACGGAATTAAAAGCTTGTTTACAATTTAACTATTTAACATTTATTTGAACACAAAAAAAAATAAAAATAATAGTACCTATTGAAATTAACAAAACAAAAAAAAAATGTACGTAAAATGAACGTTTAATACACAAAAAAAAAGAAAAAAATTCAAGTTAACTGAATAAATGCATAAAGACAAAAAAACAAAGAAAATTTAACGAAGTAAAACAAAAACAAAACACTGGTAAATCTTAATTACCTAAATCACGGCCGTGTGCGCATTACATAAAAGAAAATTACTTAAATATAAAACGAAATAATTTGTCTATTATTCACCCAAGACGAAAATTTTTAATCGTAAATTTTCACGGCTAATGTCCAATATAAATCCTTACTTCAACGAAATTTTTGTCACATCGTTTCGACAAATACTGACAATTATTAATTACATTATCGTTAAGTACATTAACTCGCGACACTTCTGATTTTACTTAAAACCTAAAGCTTTTAACACACTGAACTCACGAACAACTAAACAATCGATAATCAATAAATACGAAACAAACTCACGCACAAATCCACTTTACGATAATTACTAAATTAAATCAGAAACCAGTGAATTCAATGAACCGTAATTATTATACGAAAAGGAAAGTTTTTTTTCCACTTGAAGATTCACTGTTCCATTTTCAATCACTTCCGCGGTAATTCCTCATCTACAACTAAAAAGGAGAATTTATCACCCGCGGTATCTACATTTCGCACGACTGTCAACCAACTAACTTCTCACTCCTCTCACCAAAATCACATCTATATATCAACTTATTCGACTACCCTTTTCACAAAGGCCGTGTTCGAAACTTCAAGAAAAAAAAACAATCTCAGTAAGAAGTGCGATAAGGAGGCAAACCGAACAAATTACGTCAAATTCGTAGTATTGGGACACGGCATTTGGTTGCTACGTAAAAATGTCAAATTGACAAAATATTATATTACAAGAATTTAAACTGCCTAATAAAAAGAGAATGCCTTAATTTTCCCCGTAATCTAAACGATTGGCACAAAGAAATCAAAGTACGACTGTACTGAGACTGCACTTAAACAAAGAACTTTTAAACCAACTTAAAATAAAGAAACGGCGAAAATATATTTAATTACGATTATATCTCAGAAGGGAAACATAAATTACCACTGTAATTCTGAACAAACAAAGAAAAATGCTCAATAAACAGAATCGCAAAATCAGATGATTCACGACGTAACAACATACAAAACTTTATCTGCAATTTTGAATTATAACTTTGAATTTAAAAACGTAAAATAACTTAATAAACTCAATCTAAAATCCATTAAAACAAATTCAAAATACATGAAATGAATAACGCAATTCCAAATACCGGGTCTTTCACGAAAATAAACTGTTGAATTCTTCTAAGTATTAATAAATAAAACGCTTTAACGATAATTGATTTAATATAACGTAACTTGATAAATTTTAAAGATGGCATCGATCGATCACACCGGAAGAAGAACTGACTCGACCTGTTATCTTTTTTAAGCGTCCTTCGTGATCGATCGTACCACAACCTAATACAAAATTACTAAAATAATAATAACACAACAGTTCGGCTTTCCTGACTTATTTGGCGTCCTCGTCAAAATACTACCTACAACCGTTCTACCACATTACAAATTAATTAATCGTTTCCCCTTTTTTTGCCACTAGCTTTAAACGCTCACTTGCTAGAATTCCTTTATAGATTCTACCTGTTTGCTGTTCTCCCTCTATATCTTCTACTATATATCTATTGTTACTCAACACCTTAGTAATACAGTAAGGTCCTTTATACTTAGGTTCTAACTTTCTGCTTTCGCCAGTAGAAGGTATATGAGATTTAACTAAGACTAAGTCTCCTACGTTTAGGTTTTCAGATGACGTACTCGGCTTAACACATTTTTGAATTTGAGCTTCTCTATGCTCCTTTAACAAATTACATACATCATCTGACTTTACATCATTCGTTTTGAAATTACAATTCAAGCGCTTAATTTCTATAGTTAAAGGATCATCATGCAATCCTACACTACGATTCTTAAATATTAATTCGAAAGGAGTGCATTTTGTAATACGATGCACACTATTATTTATACTCCATTGAACATCAAACAATTTATCATCCCATAAGCGATCACCAGATTCACAATCTAAACTTGTGGACAAACAAGCCAGAACAGTTTTATTTAACCTTTCTATTTGACCGTTACCTCGAGGAGTACCTGCAGCTACTTTTACATGAATAATACTAAAGTTTTTGCAGAATTCCTCAAATAAATGAGCTGTAAAAGCACTGCCCCTATCTGTTATTACACGAAATGGTTTTCCATAATGTGAGATAAATTCTTGCAAAAATTTTACAGTTTCAAAAGCACTAGTATCTTTTACAGCTTTTAATACAGTATATTTACTGAAACCATCAATCAAACCCAGGATAAACTTATTGTGACAATCAGTTTTTACAAGAGGACCCAAATGATCCAAATGTACCGTATGAAAACAAGTATCTCCCTTCTCTAGCGGATGACGGTAACCCGATCCCTTTGTTACAGACCCCTTGTGATACATACAACTTATGCATCGGTTTACATACTTAGTTACAAAATCTCGTAAATTTGGAAAATAATAACATTCCTTTACATTACTAACAGTTTTATCTATGCCTAAGTGATTAATATTCCTATGGCTAGCACCATTGAGTTATTATAAAAGGAGATAGCATAAAGCATCTAGTTTCTATGTACAAAGTGGAACCACTAGGCGTGGCTTAGTCTACTATCAAGATGGATACTTTGCCAGGCCCGGATTACATAAAAATTAAAGTTTTAACAATCGCACATTGTAAATTTTTCATCAGTTTATCAGTATACAAAATTAAAATAGTTTATCAAATTACTTGAATTTATGCTTAGAAAAAAACTGTAGCTGACATAATTACAATGTTGCAGATGTATAATCATGATTATAAAGTTCAAATACTGTAATTTACTAAGAAAATTATTTAACTGGAGATTTGTGGATCTACGCAATTAAGCAATATGAGCTTTGATTTTTTTATCAACTTTATTAGTCTAAAGCAAAGAAAAACTTTTTTAGATTACAGCTAATTTAGTAAAAAAAATTTAAAACATTAATAATATGCAACAAATCAAATGGATTATTTTAAAAAACAGTAATCTAACATTTAAGTTTTATTACAATTGATTCTTAATAACCAAATTTAAAAAAAAGTAAATTGGGGTATTAATGTATAAATTTCTTTAATACTGGTCTGCTTATATTGCGTACATACCTGTGAAATGTAATTCCCAATAATACCTTCTTATTTATACCTTTTCCACTATTACAGCTACATAAAACACACAAAACCATCATGTTTTAAATGTTTATAATTAAAAACTAAAAAAACATATAAACAAACACAAAAAAATACTATAAAAGTTGAAAAAAGGCACCTACTAACATTTGACGTTAGAATGACATAAGTCTATCATCAATATGGCGGTAGTGGTGTCGTTTTAGAATAGAAAACACGGCCTCCCTATATTATAACTCAATGGCTAGCACTAACAACATCATACCTTAAATCTTTTGGGACGTATAAACGAAAACGATTTTTTGAAGTCTTAAACACCCTACCATTACAAAGTGTAAACTTTTCACGAGTCTTGGAGTCTCCACTTTTTAATTTATCGACAATGCAATTTATTTCGGCATCTACACGTTGCAACGCAGCAACCGAGTCGGTTGTTACCTTTACATGGCACACAGGTAAACCTACCAATCCCATATCGACCCCTTCTTCGACAGGGTACCTACTCAAAGAGTCAGCGACGGTGTTAACCACCCCGGTGTGATACTCAATTTGATAGTTAAACTCGGATAGTCGGATAAACCACCGCCCTATTCTTGGATTCATATCCCGTTTATGCTCTAACAATTTTAAACTATTACAATCTGTTCTAATAACAAAAAAAATTCCTATAAAATAAACCCTAAACCTTTCTACTGAACACACAATAGCTAATGCCTCTAGCTCATAAGAGTGATAACGTGACTCTTCATCAGTTGTTTTCCTACTGAAATAACTAATAGGATGCAAGTTACCATCCCTCTGTTGTTGGTACAAAACACCACCTAACCCTATTTTACTAGCATCTGTATGTAATTCAGTTTTTGCCTCTGGATTATAAACAGATAATATTGGTTCACTGCATAATTTTTGTTTGATCACAGTAAACGCGTGATCCTGTTCACTACCCCAAGAAAAACTATTCTCCTTTTTTAATAAATCTGTTAACGGGCGAATAATAATAGCAAAATTTTTGACGAACCTTCGAAAATAACTTGCCAGTCCAACAAAGCTACGTACTGATTTTAAGTCTACCGGTTTAGGAAAATCATTAATTGCATGTAATTTCGTTTTACCTGGCGCAATTTCTAATTCACTAATACTAACTTTTTCCTAAAAAATTGACACTTATCTATTCTTAAAGTTAAATTCGCGTCCCTTAAAATACACAAATCCTCTCTTAAATTCCGCATACCTTCTTCAAATGTCTCTGATGGTATAATTATATCATCCAGGTACGCCATTGCTGTAGTATACCTAAGATTTTTTAAAATGGTGTTCATTAGTCGCTGAAACACAGCAGGTGCATTACGCAGTCCGAAACTCATGCGTTTAAAACAATATGAACCATCGGGTGTCACAAAACTTGTCTATGACATAATGGATTTTAAACTTTCCCAAATGACTTACTCCGTTAATGAGTTTGTTGACAAATTCTTTTGTATTTACCATGACCACGACCGTACCTAATGAGCAATCAAACGTTTACCTATATAAAAGAAATCATAGTTATTTCATTTACATTCCATTCTGAAACACTGTTAAGAACTTTTGGAGAAGCATTTTAAAAATTGATTTGCAAATTATTGAAACCTCGAAGGGGAAACCTTTTTGTATAAAGGTTGCAGTTTTCGCTAGAATAAGAAAAATAAGTATGGTTCGATTTTTTGGAGTTGTACGAAAGGAAAAATTGTAAAGTGTCGAGGCAACATCGTCATGGACAACAACAGAATAATTAGACAAGCCGATCATCTGTGTAAGCCTAGTGTTGCAGCGACCGAAATGAAGCAGTGTATGTTCAATGCTAAAAAAAGAGCTAGAGAAGACGATGATGATTTGTCGATGTCAA
This sequence comes from Aquatica leii, assembly GCA_035610365.1. Classification (NCBI taxonomy): domain Eukaryota; kingdom Metazoa; phylum Arthropoda; class Insecta; order Coleoptera; family Lampyridae; genus Aquatica; species Aquatica leii. The sequence goes on along the minus strand of CM069433.1, from coordinate 111,249,672 downwards.
AACTATATCAGGATGAGTTTGAAAAATTGTTTCATCGAGGACTGGATTTTGTGACAGAAATACCAACATTTTCTTCAGTGAATGTGCGCTGCGTTAGCATATCTGCTCGTAGAAGATATCGATGATGCCTGGTTATGCATTCAAGAAACGTCTCCAATTTCCGAAAAAATAACGATTACTTCGTTAAGCAATGGCTAGAAAACACAAAAATTACCAAAGAAATGTGGATTTGCGATCAACAAAGGCATCGCACTAACAACGCTTTAGAGGGATTGAATCATCGTTTAAATACATTAATAAGACCACATTCTAATGTATTCAAATTAGTGAAGTGTCTGCTTAAAGAAGCAGAGTATTCTGATAACGTTTATGATCGATCTACTTTACATTTAGATGGAAAACGGCGCAAGAAGTTTACGCATCACTCCAAGACACACATTGTGCATGTAATCCTCGGGGAAATTACTAACCATACCAATATCTAACTGTTGTAAAGGAGATTTCCCAATGTGATGATCTTCATCTAACTTTAATATAAATGAACTATCTGATCTTCTTTCAGCATTAATGTTTGTAAAAACCACTCGATGATTGTGGTACTCTCCCACGTCACAGCATTTATCACAAGAGGAATAGCCACTATGAGTTTTTACACATTTTATGAAAGCTCTTGCGGGAGCGTCACAAATAAAGCTGTGAATTTTAATAGCGATTTTTTTACTATTAAGCATAGCCCCTTCATTCACAAGAATTTTACGTTCCTTCACAAAATTTTCAAGAAATACAGAAAGTGGAGTTGGTTTAGAAGAACCACAATATAAACCAATAACAAAAGGAGAAGTAAGAACATTTTTTATAACCCCTAATATAGGCCACAAATTAATGTCAGAACTATGAAAGATAGGGAATCCATCAATGTTAAAACTGAATTCTAATGTATCAATAAAATTTAAAGGTAATTTAGCACAAATAGATGGTAACACCTTCATTATTCCAAAATAACAAAATTCGCCTTTTTCTAATTTCTGGGTTGATAAATGTGTTACAGGAGTCATTAATAAATTTTAAAATATGGTCAAATTAATAGCCCCTTCTTTTAGGAGGTTGGATGAAAGCAACTACTTCAGTAATTTGCTTTCATCCAACCTCCTAAAAGAAGGGACCATTAATTTGACCAAATTTTAAAATTAATCAATTACCAGGAGGCGAACCGTTCTATTAGTCATTCATAAAGTTCGGCTATCTAATGGAAGAGTAGGATGATAAGGTGATAAAATATGAAGCAATTCTGTCTTCATCATTATTAACATCATTATATGAATATTCTGCAGACTTATTACTAGATTCAAATTCAAATGCTGTATTATTAGAGCTAGACAAATCATTTGCAGATACAAGAGATGTTTCACTATTTTTATTCGTAGAAGTAGAATTATTTAAGAAAGTATCATTGTTTTTATCATTTATTAATTCTTTGCGTAATTTTACTACTCTACGATAAAACTGCCTTCTACCTACAATTTCTTTATATTGTCTAGACATCATTTAAATTGCTTGTACTACAACGCTGTGACAATTTAACACGTTCTGGTGCGTGCTTCAGCCAATTTTTAATTGCGCTGTCAATTTCTTTTTCAGTTGTTTGGGTCGCACCCTCCTTATCGAATCTGTAATAAAATATAAATGTATCAATACATATTAATAATGGGAAACACAATAAGAAATTCAGACACAGTTTATAGACATAGAAAAATTTAGCTATTAGTATTTGAAATACTTGATATTTTTTCATTATCTGTCAACTTATAACGTTACTCTAACCTCGATGACTTAATTAATAAGTAATAATGTTAATAACTTACTAATAATAGCTTTTCTTAGATGTAAATCTTTAATAGCAGTCTTATTTGATCGCTTTCCACAAAAATTATAGGTGCTTGCTAAACGGTCATCAAATACATAACGTAAAATTAAATTTACCCTGTTATTGACATCTCGGCCCCCTAAACTAGACAGGAACACTGACTGCAATAATTATAATAATAAATCTCAAATAGGTACATGAAACAGTATAAACAATAGCAGAAAATCGAAATTTTCGTTCAATGCTATATAGTTTTCCAATTCTTCTACATGACTGTTATTCCTTAAAGGAAATGAAACTAGAAACTTCTCAGGTAAACTGCGTGGAACTGGGGCTACAGTTGATTGAGAACGTATACAAGCAAGGATTCGGTTGTTCTGCTCTTTTATTTGTAGTAAAAGTGTTGAAAGTTCTTGGTACTTACCTAAACAAGTGGTAAATACACAGCAAGCAAGCAAAGTAATTAACTTACGATCAAACTGAGCTGTTGTGAATGTACTTGGCATACCACAGCTACTTGCTATATCTAAAAAATATAAATTAACTTTGAATTTGTTATATGCAAATCAGTAAATTGAAAATATAAATACCTCTACTGTCATTTTGGCTTTTTCTTGAAAGTGTAACTGAAACACATGATTTAAGCATATACCATTGACCGATCAAGGCCGTAAACAGAGGGGGGTTTTGGGGGTTCAACCTCCCCCCCAAATCCCGATAAAATAAGCAAAAAATATGCGACAAATTATATCTTTTTTTTTTTTATAAAAACTAATATTTGAGTGAAATTCAAATGTAAATGTTTTGTGACTTTTGTGGACAAATGAATCAATAAATTTTCTGACTAACGCGTCCGGACCCGGTGCGGGACATTACAAAGGAAGCGGTAAAGTAAAAATGTATTAAATTACTCAAGGGTTTTTCAAAACAGAAATGCATGCATGTGGTCGGCAATATCAAATGTTTTGCTTGCGATTGACTAAAGCCGCAAACATTAACGAGTGGGCAGAGCTGCCTCCCTCGTCCAGTTTGTCGCTTATTTCCCATTTCATATACCACCTTGGTGCCTTAGAGTCAAAAAGTGAATTGTATTTGTCTCAGTGTTTGTTTTTTGAATCGTGTCAAACATTACATTGTGTGATTTCGCATACTGAACTATTAATTGGTGAGTGAAGTGAAATTATATAAATACGAGTTACTTTAGTTTTATAGTTTTTTGTGTGCTTTGGTTTTAAGGTTTTTATCCTAACAATTTACACACCACACAAGACATAATACCACCCGACCACAGTTCGCCAAAAAATTAAAATGACCAAAAAAATTGTCCAAATTTATTTTCACCATACATTTTTTCTTGAAAAATGTTACACAAAAAGCAAAAATTTAAGAATTTTTAACCATTGAATTTCAAGTTACATAAAAAAAATTGTCTTTTAAAATTAAAAAACAGTACTTGCGATATTACATAAATCACTCCAGAATAATATGTTGTTTCTTTTCTTTCATTTAATTTAATGAATGAAGCTCTAAAAACAAACACGATTCAAAAACAGTACATTAGGTTTTAAATGCCTTTTCCATTTTTTACTGAATTGTGTCAAAAATTGTGAAAAGTAGTACAACTTATTATTATTATTATTTTAGAGTGAAGTTGGATTTCTGTAATATGTATTAACTTTTTTTTTAATTTTAAAACAATTTTTCTATGTAAATTAAAATTCAATACATTTTTTATAAATTTTAATTTCCAAGTATAAAATTGTTCAAGAGAAAGATATTGTGAAAATAAACTTGGACAATTTTCTTTTTGATTTTAATTTTTTGGTAAACTGTGGCGAGCCGCCCTATTCTCTCTATAATGTTTATTACAATGTTTGCAATTTTGTATCTTGCATGCAATATTATTAATGGGTAGGAGGGTAGGTATATATGGTTTTATTGTTTGTTACAGTTGCTACCTTCTAACTTGTTTGCTTGCTTGCAACAAATGAAGCGTAAAGAAAAGCAAATTCCGCTCACTAATTTTTTTACTAAAAAGCCCAGAACAAATGATTCAAACATTTCAACTGCAGCCCAAGCTTCGTGCTCCCACACGAACACGACTGCCGTTTTATTGGTGAATGTAGATATTGTTGGTGTTGGCTCACATAAATCTGTATCTGGTGGTGGTAAATTCAATCCAAAATCAAAACCAAATTTATCAGAGGCGAAACCGTGTGATTCCCAATTAGATCCGGATATTTCTAAAATCGTAAATAAAAATTTATCCGATTTTCAAAAAGAATATTTTATAAGACGGGCCTGGATACCCGCAAAAGACTTTAAGTTCAACGACCATCAAAAATTGTAGCAGTCAAGGGGACTAAACAGGTTGGGGCAATTACTTCTGGCGAACGGGGCACACTGGTTACAGTTTGCACAGCTTAATGCTCAGTGTCACCAATGTTCATTTTTCCGCGAAAGAAATTTCAGCCCTATTTTATAAATAATAGTCCACCGGGATGTATCGGAGAGGCTAACGGCTCAGGTTGGATGAATGAAGGAACGTTTATGGTGTTTATACAACATTTTGTGAGACATGTGAGGCCAACAAAAGAAAAAAAAGTGTTATTGTTATTAGATAACCATGATTCCCATTTGTACGTACCTACTATAGAATTTTGTCGGGAAAATGGTGTTGTATTTTTATCGTTCCCACCTCACACCTCCCACAAAATTCAGCCACTAGATCGGGGTGTCTATGGGCCCTTTAAACACTACGTAAATATTGCAATGGACAATTGGATGAAGACTCACCCGGGCCAAACAATGAGTATTTATGACATTCCGGGAATAGTAGGTGAGGCGTTTCCCAGGGCAACTACACCGGCAAACATTATGGCAGGTTTTAATGTTACATATTTTACAACCGTCGTCTTCAAAAATAACTTTATTCCCACTTTGAATCAACTGACTGACCGATAGGAGATTCGTCGTTAATTCAGAAACGTACATAGCATTTTTAATTATATCATCGAAGTTCTTGTTGTTGACTACAGTCGTAATTTGAACGTCACCTGCACAAGATATAGAAAGTTTCTGGTTATTTGCTACAGTAATGTCTTCATACTTTGTTGAACTCGATGTCACTTGCAACCAATCAGAACGTGCTGTTAAATGAACACTGGCTCCCGAGTCAACATACCAGTCATTCTTATTAAACCCGCCACTCAAAAAAACAGCACTAAAAGCATTTGGAGTTATTTTTTCATGTCTGTTAGGACATTTGTTACTGTAATGCCCTATTCGCTTGCAGCCATAACAGTTGATATTCTTCAAATTAGTAGCGCGAACTGCATTATCGACATTCGAACTACCTGCAAAAACTGTGTTACCATCACAATTTTTAGTAGCGCGAACTGCATTATCGACTCTAGAATTCTGCCTTTTTCGATAACCACTCGAGTTCATGGTTGCAAATGCACTTCCTGCATTACCAACGGGTCCCATATCTAATAATTTAGCTTTAATGGCGTCTGTCGTTATTTCAATACCCGAATGTTCTATCGCCATGATCATTGGCGAAAACATCTCTGGTAACCCAGCTAATAAAAGGGAACCTACCCATTTGTCGTCAATGGCAAATCCGGTGTTGTTTAGCTTCTGCGAAGTTTCAATCAACTTGTTCACGTAGCTTTCTATATTTTCACAATCGTCCAATGTTATAGAAATTAATGTTCTTAAGAGCCCAATTTTTCTCGAGAATCCCGAATCGTCGAACAATTTCTTTAATTTCGTCCATACTTCCATAGCATCGGTTGCTTCCTTCACGTGGACATACAATGAAGGATCGATAGATAAAATTAATTTTGAACTTGAATACAACCATCTAAGTCATCAAGCACTAAAAGATTCTCAATGACGAAAGCCCAATCGCTATCATTTTCCCGCCCTTTAAGCTTTGGAACGTTTGCTAAAAAATTCGCCGCCATTTTCGGATCGAGTCTGTCTGAGATAATCCCGTACAATCGACTCTAACACGCACACGCCCGTAATTAATAACCGCACTTATAGTATTTAGACTGGGCCCATAACCTGTTAAATATTTCTTATTTCTGAGAGGCAGTGAATAAATGCCTAATCACACTAGAAATAAAACACGTGTTCTACCTTCGACTGTTCAATCTCGATTACTTTATTTTTTTATCTGTTCTACATAAAAATAAGTAACAGGTTTGTAAACATAACTATTTGATTTGATATCAGATTTCCAACATTTAAAGTGTCTGGGATTTGGCCCTTTAACAGGGATGTCTTTCAATACGAGGAATTTGCACCATCATCTGTGACTAGACCATTGGAAGAACTGGAAACAAGTGTCCAAGAAAATAATAACGTTATCCCAGGTCCTAGCAACAGACCAGATCTGCCTTTTGGTAATAATATCCCAAGTCCTATCACCAGACCAGATGTGCCTTTTAATAAAGATGAACATAACAAGTCTTTCCAAGCTCTGGAAAATATACCTCTTCCAAAGGCCCCCAGTGTTTTAAAGAAACCTACAAATAGAAGAAAAAAACGTTCTACAATTCTCACTGACACACCCAAAAAGTTGTTACTTGAGCAAGAGCAGAGTATGAAGAAGAAAAAAGCAAAAACGATAAAAAGAAAATGTATGAATGACGAAGGACAAAGCGATTTGCAAAACGAAAAGAATAAAACTAAAAAACTATGTAGGAAAAAAGAAAAAGAAATAAGCAAAAAAGGTTTAGATGAAACCTCATCCGATGACGAAAGTGAGGATACGTTATGCGTATATTGCCTTAAGCCTTACAACGAAACCTTTCAGAACATGTGGATACAATGCAATAAGTGTAAGAAGTGGTTACATGAGAAATGTGGCGTCTTGATTTTTTTTACCGCTTAAATTGCGATGATGATGATGATGATGATGATGATGATAGCGTATAATTTTTGTAACTTACCACTTTAATAAAATAATTCTTTTTTATTTTGTTTTTACCAAGTTATCATTTATTTTATTAGACACTGTTGTTGGATTGCATCTTAATTACATTTACATTTGTACCCCTTCCATGTTACAACTGTCCCACTCATGGCTAAAATTGTAACATACGCCATCAACCCAATGTTGTCCATTGGACAACTATACGAGCTCTCAATTTTCTCATTGTTATTTTGAAGCTAAATGACCTATCTAAAATTGTGATACTTTGTAATTTTTCGCTTTAAACATTTTTGAAACAAAATCGTTTCTAAAAATTATTACAATTTTACTCACTCTCCCCTACTATATAAATTTTATTACTCATTTTTATTTCTTTATTGTAGTGTGCCACATTGGGGAGAAAAGAAGTACGAGCACTTGAAGAAACTATCCCATACAAATGACAATATATTGTCTACTGAAGAATATGAAAGGTAACATAACAATATTCGTTTAAATTTTATTTTCTGACAGGATTTTTATGTTTTAGTATTATTAATCACGAATTATGTTATGAGACGGTAACTCCTGAAGCTTCAGCAATAACAGGAAATCGTATTGCAGAGTTAGGACATGTTATAGACACTTGTCTGAAGTTACAATACCAGCATCTGCAACAATGCACTTTTGGTAAACTTCAATTAAAAAGGGAACAACACCTTAAAGGTTTGGTGTCGGCACTAATTTTGGAATGTATGCAATGCAATAAAATGTACCATGTAACCACAGAAAACACAAACAAAAATGTTTCGGCAATAAACGATGATGTTGTGTGGGGAACTGTTTCCACTGGAAGTTCATTCAGTCATTTGCAGAAACTTTTGAGTTGCATGGACATTCCTTGTATGAGTGACAAGACATTTTATGAGCTTGAAACTGAAATGGGAAAGGTAATTTTTATATCACACTAATGGCTTAAAATATGACCCAATTGGTTTTCTTTAGGAATGAAAAGAATTAAATAAATCGATGAAAGAAGCAGGAATAAAAGAAAAAGCAAATGCAATTATTAATAAGCAAATTACAGCAGATGGCACTCCATGGATAACGGTTTATGTCGAGGCTCATGGAGGAAAAGATCATACGGTACTAACTATAACTCGTTATCAGGAATGGTTGGAAAATTTACAGACGAGTTGTTGTACATCGCAGTTCGAAATAAATACTGCTCAATTTGTCCCCAAGCACAAAATATATCAGAGACACCTTACAAACATACCTGCTACAAAAACTAGACAGGCTCATCACCAGGAATGGAATATGAAACGATTGTAGATGGTTTTTCTGAAAGTATTGCTGCACATGGTGTTAAATACACACAGTTTGCAGCAGATGGAGATTCGAGCATGTACGTAAGAATACAAGAACAAGTTTCATATGTCATGAAGTACGTAAAATCCAATGCACTAATCATGCCTTAAAAAATTATGACAAGAATCTGAGGAAGTTAAAAAATGACAAGCACATAAACGCTGCTGGAAGAAAACTTTTGTCATTGAAAAATATAGAACTCCTCACAAAAAGAGCTAAATGTTCATTATACGAACATTCAAGAGGAGAACAAAACGTAGCTCTTTTACAAGACGATTTAAGAAATGGTGTGCATCATGTTTTTGGTGACCATAGTAATTGCATAGTTGAAATCTGTAACAATGTAGGTAGCCAAACTGATAATATGGTACCTGAGTTGAAGACTTATTTGGTGTACAATCACATCATAGGTAAAATTACTGGCTTAATGTAATAAACATATTCTATTTTGCTTATTATAGGCGTTTTAAATTTACTGATGAGGAAAGCATCCCTTTTAATAAAAAATGAAAATAACAACCGTTCCGAGCGCTTTATGAATATTGTGTCACGTTTTAACATGGGAAAGCGCCTTAATTTGATTCAGAAGGGAGCGTATGAAAGAAGGGTACATTTATCTGGGCTACGTTACAATAAATCGCTTAAATGGCATTCGAGTCAGTGGAAAAAACTTACGGGAAGAAGTCCTGGACGTTATTTTAAGAAATTCATTGAGAAATCAATTAAAAGAAAAAGGACAAAATGTAAAAAAAAATTGTTCCAGCAGAATCAAAAAAAGAAACCACAAAGTGACTATGGAGCCTTGGCTGATCAGCCGGAAGAAGATGGTGACTTTATTGCTAAGGAATCAGGTTTATTAATGCAGCAGCTACATGTTAGTATTTTTTTTGTTATTAATTTTAATCGTTGCAAGTATGAGTAATACTTACAAATACTGGAAATTTTTTTCTTTCTAGGTGACCGTTGAGAGAGATCCGATTTGTAAAGAATCCGTAGGACAATTTGGAAATCCAATATTTGAGGAAGAAAGACGACCGCGCCTTACAGCATCTTTATTTGGCAGTTATGAATAAACGTCCATCTACGCCGTGCCACAATATTGTAAAAAGTTGCCTTCACTCACAAAAACTAAATACTGAAGCAATAGACATGGCATTACAAAAGAGGATGTAGCAATTCATTTTTTTTGAAGAAACGAATCTTAAGCTTAATAATTCAGGTTTTTGGATAGACCTCGAGTATGGATTTCTTGGTGCCCCACCAGATAGTAAAGCGTTGCAAATATTATTACAACAATATACTAATTAATATAAAATTCCTAGGGCTAGTGGAAGATCACAAAATTGTGGAAGTCAAGTGCTTGTTTAGTCTTCCAACAACAAGTTATAAGTCGATGTATGAAGTCATGGAAAACGTTCCAGCAAGTAAAATTTGTTTGGAAAAGAAAGGGAACACTATAACGTTGAAAAGAAAACACTCTTATCAGGTGTGTGATTTCCAGTTTTTTATCTATAGCTCTGTTACTATAATTCATATTTTATAGATTCAAGGGCAGCTAAATATATCTGGAAAAAACAAATGTTACTTATCTCAATAATGTGTTACTTATCTCAATAATATGTTACTTTATCTCAATAAAAATACTTATTGAAGAAATAGAAAAAGATGAAGTACTATGGAAATCAATTATGCTACCAAAACTGGTTTAATTTTATAGATATTGCATAGCACCTCAGGTGATACGAAATAAAATCAGTAAAAGAAAAAAGTGTGTGGATCTACCCTATATTTTGGAGGCAATTGCCAGTAAAGAAAAGGAGAGACACAAGAAAAAATAAGCTAGTGAAAATCACATCAGAAGATGCGGAAAAAATGATATTAAGTAAATAAATGTGTGTTTAAAAAGTACTGTTTTTTTTCAAATGTGTTTTATTTTTTTTGTGTTTTGTTTTTTAATTTTCTATTTGCTATCATCATTTTTTAAACATAATCCTGTCATACTTTATGTGTGGGTATTCCTTAAAGTTGTATAAGTTTTAGTTTTTTTTTATTTTGCTTGAAAAAGTTCCATAATTTAACTATTTGATTTCCCAGTTCATAGCTTCAAAATCTCCATTTTTCAACTTCAACTTGAGTTTTTGTAATACATATAGACAAATTATTTTATTGGATTAAAATGTATACTAAGCGCTTAACATATCATTTAGTAGGTTTTAATTTATCTAAAGTATGCTACAAATCTGATAACATACATACTATCTTTCAACTCTTAAAAATATCGATAATGCCTATTTCAAAATTTTTTTTTTATCAAATTTCCTGCTATCTGGCAACGATGTTTCCACTTACAACCTGGCAACACTGATGGTTGACGCGTGCGATAACTATTACACTATCTTTAGGAAAATGGACGAACTAATTACAAATGGCGGTTATTTTAAAATTGTACGAACTGTCAAACACTGTACTTTAGGATGGTTTTTGTCTAAAACATTGAAACAAATTCATTAAACTTTGCGTTAACTTGTTTAATATATTATTTTTAACGGATTAATCAATAAGAATCTCTTAATTTCTTCAAATTAATTTTACTTTTTCATTAACTTCAAATATTAAAAAAACTCATTTTTAAACAGGATTTTCAAATTTAACTTATATGTTACCCTAAATCTATTATTAATATAATAGAAAAATGATTAGAACTTCCATAATATGCAGTAGTTTATGTATAAAGCTTTTTGCAAAATTACCTAATTCGTAGATGGCTGCGCCATCTGTTCATTTCGATGAATCTCGTGGCCTTCTTAACAGTTCGGTGTGAATTGGAAGTTTAGTTCTAGTTAGTCTATTCATTAACATTTGGGTCGGCGGTATACCAATACCCGAAACAGGAGTATTCCTAAATTCCAGCAATGCCAGGTAGATATCAGTATTACTATGAGAACATTTCTTAAACATTTGCTTAGCAGTTTGAACCGCTCGTTCCGCCTGGCCATTACTACGTGGATATTTAGGAGAACTCGTACAAAATGTAAAATTCCAATCTTTGGAGAAATTGTTGCATTCATACGAAGAAAATTGCATATTACCACAAATAACCATCTTTGGAATACCAAATGTTGCAAACAGTATTTTGAGATGTCTAATGATCTCAGATGAAGTTTTGTTCTTTAATAAAATTATCTCAAGCCATTTAGAAAAATAATCCTGTACAATGAGATAGTTATTTCCATCATAGTTCATTATATCGCAAGCTACTTTATGCAAAAGGTATATTTAAATTAATACATCATTTTGTTTGGAGTTTCGGTAACGCTCACAAACATAACAGTTTGAAATCATATTTTGGATATCACTCGACATGCCAGGCCAAAACACAATTTGTTTAGCACGTTGCTTTGTCTTAACCATACCAAAATGAGGTTCGTGTAAAAGACGTAAAATATAGGATCGGAGTTTATCTGGAACTACTAAACGATGATTTAAAAATAGCAAACCATCTTCAAGAGAAAGTTCTGCTTGGAATTTATAGAAATAATTGATTGAGCCGTACATGCGTTCAGTTTTTTGGTCAACCATTAAAAATGTATAACATGACTTTTGACAAGACTGAATCATTGGCTGTAGCATATTGAAACTTCAACCTCTTAGCATCTCTCTCAATGGTCATCACCGTCACTCTCATGCTTATTCAAATAAGATCGCGAAAGCAAGTCAGCAATAAACATATATTTTCCCGGTACATGGTTTAATGCTAAGTTATATTTAAGTAACTTTATTCTCATTCTTTGTAGGCGTGATGACGCTATGTCACCAACCTTTTTTTGATTAATGTAACCAAAGGTTTATGATCTGTGCTGACATTTACCTCACGACCATAAATGAAATTATGGAACTTTTTTACAGAAAAAAACAATGACCAGAAGCTCTTTCTCTATTTGCGAATAATTCTGCTCACTAGCAGTTAAACTACGTGAAGAAAATGAGATTGGTCTGTTGTCTTGAAGAAGACAGCAACCAAGACCATCTTTCGAAGCATCGGCTTGTATGGTTATAGATTTAGATGCGTCAAAGTTAGCTAACACTGGAGCATTTGAAATTATGTTTTTAATTTTATCTAACACAACTGAGTGTGCAGGTAACCATTTAAACTGTGGCAAAAAATTTATCATCCCTAAAATACTTTGCAACTCTTTTAAATTTTGAGAGTATTTTATTCCCCTAATTGCTGCAATTCTATTAGCGCTAATTGACATTCCATCTGCTGAAAATACATGACAAAAATAATTAACAGAGTGTTGCTTAAACTGAACTTTGTTGGGATTAAATTTAACTCCATTTACAATAGCTCTTTTCATAACAGCATTTAAAATTTGATCATGTTCCTCAGACGAATCTGCAGCTATCAACAGGTCACCAATGTACACTTGCACACCCTTAAGGTCTCCAAAATGTTTCTGATTTACTGCTTGAAAATATTCTGGTGCCATATTTAGCCCAAAAGGCATACGATTAAATTTATAACAACCAAAGTGTGTGGCAAATGCACAAAGATTACTAGATTTTTCAGTAAGCTCTACCCGCCAGAAACCTTCCTTTAAGTAAAAACCTGTAAAAAACTTTTTTCCCTTAAGTTTTTCAATGATATCTTCCAGGGTGGGAATGAGTAGAAATGCAGGCCTTCTTATTTCTAAATTTAAATCACGTGGATCCAAGGATAATCTTAATGATCCATCCTTTTTTTCAACAATGACAATGTTATTAACTCAACCAGAAGGATTTTCAACCTTTGAAATATTTTTTTTCTTTTCTAAACTTATCAAGGTTTCCTTCAATTTGTCGCGAATAGCAAAAGGTATCCTTCTTGGGGGATTAACAACCGGCACGGCTTTATCATTTACTTGAATTTTACACTTATCCCTAAACTTACCCAGACCTTCAAATAATTCTGAATTGATCTTAATGAATTCATCCTTAGTGCTAAACTTAACCAAGTCATCAACATTTTTCTTGCGTACAATGAGCCTTAACTTCGAACATGATTCCAGACCTAATAAAGGAGAAACAACTTTATCCACAATTATAAAGTTATCGAAAAATTCAAGTTCGTTGCACTGCACTTTAAGTGGAACGACACCTAGAGGCTTTAAAACACTACCACCAAATGCATCCAATATTATTTGTGTATCTCGTAGCGACTCTGAAACGCCAACTTCACTCAGCATTTTACGTGACAGTATGTTTACATTAGCACCTGTGTCTAATTTAAATTTAATAGGCACACGATTATCACCAACATTTACAGTTTGAAACCACGAGTTAATCGATAGTACTTTATTGTTCCGATTACTTACTCCAATGATGTTGATTGCAAAGTCAGATTCGTCAGAATTTTCTACCATTGACTGATCTTGTCCCTGAAGCACTTTTTACCTTACACGAAATTGCAAAATGATTTAATTGTCCACATTTACGGCACTTTTTCCCAAAAGCAGGACATTCACGAACTCCATGCAAAGTTTGACATCTTCTGCATTGAAATTTTTCACCAAATTGCCTCTCATTTTTCAGTAATTTCTTACCAACACCACCAGATTTTGGAACTGACTTCTCCTCGATAGCCTCAACTTCAGCTAGGAATTCTTGTAAATTTCTAGCCTGTGATTTGGAAATTTCAGCAGCTCGACATAAATTTACAGCTTTTGACAGGTCAAGATCTTCCACACGTAACAATCTTTCCTGTATGGCCTTGTCATAAATTCTTAAGACAATTCTATCACGAATCATCTCTTCACATAAAGCATCAAATTCGCAGGGCTTCGACAATTTCTTGATATCCGTTAAGAACTGATCAAAACCTTCAGCTTCTTGTTGAACTCGACTTTAAAATTTGAAACGCCCAAAGACAATATTTTTCTTGGGGCTGCAGTGATCCTTAAACGCTTTCAGTACACTCTGAAACGACACTTTCAGTTTCGGATGACGTGAACGTATTATATATTTCCATTGATTCTTCACCAATTATATTTAACAAGATTGCAATTTTCGTTTCATCATCCTTCCCACATTTGTCGGATGGCTTAAGGTAAATTTCGAAGTTTTGTTTAAATTTGCGCCAGTTCTCACTTAAATTTACTTGCCGTGACAAATTGGCTGGGGGTTTAAATTTCATTTCGGCGTGGTTTTCTTTTTTATTGCCACCCGGGACAAAACTTTTTTAGCTTAAGTATGTACAACACTAAACTTTTTTTTTGTGTTATAATGTAGCTTAACTTATATTTCTTAAAACTTTGTAAAAACACTTATATATAGGCTAACGCTTCGACTGCGCCATGTAAAAAAATCTAAATTTTTACAAAAATATGTTTCTATACCCATTACAGAAGTTGAAGAAGAACCTGCACTAAAACCTATGCATGCTAAATGTCTTTTTCATTCGGAACCTGTGTTACTGTGCTTTATCTAATGTTTATCATTTGTATTCTAATTATGTGATGCAATAAAATATTTTTTACGAAATTATTTAATTTTATTTACATTAATTGTATACAAAACGTTCATGATATACAAGTGATCTATGATCATCTTTAAAAATATAAGATATATTTTTATCTATTTCTGCAATTCTTTTATAAAACCGATACCTATCTCGTGCTTTCTCTTCCCAATCACCTTTTCTTGCTCGGTGATAAGCAAATTTCCAAACCACTAACTTCTTAACTTCACACTCGTCTTTAGCGTACTTTATTCCCCATCACTGTACAAACACACTTTAAAACAATACAAGTCTACTATATTTAATTGCATTTCTACACATTTTATACAATATTCCCCTTTTAAAAACAAGTTACAAATATCTTGAGCAATTATATATTTATTAGCAAGTTCCTTACAATAATCTACGCTAAATATACTATCAAATCTTTAAAGTATTTTATTTGCATCCGTTTCCAACTGTTGAAATTGAACTCTTGAATATTTTTTATGTTATTTAGATACTTATTTTTCTTCTTCTTGTGCTTCTTCTGCTGATTCTTCTTCTTCAGATGTGTCTGCATCACTCATGTATCGTTTTATTCCATTTGCAAACCTCGATAATCCAATATCCGACAACCGATTGATTAAACAAGAAGAACAAAATTTGGTTTCTAAATACTCTTTACAAATTTTTTGACCGTTTTTATACTTTTCCGCCAAAGTCGCGCACAGTTCAGGACTGATGAATCCATACACTGCTTCATGTTCGGCATCGAATTCCAATGCGGAAAATTGCTGCACTAACCGTTCCACTGCTGTTTGAAAATCGACAGCTTTGGTCCAAGTTTGTTCTGCATAGGCCATCCACATCTTAATAGTTTGTACTACTACTCAAGCTCTTAACACCTAATATATAGTTAATCCCCTCCAGTTTATTTTCTAAACTTCTTTTGTTCTACTACACGTTCTTCCAATTCAACATCGAACACCAGCTTTTCTGGGTAGAATGTTACCACTTCCAACATACAACAAACCACGTCTGTTTTTGATAAAAATTGATCCAAAACATTAGATATGTTAGTTTTAGCATCTAGATCGAAAACAGCATAAAAATTAGAAAATTTCTTTGAAACAATCTGATTTAATCGATAGTTTATGAGTACTGCCAATTTCCATATCTCCCAAAGGGATTCGCGACCTAGGTATACTTCTTTATTTTCTGCACCCACAATTTTTGATATTTTTTTTTGGTCAATAATTTCAAATATTATAGTTTTCGTACCGACCCATAAGGGTTCACATATTGCTTCAGTACTTTGAAAACATCTATGTATTTTTTCTCGAAGCTCCAAAAACCACACCCATTCCTCTTCCGTAAATACGATATCTTGTTTATAAGTTGCAAATATCTTTACTGATGGACAAAAATGATTCGCACAATTCATTCCAACACTGATAAATTTAGTTTTTGACTTATTTAAATTATAAACATTTTGATCAATTAATTGTATTGCACTTAACACCATATTACTGTCGGCCACCGATTTTTTAATGGTTTTTTGTTCTTGAATCGTTACATCACGATCTTTCATCTGTTGAACAAACTGCTTTATCTGTTCCATTTTTAACAACCTATTTCTAAACCCCAACTGTGTAAGTACTCTCAATCGTTTTATATATACCAACAAAAAGGATGACTTAAAGTTACTATGGCTCATTTAAAGCTTTGTCTGTGAAGAGGAGTAAGGTTACTCTAGGTCATTTAAAGCTTTGAATGTAGGTCAGTTAGGAGGAGTAAGGTTACTCTAAGTCATTTAGAGCTTTGAATGTAGGTCAGTAAGAAGGAGTAAGGTTACTCTAGGTCATTTAAAGCTTTGTAATGTAGGTCACGGAGGAGGAGTACTCCTCCTCTTGTCACAGAACTCTCCAACTTATCCTACTTGTGTCTTTTCAATAATAAGACAATAATAATTTAAAAGATTTTTAATTAATTCAGAACATTCAGACATTTCCTAACTGACTGAACCCGGCACACACTGTTGCCAACTCCGACAGAAACTATGACAATAAACCAATATTTAGAATATAAAATGCACATTAAATGTGTATCTGTGCATTAAGTAGGTATCAGGGGCAAGGCACTCGATTTATGTTTATTGGATTGCTATTACCTTAAATGAGGAAATTATAGAATGCAGCACATTTGACAGAACCGCCAGCTTAATTCTTATTACTATTGGCTTCACTGCTACTTCCCTAAACTTTCCTGATGTCGCGGCAATATGCTGGCAGTATGGCGGCAGTTATCCATTTCAAATTGCTGACGCAGCTCTTTAAAAGTGTTTTGTGACCATAGTGTTTAGTTTTCGTGTTTTAATTATTATCTAATTTAAAAATGAGGCGTTGTTGTGTTGCAGGATGTAGTGATAAAACTAGTCGCAGGTAAGTTACAGCATATTAATAACCAATACAGAATTTTGCGATATCGTTGTAATTTAAAAAATGTAAACAAACTATTAACGCTTTAGTATTTCTAAAGTAAATTAAATTATCTGCCGTAAATTCATCATAACATACTTAAAATTGAATATAACGTGAGGAATTTGTTAAAATAAGTAATAGTCCACGTTTTGTAGCCAAAATTGATAATTAAATAATAATAATCGTTTTTTTCAATTTTACGCATCATTTCCGGAATAATTTTAAGACATTTTTTGCTTGTCAACTAAAAGGTTCAACATGGCATGTCGTCTGGTAAATCAAGTTGACCATTATTTAAATTATAACCAAATGTTGATAATTTTAAAACACCACCGTCACTTTGAGAGCCATATGCTCCTATATCTACATGTGTAAAGCAATATTTATAATCACACACAGCAAATAGTACTATAGAAAATGTTTTTTTATAATTGAAATATGTTGAACCACTATTATATGGTGCTCTTATCCTAACATGTTTGCCATCCATGGACCCCACACATTAGGTAAATTCCAACATGTTTGAAAACCACTGCTTATTTCTTGCCATTTTATTTTGGTAGGTGGTTGCAATACTCGTGGTTGTAAAATAATTCATAATGCGTCACCAGTTTCATTGATGATCATACATGATGTAGATTTTCCTATTCGATAACTGAATGCTAGGGTGGGAATACTGTCCCCACTAGCCAAATGTCTACATAAAAATGAGATAAGTAATTATAGATCAAACTAGGACTTATTTACCGAAGTGTTAGAGCCAAACGTGCTCCAGGCGAAATTGACTCCCGAAAACTATTTTTCGCTATTGAAGGACCTATCGATGTTAACAACAAATCAAACTGAGCGGTAGTAAGTCTTGTGTAGTTAAAAAATTGCTCCGGATCCTGTAACCGCATTTCTTGTATGAGATTGTGGTAATCTTCCTGATTTCTACGATTTCTGTTTGTCGGTCTTACCCAAATCTCTTCTCGTTTTTCTTTTATTTAAACGTAAGTATAGGAGGCCTAATCCTAATGCGGCAAGATACCTTTTTATGTTCTCCATATTCATTGTTGACTGTTGAGTCAATAATATCTAAACGAGAAGGTATGATGTTCTACAAATTACACACTGTTTGGTTTGTGACTATGGTTTGTGAAGTTCTGTTTATGATGTCACAGTGTCTGTCACATAAATAAATTGTGCTTGTGCATAAATAATTTGATTTGAGTTCATGATGGTTGTTTTAGTTATCCTACTGAACAATATAATAAATATGGGACTCCTAAGAAAGTGAAAGGTATAATTGAATGTTTTGTTCTGAATTTATATTTTATCAACATGTTCTTTTATATATGCTACAATCTGTCTCTTCCTCTTCTACAACATTAAGTTCTCGTAAGACTTTGGCAGTGAATATTCCTACAAAAATTTACCCAGGTACTACTAGAAGGATAAGAACCTCCTTGTTTGGAGGTAGTGTATCATCAGAATGTATGGATACACACCCCCAAGCCCAACCATCAACATCGCGATCTAGTCCTATTAATAATCCAGAACCAGGCGAAATACCGGTCCTGTCATGTAAGTTTTTTTGTGTATTAATAAAAGATGTAATGTTTTCAAAGTTCCCCTAAAAATCTAAAGATACAACATAATATTTCCAGTCCTGTAACGAATAAACGATATTTAAAGGTTTTCATTTTATGTCATTCTCTTCATAAAGCATACTCATTTTCACTTTATTTAATTTTATTCTTAATTTTATCGAGGACCATAACTGTTAAGCGGTGGTAATTTTTATTACCATTATGTGTAAAATAAAAGCAAACCATTTTTCAAAACAATTAAAAATTGGCATTCGTATATAATATAAAATTTCCTTGAATCACAGCATTTTGGGTAAAAATAGAAAAGAACATATAGTCGGATAAATAATACCGATTAATGAAATTAACCTAATGTAGTAAAAAAAATTAGTTTTTGTTTATTTTTCAATAAATAACAGACTAGCCTAATGAAGTGTTCATAAAAGAGACCCGAAACGTTTCCGATTTAGCCGAATAAAGACAACTCTTTCTGAAAGCAAACTTATAATTATAATCTAGCTTTACTAAAAGCACTACATCAAACACTATTTTGGTGGTGTTTAAGTAGCGTTTTAAATAAACTTTTACGCCGCAGCAGTTACTTTAATGAAATTATTTTCATATTTTAGATTCGGAAACTCCAAAGAGGCAAAAACGTTTGCTCCAATCTGTCGGTGATAAGCGGCAGTGCCAGTTGTCTCCGAAAGCCAGATTTTTATACAAAAAAGTAAAGACCTTACAGCAGACTGCAGCGAAGTTGTCAAATCAGAAAGTATCTGTAGAACAAAAATTGAAGTTTTTAATGAGTAAGGGTCTATTATTTAATTATTTTAAAAAAGTAAACTCAGTTACTGCAAATTTTCTGTTATCACAATTACGAACACAGGAATACAAACCGCGTGGCAGAAGATTTACTGTCGATGAAAAAATTTTAGCGTTATCTATTTATAAACAGAGCAGAAAAGCATACCCCCCTTTGTCAAAAATTTTTAGTCTTCCTTCACGAAAAGTTTTGGCCTCTCTTTTAAATAAAGTTCAATTTTTCTGCGGTATTAGTGAGTCAATATTTAGTCATTTGAGAAATAGAGTTTCAAAGATGAAAAAAGTACACAAGCAGTGTGTACTAATGTTTGAATCCAAAAACCGATTCTATCGATAGTTTTGTTGATTTTGGTAACACAGAACGTCGTCTTCGTTTTACTGATCATGCATTAACTTTCATTGTTAAGGGCATTTATAGGAAATGAAAACAAACTGTTTGTTTTACATTTTGCGAAGCAACAACGCCGACTGCAGAATTATCCATAATTTTAAAAACAGTAATACGCCAACTAACAGGTTGCGGTTTAAACATAGTAGCAACCATATCGGACCAAGATGCTACTAATCAAGCTGTTATAAATCAGTTACTTGCTGATACTAACAGACATTTTAATGAACAAAATGAAGCAAATAGAATTGAGGGTTATCTTATAGATGCAAAAGAAATCATACATATGTACGATTTTCCACATTTAATAAAATGTGTAAGAAATATGCTATTACCTAAAAACCTACACTTTGTCCAGGAGGGTATTAGAAAAGTACCATCTTGGTCCCATGTTGTACGTCTCTATGAAATAGATAGGAACCGAGGTGGTTACAGTCAGTTTACCAAACTCGCCGACGAGCATGTACTTCCCAATAAAATTAAAAAAATTAAAAGTTAAAAATTGTATGCAGGTTTTATGCCATACAGTAGGTACTGCCATGCATGTAGCAGCTGAAGTAAGTCAGTAATTACTGCCAACTTCCGAGTTTTATTTAGATCCCAAAGCATTTCATACCGCAGACTTCTGTTCTTTGATCAGTTATTTGATAGTGTTAATGGTAGCTCCAGATTTCCGCCAAAAAACAAAACAAATCATCTTTTTTTTGGCAACTTTGTTTACCAATCTTGTCTTCTATGTACTTCAAAGGACCACAGTCAAATGCTGAAACAAAACCTCTATCTCTAAAGAATTGGATGTTTTGATTTCGTGGTATAATTTATTTAGCACCGAAGTTGCTTCAAACAGGATTTGTTTATTTTTCCCCTCGTTGCTTCAATCAAGATCCTGTTGAAAATTTCTTTTCATGTATTAGAAGTCATGGTGTACGAAATGTAAACCCAACCTGCTCGTTTTTTGGTAATTCGTGTAAATCGTTACTGGTCAATAACTTTGAGTCAACACATTCTGCAGGAGCTAATTGCGAACAGGTTGAATCTGAAGGGTCATTAGACAATTTAAGATTTTTTCTAGGACAACCAAATCTATCATACATTGCACCTGAGATTGTGCCATTACCTGTATCTGACACTGTGTCTGTGGCACCCAATAATTTGGGAAACTATACGTCCTCTTATGTTGCTGGCTACGTTGGTAAAAAAAACTTTTAAAGATCTGTGCTTGTGATTTGTGCAAAAAAAAGTGCAGTAATGTAGAGCTTGTTGAACACGCTCTGATTATTAAAAGACAGTATCAGGGTTTCAAATTAATACACCCCTCAAGTTATTTTTCTAATATTTCCGCTGTACAACACAAACCCTTTTGAAGGAAACTCCAAAATATATTATATGTTAATATAATAATATTAATAAGCTTGGGTATATGCATATTTGCATGTTTTTACCTAATAAGCATAATCAGCTAATTTTTCGATATTTTCGCGTTTCGCAATGCTCACTTTAATGTAAACCGCATTTTATTTTGCATATTTTGCATATATTGAAGGTTTACAGCATATGTCATATAAAAGTGCTTAAAAGTGCTTATATCGAACATTGAGTGCATAAAAATGTATATTTTAGAGTAAAATTTTGCATTCACATTTTAACTGAAACAAAAATGATTTTTAAAACCGTTTATTCAACATTTCTTAGAAATTCACGTTTCTGTTTTAGCCTCAAGCATCTGTGGTACAAAACAATAAAACCTTATCTGGGATACTTAAGAAGTTACTTGACAAATACCTGTTGTTGCAGGCAGGATGTATTAAATTTTTGGTAACCCAAATCTGCGGAATGCAGCAAAAATTTTAGTTTGGATAGCAAACTGTGCGGTTATGCATTTCTTAAAAACATGCCGAAAGTCGGTAGCTTGCAGTCGGAGTTTATTAAAAAGTGGTTAAAACCATACAGGTGTTTCAAGTACGATGAAAGTGTAGTGTTTTGTTGTGTGTGCGAAAAGCAGGTATGTATCCAGTACGTAGTTGTATTTCATATTTTTAGTTTGGATTTTAGTAGTAGGGCAGTGAGCGAATTTGTAAATTTAAACCTACTTTTGCAGTGTCATTCTCATTCTTTTATATTCCCGTTATTTTTTATAATTCCACAAGTAGGATTTTTTCGAATAATTAATTATTTCCTTCTCTCTGTCAGTCCTTATCAAAAAATTTAATAGCTTCAGATGTTTTCCGTTTACATTATTTTTTTCTTTTTTCTATTTTTGATAGCACGAGGCGTATCCAGAATCTAAGAGTACTGAGGCTCTCACGGTCAGAGGGATTTTATTGTCATCATGTTGGCCACACGGCAGTGTAGCCTGACTCCTCCCCTTTGCAACAAGACCGGTTCGAGGTCAGTACGTTGAGAAGTGTCGACGCGACAACAAGTTTCGTGAATAATGTCAATCCAATCTCCCGCCAAGTGCGAAATACACGGCGTCATCCGTTATCTCGTTTGGAAGGGAAAACCTCCATTTGAGATTTATAATGAGGTCAAAACTGCATATGGTGATAAAGCTATGAGTCGCACGAATGTGTACAAGTGGTGTCGCGAGTTTAAAGACGGTCGTACGTGTGTGCATGATGATCAGAGGAGCGGAAGACCTTCAATTGTGAGTGACGAAACTGTGGAAAAAATTAAAAATGCGCTCCGTGCCGATCGCAGATTGACTGTGGATGAACTTTCTGCGATGTTTCCGCAAATCTCCAGATCTCTCGTACACGAAACAATCACAAAAACCCTCGGATATCGGAAACTGTCCGCGAGGTGGGTCCCAAAACAACTGACAGACCAGCACAAGTTGAATCGAGTGAATTTCTCCGCTTCATCGTAACTGGAGATGAAACTTGGGTAGCACACCACACGCCCAAAACCAAAAGACAGTCTCAACAGTCGCGTCGCACCTCTTACCCTCCGCCAAAAAGTTCAAAACCACAATTTCAGCCAAGAAAGTCATGGCATCCGTGTTTTGGGACTGTCAAGGCATAATTTTAATCGAATATCTGCATCAAGGGGATACCATCAACTCTGCAAGATACTGTGAGACCTTAAAAAAATTGCGGAGGGCGATTCAGAACAAGAGAAGAGGCATGCCAGACCACACACGGCCAACGCTACAAAGGAACTGCTCGCCTCGTTTAAATGGGATGTCCTGAACCATCCCGCGCATTCCTCTGATCTAGCACCTTCAGATTACTATCTCTCTACCTCCCTGAAGCTGCACATGGGTGGAAAAAGGTTTTCAACCGACGAGGAGGTAAAGGAGGAGGTGGAGAAGTGGACGAAGGAGTTGGCGTGAAATATTTCTCGACATAGCGACACTGGATCATTACAAGATCGCCCTCGATCAGGAAGACCTAAAGTTATAAGTTTTCAAGAAGACAAACGTATAGCGGTTACTAGTAAACGAAACAGAAAACTTACTGCTCCATAAATCCGATCAGTTTTGAATAAAACGAGGTGTAAACCTGTTTCTCTAAGGACTGTGCAAAGAAGCTTACAGGACGTTGGGTTAATGGGTCGCGTTGCTGTGAGAAAACCATTACTTCGTCCCGAAAATAAGAAAAAACTGTTACAATGGGCACTGAAGCATTGTGATTGGTCATTAGAACAATGGAGAAACGTACTGTGGTCTGATGAGTCGAAATTTTGTGTATTTGGATGTAATCGGCGTATTTACGTAAGAAGAACAGTCAATGAAAAGATGTTGCCAGCATGTACAGTGCCTACAGTAAAGCATGGCGGTGGTTCCATCATGGTGTGGGGTTGTTTCTCTGGCCATGGAACTGGTGATCTTATAAAAATTGAAGGTATTATGAAAAAAGAGCACTATAAAGTAATACTAAAGAATAACGCGATACCCTCGGGACGTAGAACAATTGGTCAAGGATTTATATTCCAGCAAGACAATGATCCCAAACACAGTTCGCGCTTATGCCGAGGATATCTGAAAGACGAAGAGACTAAAGGCACATTAATAAATATGATTTGCCCCCCCCCAATCACCTGATCTAAACCCAATCGAGTTGCTATGAGATGAGCTTGACAGAAAGATTCGTAATAATTGTCCAACATCCGCAACTGATTTATGGTGTCAACTACAAGATGCTTGGGCTTCTATTCAAGCAGAAACCATAAATAAATTGATATGTAGAATGCCTAGATTAGTGAAACAGTTAATAAAAGTTAGAGGTGGATTTTTCGAAGAAAGAAGCGTTTAGTATCTAGAAGTATATGACTAGTGTTTTAAAGTTCTTTTAATATTTGTTAGGTTTTAAAAGTTGTATAATGATTTAGGCTTTTTAAGTTTAGCATTACTAAATAATTATATTCATCAAATATTTTATATTTAAGAAATTCATGTGTTTTTCTTTGTGTTCCTAAACTTTTGAGCTGCAGTGTATATGAAAGTCACTATTTACTTAAAATAAAGTAATTTACCTTAACTTGAGAGAATGTTTTTTGTGTATAGACGGTCCATCTCTCCTCCCTGGAGTAGGAGAGATGGACCAATTTTTTCATTTTCTTTTTCATTTTTTAAATATAGTAGCTTAATAGATGGACTTTTTTTAATAAAAAATTAGATGTAAAATTGATTATCCCATTTTACAATGTTTTGTTTAAATTTTTTAGTTTGAAAATAAAGAAGTTTTTGCAACTTTTGTAAAAGGTGGTCCATCTCTCCTTCCTTTACCCAACGGATGGAGAGTTCATTCAAAAATGTATTTTGGCTGCTGTTAACAAAATTTGTCCGGAAAAAATTAAAAAATTTGAATATATTAGTTTGTCTGCACGTACAGTAGTTCGACGTATTGAAAATATATCATCTAATATGTTTAATAAATTAAAAGAAAATTGTAATAGCGAAGGCTTCCACGGCCGGAAAGTTGGCAACTTCGGTTACAACAACAATGACACGGTCCAAACCCGGAAGACATTCTTACCTTAGTATAAAAGATTAGTATTCACCATTTGAGTATTTTTCACTAGCACTTGATGACAGCAACGACAGAACTAGCACCGCTCAATTGTTGATTTTTATTCGTGGAATTGATAAACAATTGTGTAACAGAAGAACTTGCTGCAATAAAAAGTCTCCATGGGAATACAAGAGGTGAAGATATATTTTTGCAACCATTAGATGTTTCCAATATGTACGATCTCAAGTGGGAAAAATTAAAAAAATGTGACAACTGACGGTGCAAAGAACATGACCGGTCACAATACTGGTTTGGTAGGCATGATTAATAAAAAATTGAAAGAATTAAATATTACACAGCCCCCTACAACTTCATTGTATCATCCATCAACATGCGTTTTGCGCAAAAGTTGTAAATTTGAAAAATGTTATGAATATTGTAGTCAAGTCCATTAATTGTATTCGCAAGAACGGTATTAACCATCGAACATTCAGGAATTTCTTAAATGAGATTGACGCAGAACATGAAGATATCATTTATTTTTCTGAAGTAAGATGACTCAGCCGTGGGAAAGTTTTAAAAATATCTTTCGAGTTGATAGATAATGGATAAACGAGATAGATTTTCTTGTGGACATTACAACTGACCTCAATAAATTAAATATAACACTACAAGGCAAAGAAAAGTTAATCAACGAGCTATTTACAGAAATCAAAAGTTACCAGCTTAAAATAAAATTATTTCTCAACTTGAAAAGTACAATTATTTTCGAACTTTGCAATCGTTTTTAAAAAAAAAATGACAAACAAAAATTTTCATTAGTTTCAAGATTATTATGTAAAAGAAATGGATATACTAATATTTGAAAATCCTTTAATATTTGATATTGTAGAAGCACCAGACAATTTACAACTAGAGTTAATTGATTTGCAATCTAACAATGTAGGTATATAAATATAATTTTGATGAAAATAATTTAATTGCATTTTATTCAAATCTACCAGAAAATAAATTTCCCAATTTAAGAAAATCAATAATTTATATTTCTTCAAGCACCTATTTATGCGAACAAACATTTTTAAGAATGAATTTCATCAAGTAAAAATATAGAACGAGGTTGACAGATGAAAATTTACAAAACTTGTTAAGGATCTCAGTATCCCAAGCACAACCGGACTTAAATGAATTATCAAACAATATTCAGGAACAAAAAACGCATTGAATTTTAATGAATGAATAAAATGAAAAATAAACTATTTTCCTAAATATTTTATATTTACATATTTCCGGGTTAGCTGGACCTGCGGTTGAGATGAACCACATGCGCAGTTTCTAAGGTATATTACCGATAGCGCACCGATCGCCGCGATCCTACATATTATTACATACATACAAATATTAGATTCATGGTACATGCATGTTTAAGTGATTTTTGTTGAATAAAATATAATTGTGATAACAAGCCATAACTATATGTTTAACGTTAAGTTAATATGAATCCTCCATTTATATTCATTGCCTAGTTACTAAGTGGTCCATCTCTCCCGTAAAAATGGGTTAGATGAACCAAAAGAACACGGGAGAGATGAACGATTCTTTTAATGCGGAAACTGGCAGTTGAGTAATTTATCTTTAGAATGCCAACTGAACTCTGAAGAGGCCTTACAGAATGCTGTACAAGCAATTAGAAATAATGAAATGGGAGTTAATCAAGCGTCTCGAAATTTTAACGTTCCTAAAGCTACTTTCATTAGACGAATGAGGACAGGGAATTTAAACAAAACGGCTCTTGGACCATCATGTTTGCTAGGTGAAGCTAAAGAGGCAAAAATAGTCGTCCACATAAAAAAAATTGCAGAAACATGGCTTTCCATGTACTAGAGATGTCAGATATATGGCGTATGCTCTAGCAAAGCGTTTACAACTACCACATAAATTTGACAAACAAAAAGAAAGAGCGGGATATGATTGTTTGTCCCTGTTCTTAAGTAGACATTCTGATTTAAGCATTCGTAAAACAGAGGGTTTGTCCGTTGCACGTTCAGAAGCACTGATAGTAGATGATTACTTTAAATTATTAGAGAACATCTTAACCGAAAATAATCTATTTCATAAACCTAGCAACATATTTAAGGTAGACGAAAATGGTTTGCAGTTAAATAACAGACCTGGCAAAGTAATTGCCGAGAAGGGTTCAAAAACTGTACCAATAATAACATCAGGTGAAAGAGGGGAAACTATCAGTTTAGTGGCTTGCTGTAACGCTGAAGGTTCTTTTTTGCCACCATTTTGTATATGTAAAGGTAAACCAGTTAATACTGCTAACACACTAATTTTATTTATTGTATTTTTGTCTAACTTGGGTAAATATAACAAAGAGGCGTTTTCTGATGCCATGCCGGCGGGTTCGGTTGTTCATATGTCGCAAAAATCGGCGTATGTGAATACAGAACTGTTCTTTACATGGCTAAAAGAACATTTCTATCCCCGAAAGCCAACAGGAAAGGCACTAGTAATATTGGATGGACACACATCATACTGTTCTTTAAGCTCGATGTTAGAGTTTGCAGAAGACAAGGGAATTATTTTGTTATGCTTACCACCACACACCACCCATTACTTACAGCCTCTCGACCGTGCATTTTTCAAGTCGTTAAAGACTTATTATTACGCAGCGTGTAATAATTTCATAAAGACCCACCCCAAAAGAAAAATCACTAGACTAGAGTTTGGATCTTTACTCAATGAGGCATGGACAAAATCTGCGACTGTAAGTCTTATTGTACAACTACTTTTATTTTCTATCTAAACAGCAACAGTGAGGTTTATTGGAGAAAGAATGATCGCAACGCAGTAAAGACACCTAAGAAAATCAAATGAAGTTTTGATTACATCAATAAAAACATCAATATACAAATGACCTGTTAGAAATCAAGGTAAGTCTAAGAAAATAGGACATTATAGAAGAAAAAGAGAAATTTAGAGATTAGATCAAGAAAAGCTTTCAGAAAAAAATTCGCCATCAAAAGCGCTGGCGTGTGTTGTCCTGCTGCAGTTGCTTTTTTTGATTTTTTAGAGTTGTATGTCTATTTTACGATTTCTACCCAACGATATGCGTTATTAACAGAATGTTTAAATTGCGGTGGTCATGTAGGTCTGATGCCTACAAAGTGCTTGTTGCAGGTTATAATCAAATTAAAGACACTTTAATAAAAAATTCGGAAGATCTTGATCAACTACGCAAACCGCGTTGTGATGCTAATGGGCTACATAACCGTATGTTCATGATTGAAACAGGTTTTTATGCAGTATTTTGAAATGAAATTTTGGATAGAACCACTGCAACCAGCCAACTACTTCAAAGTGCAAAACTGGATTTAAATACCGCAACTGCAGCAATAAGTTTATTAAAAGAATTCGTCTTCAGAAAACATGATAATTTTTCCACATATAAATCGCTTGGCGCGGAAAAAGATTATGTCTTTCATCGACGTTGCCGATAAGACGTTCGCTTAATTCCTCTGGATTATGGTCAAGCACCAGAAGTGGAATTAACACCTCGAAATAAATTTAAAATAGAAAGTTTCATTCCAGTTATTGATCAGTTTCTGTCTTCTTTCAACCAAAGTTGAGTCGCTCGGTTTGGATTTCTACGACGACTAGACAATTTAAGTTCACAAGAAATTAAAACTCATGCAAATGGTCTTGCGAGTACATATGTTGATGACCTAAATGATTGGTGCTATAGAGAGCGTTTTTATTTTTCAACCTTCTGAGAATCTTGCATAATTCTTAAAGTGTTCTGTTATTTAAGTATAAAACTAATCTATTAGAGCAGCGGCCTCCCTCGCAGTACACAGATTTGCCTAAAATCAAATGTTAGCAAGGTTACTAATGTAACAAATTGGTGCTATAGAGATCGTAGCTTGTTGGTAGTTGAATTTACTTACTGCGGAAATACGAAAATTGTATGGAATAATACACTATTGTAATCCACCAACGAATATAGTGAAAAGTAACTATATCAGTACAATTGCAAAAATGACCATCATCAACAATAGTATCAACATGCTACGATCTCTATAGTACCAATTTGTTAAATTTTATACGTGGGCTGATTACCCACGAGATGTCGTCGACACAAAATCCTTTTATATGTAACTAGAACGAAACATGAATATAAGCTATAGAAATTCAGCATTATGGTAATAGTAGCAAGGTTGATGGTTCCTGTGTGGATACAAATACAGCTCCACGGCTACTACTTCCACGGTTGCGAGATCTATTTCCCGGATCAAACTTAGCGACAATAAACACGATGCTATGTTTGTACGTCGTGACAAAACCATAACTCCGCATTCGTTCCAAATGTATGGAATGAGTTATAGAGGTGATAAGCTAGAAGCTGCCTATAGTTTGAAGGACATATCTGTAGATCATAGAAACTTTTTGGAACTCTTTTTAGCAAATACGATACTTATAACTTATAACACGGAATATTGGAAGTGCAAGCAACTGGTATGTTTTTATCACAAATGGATACAACAGGACATTTCGTACAAAGATCAATGCTCAATTATTATACGATGTGACAGACGATTGTGTATATGAAAGACTTCTCGCTGCTGTAAAATGTAAATCTTCAACTGTAAAATATACGTTTTCCTTAGTGGATTCAGTTTTAAAATCTTGTAATATAGATATAATTTAATGGGTTTTCTGCATAGCTTTCCAAAAAGTCCCCTGGGTAAATTCATGTCTGGTGCCATGCACATATGTATTAATTTTAGTTTTAGGAGACACTACTAAAGCGGTAATTGAAAGTGTGTCATTCTTTAGCTTACTAAAGTTGCAGTATTTTTTCGTAAATCCTACAAATACCTGGAGAAACACGTTAATGGTCTAAAGATGGAGAGTTCAAAAAAAGTTTTGGTTCATTCTCAAACTCGGATTCAACTATAAAGCCGTTATATGTGACATTGATTATAACTTTGGAAAATTTAAATTTTAAGCCCGATGTCCGTGCAAAGGCAAGAGTAAAATTAGAATCATTTTATAAATATGAAACAGTGAAACATTCTTAAAAATATTCAAAATAACTACGCCTCTCTACAAATATCTACAAACCTCGGTTTTAGATATCTTGAATCTTTTTATATGGTATCACAAACATGTTCAGAACTAAAAAAATTAGTGCGAGACTTTGATGCCGTACAGAAAGTTGCAAATGATATTATTGCTTGTGCGAATGAACAGTTGAATAAATTTGAAAACGCTGAAATAGAAACGTTTCCTTGAAAGACTCCTGAAAAGAAAATTAATACCAGGTGAGACAGCGCGAGATGAGTTTGTTTTTGATGCATCCACTGCATATAAGATAAAAGTCCATAACGTTATTTTTGACACACTTTCAGTCGGAATATAACGCAGTTTTCTCGAAAAAGAAAAATTGTACACCGATTTTTCGTATCTAGATCCGAAACAAGTAGTGTTTTTGTTAGAAATATGGGGTCGGAATCTCAAAAAATTCCCGTTCGGTTTTAGGTCCCAATCCGGGACTGCTTGCAAACATGTAATTGCAAATCAATAGATCTGCGTTGCATTTTTAAAATATTTATAAAGAACGCTTCTAGACACCCCAATTTTTTCACCTAATCAGTGGTACACTCTTGTTCGGACTGCCCGTAAAAAGCAGCCTTACCTTGTAAAAGAGCTATGACAGGATAATATTTTTTATTTAAAAACACTACAACAGAAAACTACCTTAAATTTTGTAAAAGATGAAAACGAGAAAGTAAATTGGCTGAAAATAAAAATTGCTGAGTATAATTTAAACTCTCTAAATATGATGTTTTTTAAATATAAATACGACAGTGATCAACATTTAAAAAAACTTAATTTGATTCAAAAAGGCAGAAGGCAACTGCTAACCCTCAATACTGTGAGTAACGACTACTTGAGGGTTTTGTACCATAAGCCGATTCCACTAACAGAAAAAAATTTATAATTTTTTGCAAAAAGCTTGTCATAGGCCAGCAATTTCATAAATATATTAGAAACCTGTGATCGATTTATTGTCTATTAACTTTAAATAAGTTTTATATTTTACTGACTCTATTATTGTTTTGCATTAGATTCTTGCACTGCCTCCTATACTTTACAAGCCGTGGCATTAGAAATTTGGCAACAATGTAGGTGGGCTGACTTTAGTCAAGTTTAGTGCTGTCTTGTGTAATATTTATGCCAAGTTTTTGATTCTTTTTACGTATTTTATTCTATTTTGAGACAACAATATCCACCAATTACGGTAGGTTATGTACAACAAATAAAATTATTTATGTTTAAGCAAATCAACACTTAACCTCTTTTCAAAAGTCTTGCATGAAAATACAGTGTAAATAAATTAGTAAGTTTTTAACTGAAGTTACTTAGTAAGCTTCCTGTTTAAAAATATTTTATTACACATGCATATACTTACATATGTGAAATCTACAAAATGTATACAAATTTCTTGAAATATTTTTTCAAACGGAATTTAAAATGTCGTTACATTAAAAATTATTTAATAATCGAACTCAGCTTACATACTAAATGATTTATGTTTAATAGTGCCTTATGAAGTTATGATCGGACTGTGGGAATTTTTATTTTGTAAGCATTTTTACTTAATAGTAATTTCTACTGTACATGAAATCAATGTACATACCTACTCACTGTGATTTACAGATGCCCAGGAAGTGTTCAGTACCTGAATGTACGTACAATTATGACAGCGAATTAAAGAAAAATAACATTGTATTGACCTTTTCTTTACCAAAAGATGAAGACAAAAAGAAAAAAATGGCTTCGTGCAATTTCTCGTGGCAACGGGCAACCTACTTCATCTTCAGTTGTGCGTGCTTTTCATTTTTACTGTAAGGATATTAGTAAATACCAAAATTATGTAGATTCTAATGGTGTGTCTCAGCAATTATTATTACGTCATCCAAAACTTATAGATAGTGCAGTACCGCAAATATTTAGAAACCTACCTGCATATTTATCATCCAAACCATCAATCATGTGATAGAAAGACACAAGAAAGCAGTGAAAATGTTTTTAGATAACGACCCAATAACTATGAAAATTTTGTTAATAATTTTGTTGCAAAATCAAAACATTTATTACACTGGAACATTATAGTAGAAGAAAATGTAGTGTGGTGTTACATTTTAAATGTTAGTATTAATAAGAGCATGAATAAGGAGTTGACGGTGTTATGTAGCATAAGAATTACATTGGAATTAATAATTGGGGTTTTTTTTGACCACAGACGTGTTGTTTTTGTTGTCTTTTCTTAAATTTTTTTACAACTGTCCCAATATGTTTTTATTTGAGTTTCTTTCAACATTGTTTAATAATATATAACAAATTTTTCAATTGTTATTTGTTTTGCAACGTAAAAAAAATATTGCTTGGCAGACACAGAACAACACAAAAAGAGGTCGTTGTAAGATATGTCCAAGAGCAAATGACAAAAAATGTTCGGAAACATGTGAAAAGTGCAAACTCTTTGTATGTAAACAATATTGCCAGAAAAAAAACACAATAATATGTAATACTTGTTGCCCCCGCTAATTTATGTTTACATTTTATTTTTATATTTTTATTAGTTTATATGAAATCTAATATTAATTTATAATACTAATAAAGGTTACCATTACAAATTAATCGGTTTCTCTTTACAAAATAAGAAAAAAAACTTGGGGTCAAATCTGACCCTACTTGGTAATCGGCGCCTCAAAAATTGCTTGGTAATCCGAAGGTTAAATGGAGTTGTAATTTCAGCACATGATTTAAAATGGTTATTGCCTACAATTTTGCAGTTGAGTAAGTGGTCACAATTTGAAAATTATGATTAGATATAGTAACAACACTAGTCACGATCTTTATTACATATCTAAAAACTTGAATTCTAGATGTGGTATTATTAATTGACGAAATATATGTACAGAGTAACTTGAATTTTAGGGCCAATAAATTAGTAGGAAACTGTGGTTAGTTTCATGCTTTCATATCCTTTTGGAAATCTTAGAGAAATTGTAAATCTCTTTCCAGTAAACGGTTTAACTGGAGAAGAGTTGAAACTGAAATCTATAGAACTAGTTACTTTTCTTCAAAAGTCTAATTTTAAAGATATTGCTATTATTACTACTAACAAATAGTAACAAACATTCCAAATCCAGACTTCCCAGATGAACGAATCTTTTTAACCTATGATTTCGTACATACATTTAAGAACATTAGGAATAACTGGCTTAATAAGAATGATGAACTAAAAACTCCTTATCCCGATGTTGAAAATCTTAATGATTATAAAAATGAAAAAAATGTACTAGTTAGAAAAGCGTATAATTAAATAATAAAATATTGTATCCATCTACTTTTGAACGTCAAAATTTAACAGATAATATTATTCACCATTCCACAATTGCTGCTTTAAAGACTCAAGCAGAATGCCAAAGCACTGCTGACTTCTTGGAAATTATACCCAAATGAATGAATATTGTTAATACTAAAAATTCAATTAAAGGAAAAATTAAACGAAATGAGTGGTCAGGTCCTACCTCATGTCCAAATGATCAGAAGTTTTTATTTTAAAACGATTTGTTTTATGGTTGAACAAATGAAAAGAACTTGATGATTGTTCTGGTCTCAGCAAGGACACCTTCTTAGGTTTGGATAGAAATACTTGTACAATGATAAACTGAATTAAATACTTGGTAAGTTCCAAACACACAATCTATTAAATCATTTCAGTAAATATCGTCGCTTGTCTGAAACTAATTATAATGTCTCTGTTAGACAAATTATAGATTCTGAAAAAAAACTTCGAACTCAAAAACTGTTTCCCCAATTTTCTAAAAACCAATTATCTTTGAAAGATAATCTACCAAAATCAACGATTAGTTTAGAAAAACTTTATCCGAAGATTATTTGACTAAGATTGAAATAGATAAGTGTGTTCAAATGTACATTTGTGGATATGCATCACATAATTTATGTAAAACCATTTCATGTTCTGTGTTTAGATTTAATTATAGAAGCTAAAGGAGACAAAACAAGTATATTTTGACATACTTCAGAGAGGAAGACTTTACATATTAGTGGAATATTTCAATTTATTTTGTACACCAGTGAATTAGAAAAAATAATTTTAAATAAAAAGGCACAAAAACAATTGTTATTAAGTTAACCATAATAAGTTTGAGAATGAATAATGATTTATTTAGTATAGATGAATGGTGTCCATGTGGAAAGAATTTAACTGATATTTATTATAAAATGATGTCTATATTTGCTAATACATATTTTAATAAAGAATTTTACAAAATGCATGAACGATGGCATCTTATATTCTAAATAACGAAAACTGCGGACTGTTCCTGATTAAAAGCTATAATAACAACTTTTAATTTAAGTTGACATAATTAATTATGTAAATTTTGAATTTTGTTGAACTTATTACTTTTAGAGAAAGTCTTTCATGTCAGGAGACAATTATCTCTAATTAACGGCATTTAACTGATAAAGTTTCAAGTATTGTTCGCAAATAATAATGTGTTATTTTTCATATATCATGTTTTTAGATATTTGTTGCAAATTTAGGTACCTATTTTATATTAATTTAAATAAAAAAATTGCTTTGGTATAAAATTAAGTATTAATAAATGCAACTTATTTATTTTATATTAACAAATGATGTTTTATTGATTTTATATTATTTTACGTAAAGAAAGAAACTAATTATTTTCTACTGAAATCATCCAACTTACTTAAACATGAGAAGCGACGTTGCCAGATCTAACAGCACGGCTTGATGTATAGGAGGCAGTGATTCGTGCCATACCAAGTAAATACAAATTTTTTGTTGCTAACAGAAATGCTGTTGCAAGAATTATCGTACTCTATACGTACTGGTATTATATCCAACGACGAATTTTTGCCTAGGCCTAGAAGGCCCCTACCTAGGGACTCAGCCAGTCTAGGGGCTCCGGTGGCGGAATCTTTACATACGCAAATTTCGTTTCACTGCGCAGTGTACGCGTACGCGAGATCCACCTACTTAGGACTGTAATTTTTTAGCCTACCCACTCCACCGAGTTTACTCTCCTGTCTCTAAACTTCTTGTGTAGATGGTTGAGATACGGTCGTTCATCTCGCTCGCATACAACACGACAACGGACGAGCCAGGCTATGCGAGTTACCTAGTAATATTAATATGGACTTTTTAGTGACCCCCGCTACTGTCTGTGACGCGTCACACCGGGTTGCGATTTTCTTTTCATTTATTAAATTAATCGTATTCGTATGGTTGTATGCTTGTATGTCTATATGTAAGTATAGGAAAAAAAACTTCTTCGTAATATTCTTAAGTTAAACACATTTTTCGTCTCGTCTACTTCTAGACGTAGTTCTGGTTTTAGTCCTGGTACTAATAATATTAGTGTATTAGCCAGTGGCAGTTGCAGTGATGCTGCTGATGACCGTCAACAGACATCTCCAACTTTTCTTCTTCAAGGCGTTAGTACGCAGATAAAAGCAAGTATCTATCGCTGTCACTTTTTAGCCGAACATTAAGCAGTAGTGAAAGACGACCTCGACCTTGGCTTATATTTTCGAAGAGCAAGGGTGCAGTGTTTTGTGTCCCTTGTAAAATGTTTGGGTAATTGGGGTCACCAGCTAATGAAAGGTACAACGACTGGAAAAAAGCAGTTCAAAAAATGAAGGAACAGTACAATTCGGACGAACACAGGTCAGCAACACTATTAGCTAGGAAGAATGCTGGCTGAAGAGTTGACAAGAGTCTTGTTCTTCAAACGCAAGAAGAAATAAAATGCTGGCATGAGAGTTTGAGGCACAGTGTGACTGTTGTGAAGTTACTTTCTGCACGCGGATTGCCATTTAGAGGTTCCCATGAGAGATTTCGATCAAAAAACAGTAGGAACTATGTTATGACCCTAGAACTTTTGGCTAAGTTCGATCCTTTTCTGGACTTAAAGCCCTTTCACAACCAACGTAAACGTAAACGGTATCACAAACGCAAGGTTGAATACCTACGTATTTACGATGGTTGTTATAACAAATTACGTTTACGTTTGCGTTAACGTTATAACCTTGAAAAGGTAAACTACTGTTTCTGGAGTTGAAATATTTTAACTTAAACGTAAAAATTACGTGAATATTTGAAATGCACAAACTCGTTAGAGTAGGTTTGTTATTTTTATGTGAAAAGTGTGTTTAGCCGGTTTAGCGTTTAACCTAAAATTGTTGATTGATATTTTTTTTTTGTAATTATGGACGGCGTTGACGTAGAATTGTTTATTAATTTAGTACGGCAGTATCCTGCACTATATGATAAAAAATGCAAGACATACAAAGACCAGGTGGTTAATAACAACTGTTGGCAGAGTATTGCATCGACTTTGCAACTCTCTGGTAATTATTTCGCTTATTATAATAGGCATTATCATAAAATATCCAAAGTTTAACTTTAGTTACTGAATGTCAAGCTATATGGCGTAACCTAAAAGACAAGTATTGCCGAGAGCGCAAAGCTCTTGAAAGAAGACTTGCGAGTGGTGCCTCTGCCGATGAAACGTCACTCTGGGAGTGGTACAATGAGTTGAATTTTTTAAATTCTCATTTGCAAAAGCGAAAGTAAGTTATTACTTATGTAAACCTTCATTAGGTAAAGTTGTTGTTTTAGCTCAATTTCCAATATTAAAAAAAGGAAGCCTGATCCACGTAGCTTTCCGTGTGATGAAGACGGTACACATTCAGATGTTTATGCATGTGGAACAGAAGATATCCCAGGTGATTTAGAATCATTTGATTGTACCGAGGATAACCAACGGGAATCACATTGTTCTAGAACTTTGGAAAAGGAATCTTCTAATGAAGGTAAGTTCCTTGTAACCGGCGTTGAAATTTAGCAGTGAATCTTTTATGTAAGACCCCGTAATTAGATTCATCTGGCTGAATTTGCGGTTTTCTGTTTTTTTTACGATTGATTAGTTCGATGTTAGCATCGAAAACGTTTTACTCGTTATTTTATTACGTTTGATTTAAGTTTATTTGTATTTAATCGTTATTTCACAATTATTACTGGTTTTTTTTTTTGAATGCATAAAGTTCCGTGGTTTTGATTTTGATTTAGTGTTTGTACTTCTGGTTATCTCATTAGAAAAACAACTCTAGCTAATTTACGACTTCCTTTTGGAATGAAATTTGATCAATTTTTCTTGGTATCTATATTTTTGTTTATGTTGAGTTCTTTTACGAGCGCGATTGGGACCACCTGATAATTTAACGGAGTAAGCGTTTTCTGTGAGAAGATTTTCTTTCTTTCGAGTGCGTACATGACATGACGCACGTGGCCATTATATTTTTCATCTTTGTTAATTTACTTTGTTTAGTGTTGCATCTTTTACAAAGATTTTACGGCGCAAGTTTGTTGAATTAAGTGGGATTACGAGGTGATATAAGGAGTAAAATTTTGATTTTGGGGAGAATCTTTTTGTCGCAATTAAGAAATACCGGGTACCGGAATGTAGTCAAGTGTTCGGGGTGTTTTTACCCTACCGTTATGCAATACCGCGGAAGTTAAACATATGGTGCCGTGAAAATTGAGTGGTGTGATGGGAAATATTGGTTTTCCAAATTCGTAATTTTACGGTTAAAGGAACTTCATGGTATCCATAATAAAACTCACGTTCGAGTTGGATTTATTTTCGATGTTTTGTGTTAAAAATCCTGTCTTCGCTTTTGTGCGGATTTCAATTAAGTAGTGAAATAAATCTTCCGCTGTAATTCCATTGTTTGGGGGTCCCACCGAGCTTGTATTCGACTACAGAACACCTAGACCGTCCCGGGGTCGATCTAAATTCGAAGCTTCTGGAACCGCTGTGGCCCGCAGTTCACCTGGAGTATACAATTAAGTAAAGGTATTTATCGAATTTGTTATTACCGTGAAGTGAACCGCGATTGATATGAATTAAAAGCTTTGAATTGAGCCGACTGAATCACGGCTAACGTTAAATATTTCAAGAAACACTTGAAGGTGTTTGCGTGAAGTTCGCTTTAATTAATAAATTTTGTTTTGTGTATGTAAAAGTAAGCCTTATTCATTGTAGAATGTTGGCTGCAGAGTTAAAAAAATTATCCCCTTCTGAAAAAAAAAGAAAAAAAAGAAACTACTTTCTAATATTATTATGGAATAGAGTTTATTAAATAGATACATATTTTATAAAATTCTTACAAATTACTAGTTTGATTGTTTTATTTTGTTCGCCGAACATATTCAATTTGACCCTCTTTAAATCCAGCAGGGCTCATAAAATACCGTGATAAATTATCTCGCAATATTTTTGCCCGAACACTTGAATTATTGCTTCCAAGACGATTGCAACTATTAAAGAATGCATTTGAAACTTCACGTCGCCATTGACCATCATTGTTGTCGCCATCAATAACATTTGGTGGACTATATAAGTTTTCAGATGAACTTTTCATATTTTCAATTTTTATAAAGTTATGTAATGATATAGCAGCTTTAATAATGTTATCTACCGTTTCTGGTGCTGCACATATTGTTCTGCAAAATATTCTCCATCTTGCTTGCAATATGCCAAAAGAATTCTCAATAGCTCTCCTTGCTCTGGAGTGACGATAATTAAACACTGATTCAATGAGGTTTAGATTATTTCCGGCATATGGTCGCATTATTTCCTCACGAAGGGGAAAAGCAGCATCTCCAACAATAAAATGGAGCAAATTATATTTTGGGTGGATTGTTCTAGGCAATTGCTTTTTTTGTGGAAATTGAATTTCTCTATTTAAAATCATAGAGCCTATGGTGGAATTTTGAAATACTGCTCCATCACTCTGTGAACCATAATTGCCTATATCTACATATAAAAAATTGTAATTTGCATCACAAATGCCCAACAAGATGATACTAAAATGTTTCTTATAAGTAAAATATACAGATCCAGATGCAGAAGGCGCTTCAATTCGAACATGCTTTCCGTCTATAACTCCACAGCAATTTGGCATATTCCACTTTGTCCAGAATTGATTTGCTACGTTGGTAAAAATATGTTCAGTCGGTGGAGGTAAATAAATTGGGGATAGTACATCCCATAAAGGCACTCATGGTTTCCTGTAATACCACACATACTGTTGACCTGCCTATTCTGTATGAGCTGGCAAAGTGTGATTGCTAAACGTTGTTCTGGTTGCAAAAAAATTCTATGACTTCGTTTTTGAAGTTTAGGCCCAACAAGGCTTAATAAATGATCAAAAAGAGTAGATGTCATACGAGTGTATGTAAAAAACCATTCTTTGTCATGCAGTTTCATTTCCAGAAACAATCGCCTATACTCGTCTTTGGTGTCTCTATTTCTATTGATGGGTCGTACCCACCAACGTCTAGTGCGTTTATTTTGTGCAGATGCACAATGTATTATATTTTGTCGCAACATTAATGCTGCACACAATAATACTAAATCTTCTCCCTCCATGTTCAGTACTTACTTACAACACAGTACAGAAAAAGGCTTACAACCGAATTAAAAATGACAAAAAAACGCATGCAAATTAAAAAATAAAAATTTGGTTAGGATTGTTAGGAAGGTAAATGAGTTTTCTCTAAACAATTTCAAAAATTCTGGTTATGTTTAACGTTTGCTGTGATCTATACGTTTAGGTTTCAGTTACTGTTTACGCTTACGTTGGTTATGAAAGGGCCTTTACACATAAAACGCGACGGTAACAAAGGAAGTGGCACAACATACATATCTTTCGTCAAAAATATGCGATGAAATGATCAAAATCATGGCAGAAAAGGTAATAAATACAATCGTGACTGAGATAAAACATGCCAAATATAACTCTGTAGACTCTGCTCCGGACATTACTTTGAAGACGGATATCCTGTCGAACGATTTTTGAAATTCATTCCAAATTGTGGCCATAAAGCGGAAGATCTAGCTAAAGTCGTCCTAGAGACATTGAAAAATCACGACTTGGATATCGCCGATTGCCGAGGGCAGTGTTACGACAATGCTAGCAATAAGTCGGGTGTATACTCTCTGGTCTTAAAGCGAGAATAAAACAAGTGAACCTCTGATATAATTCGTTCCCTGTTCACTCACTAAATCTTGTTGGATCCTGTGCGGCCGAGTTTTGTCAAGCTGCTGTATCTTTCTTCGGTATTTTGCAGTCATTGTATAATTTTTTTTCGGCA
Organism: Aquatica leii; assembly: GCA_035610365.1. Lineage (NCBI taxonomy): Eukaryota > Metazoa > Arthropoda > Insecta > Coleoptera > Lampyridae > Aquatica > Aquatica leii. The sequence continues at coordinate 111,209,527 of CM069433.1, read as the reverse complement.
TCAACACACAGATAGGAAATTTTGCTGTCGAAACTGAAGTCAAATTCAAAAGTCATAAAGAGTCTTTCGCAGACAAGATGGTTTGCTCGAGCTGACGCCTGCCGAAGTCTACGTTGCTCTTGGGATGAGATCATGGCAGCTCTTCAGATAATTGCCAATGATGCAAATGAAAAACCATCTACGCGCGCTGAGGCTTCAGGCCTTCGGAATTCATTAGACTCAATGGAAACTTGCTTTTTGTCACTTCTCTGGAATGACAGCTTATAAAGATTCAACAAAGTAAGTAAATTTCTCTATCTGTTAACATCGACCTGGGTACGATCGTTGAACTGTATCAGTCCTTGGTAACATATCTAAAACACTCAACCCTTAGACTACTGTCCCAGCTAAATGAAAAAATATACTGGTGGGACTTATAGCTATTTAGATACGGTTGTTGACTGTCCCAGCCGGGTTCAAGCACACCTGACTTATTATAGTATAGTAATTTGCCAATAGATCGCAGCACGTCTTGTTAATAAAATATTTTGTCAAAAAATTGTTGACAATTTGAAGTTTTTTGTATGTAAATGATTTTTTTTAATAACAGGTTTGAAAAATGAGTGAAAGACGTATAAAAAATCGTTACTCGACTGAAGAGCTAAGAAGAATGTTAGAAGATGACGAAATACAAGACGATTTTTCAGACGACGATCAAAATTCGGACCCTGATTTCATAGTGGATTCAGATACTGACGTTGAAGAGAGTATTCAAAGTGAAAACGCTTCAGTAACTCCAGTACTTACAAATAACGTTGGACCAACTGTATCTAGTAATACCAATAATGATGTAGTTACATGGTCCACTTTGAATGACTCTTACGTCTCAAAGTACACACCGACACTACCAAGGCAGCCACTTATTCATGCTAATTTAAATAGTTCGTCGAATGAGTTAGCCTGTTTTCTGAAAGTTTTTCCCAAAAGTCTGTTTATTTATATTAGTCAGTGTACTAATAAACGTCTAGATATCTTACGCAACTTTTTAGAAAATAAAATAAGAAAGAAAAAACATGCACGGAAGCTTACTGTTGAAAATACGGACCAATATGAGATGATGACTATGGTTGGTTGTATGCTGGTTATGAGTTATAACCATTTGCCAAGTATTTCGGATTACTGGTCACAACACATCTCGTTAGGAAATGAAGCAATAAAACGCGTAATTTCCAGAGACAGATTCCAGCTTCTAATTTCTAAGCTGTATTTTACTGACCCAGAAAAACCTGCAAATTCGTCAAAAACATACTATGTAGATGAGTTGGTGGCTTGCCTAAAGCACAACTTTTTAAAAGCAAGGGAGGAAAGTCCATATCAGAGCATAGACGAGTCTATGGTCAAATTCAAAGGAAGATCCAGTCTCAAACAGTATCTACCACTAAAGCCAATCAAAAGGGGGATCAAAATCTGGGAGAGGAGTGGCGCACTAACTGGTTATAGTTACGATTTCAATATACAGGGTTACTACAAAAGAAATAGACAACTTCAACTGCCTGTAAAACAAAAACTATTAGAGATAGTAACCTAATTATTTTTTAGTTATGTTGAGAAACTCTCAAAGTTTCGTTTGTTACTATTGGTAACGCTGTAGTGTTTTGTTTGTTTGTTGTAGAAGCTGAAATGGCAGAAAATGCTGTGGAAAAGGCATATTGCGTGTTGGAATTTGCTAGAACGCAATCAGCAACTGTTGTCCAACGACATTTTAGAACACGTTACCACAAAACGCCACCGACTAGACAGTCAATCTACGACTGGTATAACAAATTCGAGACAACGGGATGTTTGTGCAAAGGGAAGAGCTCGGGAAGACCAAGAGTTTCGGAAGAAAACGTTGAACGGGTTCGTGCTGCCTACATAAGAAGCCCACAGAAATCCACATCTAGGGCAAGCATGCAATTACAAATTCCACAGCAAACTGTATGGAAAATCTTGCGGAAGCGACTGCACATGATGCCTTACAGATTACAGATGTTGCAGTTTCTGAGTGAAGAAGATAAGGTCATACGGCGTGACTTTTGCATCGATATGTTACGACATGATGAAGACGATGCTGGTTTTTGTGAGCGCATCATTTTCAGCGATGAGTCAACTTTCCACCTGAGTGGAAAAGTGAATACACGAAATGTCCGAATATGGGGAACTGAACCTCCGAGGGCTGTATTGCAACATGTGCGGGACTCTCCTAAAATCAATGTGTTTTGTGCGGTATCTCACACGACGGTGTATGGCCCCTTTTTCTTTGCAGAGCAAACAGTCAACGGTGCTAGGTATCTTGACATGTTACAGATCTGGTTGATGCCCCAACTGAATGAGCAACAGGATGACTTTGTATTCCAACAAGACGGAGCACCGCCTCATTGGCACACAGATGTTAGAGATTACCTAGATGAAGTCCTACCACATCGTTGGATTGGCCGTGCTACAGCCGACAATAATGCTCTTGCATCGTGGCCACCAAGGAGCCCGGATCTCACACCATGTGACTTTTTTCTATGGGGATTCGTGAAAGACCGTGTTTATGTCCCTCCACTTCCTCTTAATTTAGACGACTTGAAACAACGTATCAGACAAGCCGTGGCAAGTGTTGATGCTGATATGTTACAAAAGGTTTGGAATGAACTAGATTATCGCATGGATGTGTGTCGTGTGACTGGAGGAGCCCATATTGAACATTTGTGAGTTCACAATGTAAACTTCAAAGACTCCTCTACAAACCAGTGAAAACGGCGCCAAATTACCGTAAATAGTTTTTGTTTTACAGGCAGTTGAAGTTGTCTATTTCTTTTATAATAACCCTGTATATGCTGGAAAAGATGATTCTTCTGATAAAAATAATACATTAGGTGAAAGAGTTGTTAATAAATTAGTCAGTACTATTCAAACACCAGACGTAACCGTTACATTTGACCGTTTTTTCACGAGTGTTCGTTTGATGAGCACTGTTGGTTTTCCAGCCGTGGGTACATGCATATCATCAAGAAGAAACATGCCGCAGTTTGGTACTAGTAAATTAAAAAAATCAGAGTATGAATTTCTATGCAACGATGATGGAGTCTTAGGTGCCAGGTGGCACGATAGCAAGCAAGTTTTGGCTCTCAGCAACTGTCACACTGATGATGCAGAGGAAGTACATAGAACTCAGAAGGACGGAACAAAAGCCACTGTAAAATGTCCATCCCTGATTGCATTCTATAACACGTACATGGGCGGGGTGGATTTGTCAGACCAAAAAGTCGCTACATACGACTTCGACCGTAGATCATCAAAATGGTGGAAAAAAGTTTATTATAAACTTTTGATGTTGGCAGTAGTCAATGGGTGGATCTTACATCAGCAGTGTATACGCAAAAAAACTAAGCTGAAGCAATTCATTGTGCCACTAGCGGAGCAACTAATGGAAGAGGGGATACTGAAAAGTAAAGTGACCAGGAAGAAAAATACAGGCAGGCTTGCGAAAAATCCTTCATTTTTGGTAATTGTCGGAGATCATGTAAGTACGCAGGGTCCGACTAGAAGAAGATGCATCAGATGCTCTTCAAGTAACATAGAAAAAAGAACAAGGAATTTTGTGTTACATGTAAAGTAGTTCTCTGCACACCTTGTTTTGCTCCCTACCATGCGAAGAAATAATTTTCTTTTATTTGTATATAAATAACTTTCATTTTGATATGAATTTCTTGTGGTTTTTATTTTACCAGCTCAATTACGTGAAAAAAACTTAGTTTATCTAAGAAAATTACTGGGACATACCTGTCCTAGCAGTATTCATGTCGACATTTTTTGCAATATGAGTTGTCCGTAAAACACGGATGGGACATTTTTGTCCCAAGCCGCACAAGCAATTTAGCCGCTCTCCACTCTTTATCTATATGAATTTTGTCTTATACAACATATAGAAATAAAAAATAAAGTCGTATATGACAGAAAAAAATGCCGTAGTCTAAGAGTTAAGGAAACCCAATACCTTTGTATTAAGTTGTTGAAAAATCCGGTGAAAATAGCAATGCGTAGGATGACATGCAGTAGAGGAAACGTAAGCGTCAAGTCCAGTTTGACGTAGTAAAAGGAAACGAGACCGAACTCTCTGGCAGGGACAGATTCAGAGTTACCATTTTTAACGTCATTATAGATCGACTAATTACAGAACTACGGAGACGCAGAGGATTTAACAGTTTGACTTTGTTAAGAAACTAATCGTTTGGAATCTAAAGACATTTGTGAAGGAGCTAGAAACCTTATAACTTTTCATCTGAGGAATTTGATTAGGACTTTGGAAAACGAGTGTCTGCACCTGCAAGCTCATATGTCGTCGAGTGATAAAGTTATGGAGTTATCGTCACTGAAGCTATAAGGTCCCCAAGGGTAATATGGCCCATGATGGTAATAAGGCCCACCCTATTATTGTTATATATATGATTAAATTTCAACTGTGTGCGCTACCTATGATACAATATCCGTACTACTGCTTGTAAAGTTGTGTGGGTAAAGTTGACTACCGATAACTTTTGTCAGCTGACACTGTGTTTTATTTCTTCAGAGATTAGTTTGCTGCTAAAATTATAAAATTTGAAAGACTTTGAGGTTCGTGTTCTTAAAAAGAAGTGATACATTGGTGATTTTGATCAAGGTATGTTTAAGTTTAATTATTTCTCTATCCATTACATAATGTTTCATATATTTACACTTATTGTTTGTATTACATCATAACCTTAAAATAAATTGTATGCAAAGAGGCTAATAAGGCCCATAAAACAGATGCTTAATATTTTCATTTTTTTTATAGAATTATGAGTAAGAAATGTCGTGGGATAAGGGACAATTGGACCTAAGCTATGATGGAGGAAGCGTTACATTTGTTAAAACAGGGAAAGTCCCAACGTTACGTAGAAAATAAATGTGGTATTCCAAGACTAACATTACGAAACCACATGATAACGGTGGTTAACAGGCAATTGAGAGCAAAAGCGACATTAAATAAGGAACAAGAGGATGACTTAGTGAAAAAGATTATCCGATTTTCTGAAATAGACTTTCCTCTGACACCGAAAGCATTTCGTCGAAGTGTCTACAAATACGTTGAAAAAAAAAATAATAATCGTTTCAACACAGTAAAACAAATTGCTGATCGTGATTGGTACAAAGCTTTTATGAGACGACATAGGGCAGCAAAATTAAATCCTTATACTGTTGAAGATTCTTTTTAGAAATTAAGTAACATTTTAGAAAAATATGGTCTTAAGCATCAGCCAGCAAAAAATTTTTGACATGGACGAGAAAGGGTGCCGTCTAACTTTGCATCACCGACAGACAGTAATTGCCAGGAAAGGTAATAAAAGGGTTCACCTTATGGCTCCTGAACATGCAGAGAATTCCACAATTGTTGCTTGTGTCAATGCAGTAGGCAATTCTGTTCCTGCATTTGTGGTATTTAAAGGACAACGACTGAAACCAACATTTGGCGATGGGTCACCAACAGGTTCTAAGGTAGCCATGTCTGAAAAAGATAGCATGACTACTACCTTATTTATTAAGTGGTTAAATCATTTTTCTAACTTTATCCAACCGCCAGTGCTTTTGATATTTGATGGTGCCGCATCACATTTAGACTTGACTATAGTAGAAGCTGCCGATCAGCTAAGAATTCATTTATTATGTCTTCCTCCAAATACTACCCATGAGTTACAACCTCTCGATAAAAACGTCTTTCGTTCTATTGAAAATTTTTGGGACGAAGAATTGTTAAAATACTGGGATAAATTTCCTGACAGAAAAATGAACAAAGAGAGATTTTCTGAGGTTTTTACTCCAGTATGGGGCAAGTGTATGACGATTGATAATATTACGCATGGTTTCAGAGCAACCGGAGTGTCATTCATGCTTATGCACCAAGCTTACCTACCTGAAAGCAACAATCTCCAGATGAATCAGAGAACTCAGATGATGTTTGGGATATAGACGACACAGTTTCTCTAGCTACATTGAGAAAACATTTAGCAAGTAGCCAAGGTACTCCCATAAAGGAAAACAGTTTTTCTAAGATCCTTGTTACTCCCGATATGAAACCTACAGGAAAGACATTTCCTAGACAAAAAGCATTGAACTATAAAGCACAAGAAGTAACTAAAAACAATTTTTACTCTCGCCTTAAAGAAAAACCCATTACAATATCTAACCATTCCAAATCCAACAAAAGTGCTATTTCAGATCCTCGGTCCAGCTGTAGCTTTACAGTACCTACTGGAAGTAAAGAAATTTGGTTGTGCGTTATGTGTGGAGAAGACAGAGTAATAGATATGATACAGTGCAAGAGATGTCAGTCATGGATGCACGAAGAGTGCTTGGGACTTACTAAGGATGATATGGAAGATGTCACATGTCTTGTGTGTAGTGAATAGAGCTCTAAGTTTTATTATCTAACTTGCATATCAAATGGGTCTTATTGCCAGGTTGTGATGGGTAATAAAGCCCAATCCAGTATTACAGTTTCAGTTGTATTTTTGTATGGTGTAGTTATTTTTGTTTAAATGTTTTTATCGGTTTGTAAACTAAAATGTTCAATCTTTGCAATAAAAGTGTTTTCATTCCCTAAACATCAAAGTTTACGTGTTTATTTTTGAAATTTAGTTAAAGTGGTCCTTAATACCCCCAGGGACATTACAAATACTTACTGGAAAAAGGCTTTTTTGCCATTTATCCAAACGTAAGAATTGCTCTCCAAATGTTATTGTGTATACCAGCTTCAAACTGCTTGAGCACAAGCAGTTAGGTATTGAATCACAAAAATATAATCTTGACTTGTGTTAAATAAAGTAATGATGAAAGTGGTCACCCGAGTTTTATTAAGAAATACAGTTCACTAAAATAACTCCAACATTTTAGTCACTTCGATCCGAATTTCTGAATCGAGAAGGAATTATTGGTTGCCGCATTGTCATCGTGGATTCATTCGAGGCGAGTATCACCAGAAAAGCACCAAGTCGAGATAGAGCTAGCCAATCTCCCTTTCCCACACACGTACATATTTACTCTAGTCGCAGTAAGTACAAGCTATTGTTGTATTGGATAAATGATTTTGTCGCAATTACTAGAGTTGTCCAAAAACAATCAATAAATTAATTAAAAAATAAATAAATAAACGGGAAATAAAGAAAGATTACAGATTTAATCAAATTAAAAAAGAACGAGCTACATTGAAAGCAATGTTAACTCGATTTAAATCGTTTGTAAATAATTACGACGGTAGTAACTTAAATATAATAAAATGAAAATTAGATGCAACAACTTCTTTCTTAGATAAATATAATAAAGTCCAGCAGGAAGTTGAATATATAATAGATTCTGAGGAACAATTAGAAATCGAAGCTTCAGATAGGGAAGAGTTTGAAAAAGAGTACTTCGAAATAATCGCCAAAGCCCACGACAAGTTAGATTTTTCCAAAACAGTTACAAACGAATTGTTAAATAATTCTGTAGATTCTCAAATTAACTTAAATATGAAACAATTGGCCATAATATGTCTACTTGATTTCAATGGAGGCTATGAAAAATGGACAAATTTTAAAGGCGCTTTTATTGGCTTAGTTCATAATAACCAAAGTTTAAATGATGTGCAAAGGTTCTTTTATTTAAAATCGTGTGTAAAAGGTTCCGCAAAGGCACTAACGGAGTCATTACAAACCAGTCAAGAAGCATACAAACAATGCTGGGATCTAATAACTGAACGGTATGAAAACCGCAAACTGATAATAAACACGCATATTGTTGCGTTATTTGAATTAAAAGTAGTTTCTAGGGATTCATTTAATGACTTAAGGAGTTTGGTAGACTCGGTAACGTCACATATAATTAGAAAATTTAGAAATTAAAACTGATAATTGGGACCCGATTATTTGTTCTTTGGTTCAAACAAAACTAGACGTAAAATCGCGTAAAGAATGGAAATCTCATGACACTGGTACAGACGTACCGAAATGGAAAGATTTAACAGAATTTAATAAAATATTGTAATGTTCTAGAGTCTATATTTACGCAATCAAACAAACTTGCAGTTATGTTAAGTTGTAATTACATATTTTAGAAATAGTACCTATAACCAGTTGGAAAGTGTAGCTAAAGGAGCGCTCGAAAAGAAACCCAAAGAAGCTCCCGACAGTTCGCACGGCATTCAGCCTTAAGTGCTCTGATTGAGCACAAGCAGTTTAAGTGTTGAATCACAAAAATATAATCTTGACGTGGAAAAGGAAACACTGTTGGAGTTCCTACAACAAAATAAATACGGGATCAAAGAGATCCAAAACGAATGGAAAAGAGCAATAAATCCGAAACTCAAAGAAGACTTATCACCTCCTACTAGCACCGCTTATTTACCATACTGTATGGGTTCGACAGACAAAATAAGCAGGGTGTTAAAGAAACAATATTAAAAATGTCTTTACGACTAAGGATACCCTGAACACCTGGTTTACATCTGCTAAAGACGAACAAGGGGCTCTAAAACATGCCGGAGTTTACAAAATTCCTTGTTCCTGTGGATCAAGTTATATAGGACAGACGGGACGCTCTATTGAAATTAGAGTAAAAGAACATATGGCTGACTGCAAACAACGCAGAGTTACTAAATCAGCAGTGGCAGAACATGTGTGGAACCAAGGATACACACTGAACTTTGACCAAACTAAAGTGTTGGCTAGAACTCCTTTCTACTTTCCCAGCAAATCTTACCAGTATTATATCCTCTAAGACAAAGATCAAGCTTCTTGGAAAGGACACAAACATTTTAGTAATAACGATGTCAGCCAAGCGATAACGGAAAGATAAGGTCCGTTAATCACGCTAATCGCTATTGGTATAAATATCTTCATTTTCCTTCAGTGACATTTACCACTATGAAGATGCAAGTTACAATGTCTTGCGCAACGTCAGTTTGTTTGGGTTCACGAACGACAATACGGCAAAGGCCAAGTTCTACTACTTGTTTTGGCTCTCAAGAAGAGACTAGGGCCAAGCCTAAGTCTGGGTGTTTAAGTACGACGCGGTCTAAGCCGGAAGTCGGTTTTAATCATAAACATAACCGCGAAAGCTTAAGATTTTATATATCTGTTCATTTCAGTTTATAATTAGATTGTTTAAAAGGTTTGTGTTGTACTTATTAATCTTATAAGCTATACAATTTATGCATTTAAAATTAATGATTTCAAGACTGGATATGTTTCTAATATTTTTATGTTACGGTTTTTGATGCGTTTGCGCACACCGGATAATGATGAGGGAAGGATTTTTCTATGTTAAATTTTAAATTTAAGAGAAAAGAGAATGTGCCTTTACGTTGTTAAGATATAAAATTTAATGTATCTCAAGAGTTCTTATTGCAACGAAGAAAAATAAAACCTTACAATTAAACCAGCGAAACTCTATTTTTATAACCGACAGGGCAGTACACGCCGCAATAGTCATAACAGGTTATTTAATTTTAGATACGACCCTAATATGATTTGTAAATTTGTCATATTGCTCTATATCTTATATTTTTGTGTTTTTATTGTATTTAACCCTTTCGTCCCGATCGGTACACATATGTACCACCTATTTTTAAAAAGTCCTGAAAATTGAACTGAACATAATATGCATATGGCAAATCTACCACGCCGGTGTTTTGAAGTTAAACAAATAGCCACCTGCAGTAGAAGCCATTTGCGGCGTTGTTTTCACAACTTATTCTAATGTTGAGGTTAGTTTAGTGTTGTACATGACGAGTGATACTTGTGAAATCTGAATATTTTTCTATTGTAACGAGTTAGCTTATTTGAAATTGAATCGTAGGGAATAAATAATATACTCCAATAGACACCGATCATCTCTAAGGTATCTATATTTTGTTTTTATTCGTTGATTATCTCAATTTTTTGTGACGCGGTACATATTTGTACCAGCAGTGATTTTTGACGGTACCTATTTGTACCATCAGGTTTATAGATGAATGTGTTTTTAGAATTATTATGGCCCAAAAACGAACACTGACACAAAAGGAGTGGAATATGCCGCTGAACACTTATCAGATTATGATGTAACGACGGACATTAAAGTTAAACAAACAATATACACTGAATAATAAGTCAAGATTCACTAACCCTTGAGGAAAAAGTTGTGAAATCTCTTGCGTCCACAATCAAAGAGAAAGATGTGGTGCTCTGTTTTGACAGATTTTTTACTAGTGTTCATTTATTGGAAACATTGAACTTTGCTGCATTAGGAACATGCATATCAAACCGCAAAAATGTCCCAACAATGAAAGATAAACTGCAGCGTGGACAGTCCACGTTTCGATGTACTAAGAGTGGGTTATTATGTACTAAATGGCAGGACACAAAGAAAGTTATTATTATGAGTAATTGCCACAAACCTAATATGACAACAATTTCTAAAAAAACAAAGACGGGGGAACGGCAAGTTATTGAATGCCCAGAAGTTGTATCATTTTATCGTCAGAAAATGGGTGGAGTTGACAGAGCAGATCAGTTTGTAGGCTTATACGATCATGATAGAAAGTCAAATAAATGGTGGAAAAAAGTATTTAACACTTGCCTAAACATGGCTGCTGTAAATAGTTGGATAATATACAATGACCTAAGACGCGAAAATAAAAAAAACCTCTCCTTTCTTTTCTCGTAACACTCGCAGAAGAACTGATAGCTGAGGGCATTCAAAATACTTCCTTACCACTTCCTAAAAGAGGACCTCCAAATAAAAAGAGGAAAATGTACGGTACGGTACCCTTGCATCTCCTGTGGAAGGGCAGACAAGAAGAAGATGTTCAAGGTGTACTGAGCAGAAACGTCAGAAGCGGACCAAGACAATTTGCCAGGAATGTATGATTCCTTTGTGTAAGGATTGCTTCATGTTGTACCACGTAAAATAGCAATTAGTTGGCTCTATTAGTGTGCAATAAATAGTATTTTTAAATGATTGCAGAATTATTTTACATCTGGTGGTACACATTTGTACCACATAAAAACATACATATGTGTGCCACCCCCCCCCTTTCCTAGAGGCAATTTTTTTTTAAAGTAAACATCTGTTATTTATAGGCAAATTAACAAAATCGTAACTCGTTACTAATCCTTAAGATAATATTTATATTCAGGGACGAAAGGGTTAAATAAATTTATATAAGCGCGGTGCATTATTTGAATTATTATGTTAAAGTAAGCTGCATAATTAGCGACTAACGTTCGACAATTGTTGTTTTACATTTTAAATTAGTAGTTAAGTCACACTCAGTGCATTGTCTTGAATATCCTAAAGAACTAGTTCATAAAAAAGAACTAGAATTCCCATCACTAGTTTTTTTCTAGAAATGGCGTCATGATTACATATGTATAATTTAATTTTCATTTCGTGTGCGTCAGCAACTATTTTCATTGTCATTGCGCATACCAATTAAAATTTCGAAATTGATTCTATTAAAAAAAACGAAAAGTTCTTAAAATAGAAGAAAAAATGCAATTGTAATAAGGATAGAGCCGGAGGAGTCTAACATTACGTTGAATTCTGAAATGAATTTCCCACAATCAACCATATCGCAATCAAGTAAAACAGGCTTTATTTTTTTTAATTTCTGAAATACTGTTTAATTTTTATCAAAAATTTGAAAAATACAAATAAAAAAAATTCTAATTTATCACTAAAAAACTATTAAACACAAAATAAAACGTATTACATGCGGCGTTGCTTACAACGACAGTCACTTATAACGACGTGTTTTTGTTGGTCCCTTGGCCGTCATTATATGCGACTTTTGCTATACTTAACTTACCTTTTTGGGTGCCAGTAAGTAACAATGCAGGGATGGGATGTAGTTTGCGATCTACCTTTTGAAATCGTTGTAGGGTTATTAACTGTAGATTAAGTAAATTATTCGGAAAATTTCTAATCGATTGATATGACCTAATGATTAATCACCATCATTTGATAACTAATTTTGGTAATGATGTACACAAGACAATTATGGCAAGAATTGTAATTAACTTTCTCTGCCACAATGATCACTTAATGACAATATCTAATATAAATTGACCGACAAAATGCAGCAGTGGTTCAGTTTGCATTTTTCTTATCTACAATTGCCGACAGTTTTGAAAATGCTGATAAAGGAATTTTACAACACCGTCATCCCAACTGAAGAAGCTGCGACAAATTACTTATTGCACAACGAGTTATTGGTGAACGAAAATCAAGCTCATCCATGTGACAGTTGCGGAGCGGAAATGGCAATGAAGAGACGTCGTGACAGACAAGGCGAATTTCGACCAGTGCTGAGGTGCCCAAGGAAGAATTGCCAAGTAACCAGATCGGTGCGGAAAGGAAATTATTTTTTCCACTTTACAGATTTAAATGGCAAAGCGCGCTGCAACTTGAAACTATGCGAAATTCTGGAATTGATTTTTATGTTTGTTCATGAGATTCCAAATGAGACAACAATGAAATTAACGGGCAAATCATCATATACTGTTTGTGATTGGGTTAATATGTGCCGAAAAGTTTGCTCTTCAATTGTGTGCAACGACGAGGACCTTTAGTTGGAACTAATGAAAATCCAGTGCAAATTGATGAAGCGAGATTTGCAGGCCGGAGGAAGTACAACAGAGGTCGCGTATTGATTGGGGACCATCCGGCACTATCAGGGGATAGTGATACTGAAATTGATAATGCTCGTAATCATGGTCAACGGATTGATGGGCCCTGGGTATTTGGGTTGCTGAACAGTCAGGAACTTCGATATTTCGTTGTGGAACGCAGAGACCGCAATACATTGATTCCAATTATACAACGTAAGGTGCAGCATGGTTCAACAATCCATTCAGACGAGTGGCCAGCTTACGCTAACTTGGCAAATTCGGGATATACTCATTTAACAGTCAACCACCAACATAACTATGTGGATCCTAAAAGCGGTGCACACACACAAGGCATTGAAACATCGTAGCTGGAAGGGAAAATGAAAATTATGAGAAGCATGAGGGGTGTTCCTAGGCAGCATCTACATTCGCATCTGGATTATTTGGCGTGGAAGTACATATATGCGTACTGTATATATGTAAATAATTGAATTTTATTAGTGTTTGTAATATATATTTATTGTATTTGTCATGTTCGCGTTTGTAATAAAGTTTTGGGTGTTGGTCAAGATTCTATTAATTTACTTAATCTAGAATTACGAGGGGTAACAATAAAGTAAGGTCTCCAACTCTGTAACTTCGCGGAATTCCGCGCTAGGCCAAATCTAGCAACCCCGCCGAGTTCCCTGGTTCCCCCACTACAACCCTGTTGCTGGGCGCGTATACGCCGACGGCTCAGTCTTGGCTGAGCAGTTATCAACAATGGAAGTACCCCTCGCGTCAGCGTCCAATGCAGAAAGGTACTGTGGGACATTAGAAAAGCTTCGCCGTGCCATTAAGAACAAACGCCTGGGAGTGCTGACCAACGGAGTGAAATTTCACCACGACAACGCGCGCCCGCACACTGCCAAAGCGACCCTGGACCTAATCAGGAAATTTGGCTGGGAAATCATTGATCACCCTGCCTACAGTCCCGACCTGGCCCCAAGTGACTACCACTTGTTCCCCGCCCTAAAAAAACATCTCGGAGGGAAGAAGTTTGCGTCGGACGCGGAGGTTCAAAAAGAGGTCAACACCTGGCTGCGCGAAGCGGACGGAAAGTGGTACGATACCGGCATACAAAAGTACATCGCGCGGATGCGGAAGGTGTTGGAAAAAAATGGCGATTATGTTGAAAAATAGCCAAGATCTTGGCCTTTCAAAGGATGTATCATACTTAGTAAATAAATGTCATTTATTAAAAATTATTATTATTAAAAAAAACAATAGGAGACCTTACTTTATTGTTACCCCTCGTAATAACAACAATTGGCCGCACACTACATTCCTTCCCTACACTACATCACAGTTACTATAGGTAGACCACACACTACATCACGGTTACTGTAGGTAGACCGCACACTACATTGTCATCCCTTTTTGGGACTAGTTTCTTATATCTATTTAGACATTCTCGATATCTTCTAAATGTAAATAAGAATAATAATAACTGAATTACTGATGAACTAGCTGCGGGCGACTCAGCTTATTAATGACGCCGAACTCCCTAGGCCCCTCCTCCTTAAATCCTACTGGCTGAATGACAGATTCGTCTACCAGTCGCTAGATGGCTCTAACTACTTCTGGGTTTTTACATCATTTCAGTGTGGTAAACAACTGATAATTCGCCATCGTCCTACCTAATTTTGTTTCGTCACTTTATAACTATTTAATTTTTTTGCTGGGGGACAGCAGCCCTCTTGGGGGGCGGTCTCATCTAATTATGCAAAGTTAGCTGTACTGTATAAGAGTTGTGATTGTAGATTACAATTAGTTCTAATCTTGCATTCTCTATGACGACATGATATTGATATATTTGTGCATTTTGCGTATTATCTAATTTAATTTCAAAATGAGTGATCGGTTAGATGATGATATAAAATCGTTTATAGAAAAAGCAAAATCTAGAAGTGTTCCATTACATTTGGATTCACTTACGACGCATTGTATGAGTCAGAATAATATTGATGTTGTATATGATGATGATGAAAGAATAGAACGATCTGATTCACTACGATTAATGTCTAGAGAATACAAATTGATCGAAGAGACTCGTCTTTTACAGCATGATAACGCTTCAAATGAAACACTTGTAAACTCAACTTGCTACAGAATCGATCATGACAGTTACAAATATATTGAAATTGGATATAGCACGTATTTGCATCTTGATTCTGTTATACGAATTTGGAGTGATGTAAACAGTGACAATGGTGGTATATGTAGAAATACCAAATGCAATGTTGTTTGTAATCGCTATGATAAAAATAACGTACTACGAACTGTAGAAGAATGGATCGAATTTATAAAACTTTAATCTTATTTAATGAACGAATTTTTCTTTAATTCCACCGAAATCATGCCTATTCTTGAAGAAGCAAAACATCAATGTTTCTATTAAAAACCTAAGTAAATCAGTCGATATAACCAAAGATTTAAAATTATTCTACAATTGGAAGTATTCTGAACCAGGATCATCTCCGTTAGATAAAAATTCGGATTTTTTAAAAACAATTACGTTGTGTCGTGATTATCGATCGTGTACTTTGGATAAATACGATAGGTACAACATTTTTAATTTAGAACCTACAATTAACTATCGATTGAAATTAACCCTTGTATAACAAGACTGTGTCATTCATGACACCTATCACTTTAATTTGTACGCAGGTGCTCAACGGTGCAGATCACATGGTCTAACCTCCAGGACCTTTCAGTCCAGTATTCATCGGGATGTCGAGGTAGTTGTGCGCATGAGATTTGCTCAATTTTAGAAATAGTGATACAGTATTTTGAGGAGTGTTGTAGTAGGTGTCACGCGTGACACTGCCTTGTTTATGTTAAACTTTTTTGTTATTTTTTTCACTATGGCATCACGGCGATTTTTAACAGACGAGGAACTATTGTATAAAATAGAGAATCTAGGTGAAAGTGAAGATGATACTACGTCAAATGACACTAACAGTGAACTAGAAGATGAGCTTTTGATAGAAACTGATCATGAAGGAGATCTTTTTAGTGACAATGAAGAAGTAATGGATATTGATTTACAATAAGGATACAGTGGTTGAAGGTGATATAAATTTTATGTTGGGCAAAGATTTAGAAACCATATGGGCAGACAGACCGCTGACTCATAGAAACGCTAGAACTCCTAAGAGGAATTGGGTGACCCATTTACCTGGTCCCAAAGGGAAAGCGAAAGATCTTAGAAATTAAGTTGAAATATTTCATTTGTTTTTTTCAGCTGATATAGTTGAAAATATAGTTATTTATACAAACCAAGAAATAGAAAGGTTAGCCCAAAAATTCAATTCAAAACAATATTACATTTCAAAAACTGATGCTGAAGAAATGAATGCATTTTTTGGTTTACTGCTCATGTCTCATCTGGTTTGACTACAAGTGATATGTTTTCTGCCATATTCAGGCCACCAATATTTAGGTGTGTTATGACGAAGAACAGATTTGAATTTCTGTTGAGAGCTTTACGTTTTGACTCGAAAACAGATCGATTGGAGAGAAGAAGTAACGATAAATTTGCAGCATTTAGAGAAATTTGGACACTTTTTGTGGCCAATTGTGAAAAATATTACACCCCATCTGAATTTGTTACTATTGACGAGACACTTTTAAGTTTTCTTGGTTGTTGTCCGTTCAGGATGTGTATGCCCCAGAAACCAGATAAGTATGGACTAAAGATTATCTCGATGTGCGATGGTAAAACGTTCTACTTCTGTGGTGGAATACCTTACACTGGTAATTGGTATACTTCTTATGAACTGGCTAAAGAATTACTTAAACGTTGTTTTATTATCAACGATGCATTCAACGGGGGAAATTGATAAGGAAAGTTTAAAACCTGAAGTCATTTTATTCTATAATCAAACTAAAGGTAGAGTAATGTATTCGATAAATTATGTCATGCTAAAACAACGACACGAAAGACCAGACGTTGGCCTCTAAGGTATTTCTTTGGAGTGTTGGATGCTTCAGCTCTAAATGCTTACGTAATTTACCAGTTGAATGGAGCTCATGAAGGTCAGAGTAACTTCTGTCGTTCAAAATTTTTGAAAAATCTTTCTTTCGCCCTGATAAAACCATATATAAATCAAAATCTTTCAAACAAGTTTCTTTCCAGAAACCTTCGTGCAGAAATGACAAACCTGTTAGGAAAAAGTCTGAACTGAACTGCAATAAATCCACCACCGAGAAGACCTGGTAAATGTACTTTCTGGCGCTACAAAAAAAATCGAAGAGGTACACGATACTGTGGCAAGTGTTAAGAAGCATATGTGGTGAACATTCTATCAGGAACGACAAGTTTAGTTGCCCCGACTGCAGGGAATCTGAAAATAACTGCCTTCAATGATTTTATTTGGTTTGTTTATTTTTATTTGTTTTCATTTCATAAGTTTTTTTTTTTTTTAAATTTTAGTTCCATTTTTATTTTCATAATGAACTAATATTATATTTTGGTTTTGTACTTAAATCAAATTTTCTTACATTTTTATCTTCATTTTTAATAATTTATTGGTTATAAAATGCTATTTATTAAAATTACAACAATAAAAAGTCGATAATTATAATACAGTAACCTAAAATATGAGTCAAAATAAGTCAGATATAAAGAAAATGGTAGGTGTCATAAATAACACAGTCTTGTTAAATTAGTCCTTTTACAGTGCCTTGTTAATCAAGGGTATGCAATCATATGAATTAAAAGAATACTACGATAATATAGTGGAACTTGTGCTTAAACAAAAAACTGAAAAAAACAAAATTAAACAAATTGCCAATGGTTATAAAGACAACAACGATGACTATGGGGGCGAACACTGTAAAGAAGATGATGAAATGCAAAGTTTTGAAGCATTTGAACATGTTTTTAATTGCGAAAATTATTTCTCATGTGTTGTGTGTAATGGAAATACTACACCCGGGTATATTATATCTAGTGTTATAGATTATTAGTTTATCATACGCTCGTTTAAATTTTTATAACTTCCCCGACCTTCATCGCCTAATATGTTTTTTATAAAAAATAGTTATAACTTTTAATTGTAATGTAAATAAGGTTTAAAGGTTTCTAATACTATAATCTGAATTAAATAAATGGATTATTTTTTCATTGAAGAAATTGTATAACTACATTCTTTGCAATGTCTACAATGGTAATATAAAATGTACGTAATAATTAAATATAATAATAGTCATTTTTTGTATATAAATCTTAATAAATAGTAAAAACGATAAGTTTTAAACTTCCCCGCCCTCTACCGAACCTAAATACGAACTTCTTCGATCATCATCAGCTAACTTCAAACCGAACGACCATGCAGTGCTTATAAGCTCGCTATAATAAGGTGTAAATGTGAGCTTTCCATTGTTTTACGCGCCAACCCTTTAGAACACACATGCAAAAGTATTACATTGTCGTCAAGAGGTGCGAATCGGAACTCTTGTGCGAATCGGGACACTTGGGTATTTATTTACATAAACGGCAACCCTGGTTCGAGGTCAATGTTTTCTGCTCGAATAGTAGGTAGAAATCAAAATATACTTGCTGGCACCTGCATTTATACTGTCAACCTCTTGGTTTAATGGCGAATAGTGAGAATAAAGGTGCCCTAAAAATCAATGAAAATTATTGATTCAAAAAACTTTGTGTGGAAAACAAATAAGAAAAATAATGTTAAGAGTCTGACAGTTCATAGACTGAGATGTTTTATATACATTAAAAAATTAAAAATCAAACAAAAAAGTTTAAAAAACGGCAGATAGGATTTTTTAAGCAAAAAATGTCAATTTTAGGAGTCAATTGGGACAATGATCTAAAAATACATGTGGTGGTGGGGTATAATGATCCCTCGAGATCAAATGATCCCCCCAATTATAAATTCACCCTGCAGCTCCATCTCTTAAACAACGTCTGAAATATGTTCGAACGCGCATGTACAATGGTGGACAACAACTTTCCCACAGTTCGACCAATGCTATTACCAAGTACGCATGCATCTTTATTTTTAATAGTTTCGATCTAATTTAGCGACATTTTAATAGTATATAATAAAGTGTTATTAAAAGTTTTATTTCTTTTACTGTGTATGCTGTTAAATCAGGTATGTTTAAGCTTCTGAATTATGTGTATCTTTCTGAAAAATTTTATTGTTCTGAATTTGTACGTTAGCTTAGTTTAAAATGTTGCATTTGGGGCACAACGATCACTTGACGGCGGGGAAAAATGATCCCGGGGTCATTTTACCGCCACTCTTTAAAAACAGTTATGACAATTCCTTATTTGTTTGTTGATTTTTAGAATGCCACGTATTTACCACCGTAAAACCCAGCGTCAAAACTGGAATAAAGAGAATATGGCAGATGCAATAAACGAGGTGACAGAGAATGGTATGATGTTTAAAACAGCGTCGCGTACATTTCAAGTGCCTTTAATGGCTCTTAAGCGTAGAGTAAAAAATAAATATAAAATTGCCAAAGGAAGCTTAAAACATTTAGGTGGCAAAACAACAGTATTTAATGAAGATCAGGAAAACGAGCTAATAGACCATATTCTAGATTTTGAAACTAGGATGTATGGTCTCACAACAGTTGATCTTAGACGCTAAGCATTTCAATTGGCGGTTAAAAATTCAATTCCCCATAATTTTTTTCGTGCAAAACAGATGGCCGGAGTTGACTGGCTTGCCGGATTTAGAAAAAGACACCCACAAATAGCGTTACGTATTCCCGAAGCAACTTCAGTAGCACGAGAAAGAGGATTTAATAAATTAGTAGTGTCTAAATTTTTTGATCTTCTTAAGAGCACTTTTGAAAAATACAAACTACCCCCCACAGAATCTTTAACGTCGACGAAACATCAGTGTCAATAGTGCCTGGAAGAAACTCACGAACTTTTGCAAAAAGGAGACGGAAGCAAGTTGCCCGAGTGACATCCGCCGAAAGGGGTGTTTCAGCCACTGCAGTAATTTGCGTATCTGCTGGAGTTTTTGTTCCGGCTATGATAATTTTTAATAGGAAAAGAATGAATGCAGAACTGATGGATGGTGAGCCATCTGGAACTATCTTCGGCTGCAATGATTCAGGTTGGATGAAGCTAGATATGTTCGAGCATTGGTTTGATCACTTTGTACATTTTACAAAACCGACTAAAGAGGAATCCCTTTTGTTACTTTTAGATGGGCATTTAAGCCACACTAAAAATCTAAATGTGGTGACTAAAGCAAAAGAAAACAACGTTATAATATTGTCTTCCCCCCCCACGCGACTCACAAATTGCAGCCGTTGGATGTGGGAGTAATGTCTCCATTCAGCACGTACATGGACCAAGCTGTAGAAAAATGGATAAATAATAATCCGGGTCGCACAATATCAATGTTTCATATAAGTAAAATTTTTTCAGAGGCTTATCTCAAAGCTTCAACACCAAATAATGCAATAAATGGTTTTAAAAAAACAGGGACAACGTTACAGACGAGTCTATTGAAGCATTAGATCAAGAAACTTTAGGGGAAAATAGAGAAAACTTGGAAACCTCTGAAATTAATTCAGCTTTATGCATTTCTCTAATTCCTGGGCCAAGCACGCGACCGGTTAGCCCTTTAATACCTACAGAATGCAATACATCAGACCAACGTGACAATAAAGCTGAAAGTTCTTTTGCTATAATTCCGGCTGATTGTAACCCGCTTCCCAAGATTACGGGAAAGGGAGCTGCTCAAAAAAGGAAGTCAGTTGGCACCGTCATACTGACGAGCAAGCCTTGCAAGCTGATGCTAGAAGAAGACAACAGAAAGAAACTGGAACTAGAAGAAAAACGAAGCAAAAATAAACAGTCACAATCTTTTATTAAAAAAAAATGTTAAATTGAACATAAAACCAAAAACACGGGTAGTGAAAAATAGCGACTCTAGCAGTGAAAGCAATGAGTCACAGTCTGAAGAATGCATCTTTTGCTTTGAAAAATTCGTCGAAGGGCGAAGGATGGATCAGAGGCAATAAATGCCTGAACTGGGCTCATGACCAATGTGCTGGGGTCGACGAAGATGACGACTTTACATGCGATTTGTGTTTGAGCCACACAAAGACATATGGAGTTAAGAAACAACTCAGGTTTTAAATTAGATAGACATTTAACGAAGTTTTTTACCTAAGTTGATGTTTGTGGTTCGTTTTTTCTTATTCTGAATTCAAAAAATGTCTGATGTTTACTTTTTTTGCAAATAGAGCAGTATTTTGGTTTAATATTTGTTTCATTACCCATTGAAGTGTAATTTTAACCAAAAAAAATATTTTTAAAGCGGGATCATTTTACCCCACGTGGGGGATCATTTTACCCTTTTTCCGCAATGAACCAAAATTCATACTATCCTACAATGGTATGCAAAATCATCATTTTTTTTGCATTGCATTGGTATGTAATCAAATGAACATAAAATACGTTGTAAAAGTTTGATACTTCATAGTCTGATATTTTCGCAAATATGACGATTTTTAGCTTAGGGCGATCATTATACCCCACCCTCCCCTACTTGGGACAAGAGTCTACCAAAAATATAGTGAACAAACATTACAAACGCCTTTGCGACAAGTTCGACGGAGTCAGATTGGTCTACGAGATACCCAAAATCAACGCTATCAAAGCATAAAGGAGGTCCAGTAAAAAAGCAAGAAGGCAAAAATACTAAGAGGGTCCGTGCAGGTATCTCGCACGAAACAGTCAATTAATATTTTGACAATTTGGTCTCTTAGAATATGTAGAGCCCAACTCCATAGTCAACTATGACGAAACTTGTGGTGGGGGTATTTTAATAACACCATTTATTATCTACAAAAGTGAGCACTTCATTGATATTTGGGTGTAGAATGGGGCAAGAAAACGCACGGTACGCCTGAAATTCCAGCGGTTGGTTCGATCAATCTCTCTTTCAAAACTGGTTCGAAAGTATTGCCCTTCCATATTTCAAAAAGCAACCTGCTCCAGGAGTTTTAATTGGTGCTAATTTGTGGAGTATTTTCTCATATATTCAACCTTATAAGGAAAATAACATAAACTTTGGGTTTTTTTTTAGTTTCACAGAAAATAAATACGTATGTCTCCACCTAATAATATTGTGCAGCTAATTAATGTTTTTGAGCAGTTTATTGATGACGAAATTATACAATTAATGGTGATTAAAACAAATAAATATGCACAGCATCATTTAGCAAACATTACTCTTCGAAATACCTACATATCATGTATGCAAAGATGGATTTATTTAACGTAATGTTTACCACAAGCCTTATGTATCAGGTAGAAGATTACTAAAAAAAAAAGAATTGTATTATAATCGTTGTTTGTACAAAATTGATATGAGTTATAACAGATTGGAAAAGTAGCATGTCACAGGCACAAAACTCTTTATAAAAAAATTTAAGAAGTATATACCCCCAACAAAGAAATTTCAGTTGATGAAACTATGATTTCCCACAGAGGCAGACTTCTGTTTGCTAATATAATCCAGATAAAGCTCATAAATGCAGGATTAAATTATTCAAATTAGGTAAAATGACGTGTTATATTTGGAGAATATTGGTTGCATACATTTAGCAACTTACTTTAGGTAACCAACCAACCAAAATACAGACTATTGTGGAACTTTGAAATCTATTTAAAAATGACTTTCCATCGAAGTGAGGTCAAAGAAATTAGATAGAAGAAATAGTAGGAATGGTCAATAATAATAGAATACGTATTAGTAAGTATAAACATAACAAGGATTATGATTTCAACTTACCACGGTACAAATAAGAAAATTATTGAATAAAGAAGAAATGCAATTGAAAAGAAAAATCGAAGAGGAGAAGCATTTCAAAACCTGCAGTTATAATAGAATATAAAAGAATAACATAAATTATAAAAAGAGGAATTGACCAACCAACAAGAACTGTTGTTATTTGAAAAAAATATTTACATTATTTAGACAGTCTTCATTTGCTATTACTAGCGTATAAAAGTTTCAATGCGCGATTTAGTGGTAAATTTGACATTATTTATTTCTGAAAATGCCTTAAAAAAGTAAACTTTCTGTTGAATAACGAGTAAGAATTCAGATCCTACATGAGCAGGCAAGTCTCAAGTACAGAGAGTAAATTACTAAAATGTTCACGGTGCGCGGTGCATTCTGCTATTAAACGGTTTATGAAGACTGGTTCTTATGTAAATAAAAAAAAAGAATGGGAAGAAAATGTGTAACTACTAAACGTTAGGACAGAAAACTGATACGTGAGTCTATAAAAGACTGAAAAAACTTCTAAGCTTGCTGCAGCTCTGCCATAAGAAGTTGAACGCCCAATTAGTGCTCGAACTTCAAGAAGAAGACTAGTAGAAGCTGGTTGAAAAGGACACAAAGGCAAGAAAAAACCATGGCTCTCAGACAATAACAAAAAGAACCGCTTGGTGTAGGCTCTTCGACATCAACTTTGATGTATCTTTGTATAACATATTGTAAAATAAAAACTAATTGTTATTTTACTTATAACCGGCATTTATAAAAACAAGGATATTTAAAGATGTCTTTTTTAACCTTTTTTAGATATTTGGAACACCTGGTGAGACTTTTGTAGAGCGGCGTGCGCGGCTTGGCCGGGAAAAATATAATCCAGATTGCGTGTTGCCTACTATTAAACACTGAGGGATAGCATTATGATCTGGGGTTGTATGGCTGCTTATGGGGTGGAGAAATTTCTCTTGTGAAGGTCGTATAAACAGCGAAAAATATATAAATACACTAGAAATCGTGCTGGACCTTTCGTTAACGCAAATTTTTTGTGTTGTTAGATTGGCCAGCGCAGTCGCCAGATCTAAATCCCATTGAACACCTTTGGGTGATTTTAAAGCGAAAAATCAGGCTTATGTAAAGATGAATGTGCAACGCTTGTACGCAGCATGCCCCAAAAGATTGTTGCTGTTACTAAATCTAAAGGTGGGCCCACCAAATACTGATTTTCTTTTGTAATTTTACATAAATATAGTAATTTAAAAAAAATAGGAATTATATTTTTTACATTAAAAACCAATAATGCATGGAAAATTAGGGTACCTAATACTTTTGACCAATAGTGTACCGAAAATAAAATCCCTTTAATTACTTATATGCACGATACACTTAGTACCGGTATGCTGCCGCGCATTGTCGCTGCAATGCACATACTCATTGTTTGCATGGGTTTTAATTGGGAATGTATAGGAACTGTTTTATTTTGTGTTAATTGCTTTAAGTTAAAAAGCATTAACTACCATCCATTTTATTGATTTAAAGATTAAACGTTTTTTTATTCTTCTAAAAATTTAATGTTCAAGCTTCTCTTGTGTTTCACCTTCGTGAATTTTAAAAACCAACCAACGCCAACGAAAATTGATATATATCTATCATACCGTGTACAAGTGGTTATATGTACCAGTTTGTGCGTTTTTTATATGTATATTTACTAACTCTTCAATATTATCGGAGATAATTTACACTTATGCGCTTTGTGAGTGAGTTTGTTGAACGTTTATGTCTTGCGTTATTCAAGAATTTTAATTATTGACCCCTTTTATGTTTAATGTTTTATTTAGTAAACACAATTCGTATAGTTGCCTATGTACTTGGTCGGTAGATTGTTCCCCTTGATTTTATTCTGTAAGTTTTATGTGTTAAAAATTATCTGTTAATTCATTGTGTTGTTACTATGTTGTTGACTTACGAGTTTAATAAAACTACAGTTGGCCTGATGAAGTACTCGTATCTACAACGAAACGTTACCACAAAAATAGATTAACGTGTTTTTGCATAAACGAAGAAGTCTAAATTAGTTAGATCAATAATAGTGCAGAACAGATAGTCATTTTGTTTATAGAATCATACCGAAAAAAAAGTTTTGTGATTGAATTCCATAACTGGAAATAAAAAAAACGAACATAAAATTAAAAAGAACCAGTGAAGACGAAAACCAACCGATGCCGAAAAAATAAAAGCTTATATTTTGATCTTTGACAACTAAAAAGGAATCGTCAATAATGTTTTATTCTGGTAACGGCCATGCTCTACCAAAGTAGATTGATAAATTAGCACTAATAAAGAAATTATACTTCCATACAGATAAAGATGATACACCAGCTTGGTTAGTTTAATGTAAATCAATCAAATTAAAGTCCATTTAGGAAATACTTGTTAAAATATTGAGGTATATGTTTATGTTTCCTCCTTTTGCAAAACGAATGATTAGTATTGTTTTTGTATTTTATGTTTCAAATAGTAATGTTTAGTGCTTAAAGAGTGTGCAAAGCTGCATATATTTTTTTTATATTCCGTGCACCTAAATCTAGGTAGTTACCACAGATACAAGAATATTTAGTTAGGTGGTTCTTCTGAACCTTTGCTGCAGTTAATATATCTGCACCTAACCTTAAATCTGGCCGTGGTCCAATAAATACAAGTATGTTTATTTAGCTTTTTCTTACAATCTATTTAAACTGCATCTGACCTAAAACTTACTGCACAAATAGTAGAATATGGAGTTGGTTGTTCTTCTGAAGCATTAGCTAGTAATATACTTACACGCAAATTGAAATGTGTATGCTTAGTTTGCTAATTTGCAAATATGTAAACTAGCTATCTGTATGCCATATACAATCAACACCGTAACAACGTTCTCTATAACGCCCATGAAATAGTTTTATTTTACTCTGGCAGCGCGGTTTAAATTATAAGATGGCGTTAACTAAACTAGAAATTTATCCAAAGATTTAAATAATTAATTTTGATAAACTAGATGCTGGTTTTGCTTGTATTCTATATAAACAGCAGCGTTCAGCGTTGTTTTTTCTGTTTTTCTTAAAATTATTTAAAAAAGCTGCGGTTGTTTTTCTAAACCATAATCGAAGGTTTTATATTCATTCGATATCAATAATTAAATGAAACAAGAAATATAAAAGCAAATCAAAATGTTCATTATGTTTCTGCTTCTGGTTCCAAGATGTTGGTCATGTCAGCGCAAAATCAAAAGGTACTTCCACGTGCACCATGTGCCATACATATTTCTAGCGGTTTAAGACAACGCACATCATGGCATCTTATTTTAAAGGAGCGAAGTGGATACTTCTTCAATCTGTGATGCTTGTATCACTTAAACGCTTGCTGGTTGAAACTTTCTAATCCAGCAGTAACGACTATATTTTCGTAACAGGTAGTAGATGTAACTGTAATAATAAAGAAAATAATGTCATTGTCTTGAAACTTAAAATTGGAATGTGTATAAGGTTTGTTCCAATGTAAACAGGACTTTATAAAAATGAAAACAGACTTAATTAAGTAAAACTTTATTTTATTCAAAATAGTCTCGTTGGGACTCTATACAGCTATTGCTACAGTCAAGAAACACGTCGAACGGATTTTTAAGCTGTCTGTAGAAATGACCTTTAGAATGTCGATGCAAGCCTTTTGGATTTTCATAGGCAAATGCATTTTTTTGAATAAGTAAAAGTCAAACAGTGCTAGATCAAGCGAATGGTGAAAATGCAATTTATAGGCAAAAAATCACTCACATGACACATTATCATGCAACAACTTCGGCGGCAATAAAGTAATATTTTGAAAAAATCCTGTTTACTTTGGAACCCAGCTAGTTTATATGTACCAAAAGATTTAGAACAGTTGTAGTTATTAACGGTTGACGAACAAAGCATTTCATTGACTACTTAAAAAACATAAGTAACTAAAAAACTGAACTCAAAACTTCTGTCCTTCATGAGTTAAACAGCATACAACTTGTTCAAAAACAAAGAAAAACAACTGAAAACAGTTATAATATGAATTGTAATAATATTTTTAATTCTGTAACTATAGGGGAAAGATGCTTTGATCGTACCGCCTCTTTCATCGTACCACCATCAATTTTCCCCTTGCAGTGATGCTAGAGCACTCAAACTGCGACAGTGGCTACTTCCCATTAGTTGCAACGACCTTCCGAAATTTTATAGGTTTGGTTCAAGCCGTTACTGTTTTATCGAAGTTTGTGAGTTTGTGAACATTTTGATTTGAGATTTTACCATCGTCTGTAAGATCACAGATCCCTTTGAAGTATGTATAACTTAGTTGAATGCATAAACTTAGTTAATACACTTAATTTAGTCCTGAAAAACCAGTGGGTTTCAATCGTAGCTTTGCGTATAGGTTAGGAATTTAAAAGTATTGATTAGTGTAGCGAGTTGCCTTTGTCGTACCACTTTAAGTTTCCTTGATCGTATCGTTATTTTGTTGTCAAAACAAGGTGTCCTTAATAATACCGGTCGCTTTCATGTCTAAGGATACTTGTCAAATGCACTTTAAAAAGTTAATACGCAGTGATTACGTATTTCAGATGACAAAAAGAAAATACGGAACGTGGAACGAAGACGACATGCATCGGGCACTTCACGCTTTTCATAATGGTGACATGGGATTTAACGAATGTTGCCGCCAATATAATATTCCTAAACCAACTTTCAACCGACTTCTTAGGGAGCTAAATATTACTGCTAATGGAGAATTTAAGATCACAGGGAAGCAATGCACATTATCCCAAGAAATAGAAAAAGCATTAGTAAACCATATCATACTTCTGGAAAGCTTAATGTTTGGCCAAACAATAACTGACGTAAAAAAATTAGCATTTCAAATTGCCGAAAAGAACCGTATACCTCACAATTTCAACAAAGAGGCCCAACTAGCTGGGAAAAAATGGTTCTATGCATTTAAGGCTCGGCATAATGAAACAGGTCTACGTGAACCCCCGGCTACGTCCACGTTACGTGTTACGGGATTTAACAAAGAAAATGTGTATGGGTTTTTCGACATCCTTGAAATACTTGTTGATGAAAACAATATTGATGCCACGCGTATCTATAATGTTGATGAGTCAGGACTAAGCACTGTTCAAAATAAGTGTCAGAAGGTACTTGGTCAGAAGGGGAAAAAACCAATTGGATCGGTTTCAAGTGGTGAGCGTGGAGTGAACACTACATTTGTAGCCTGTACCAGTGCATCTGGCAACTATGTGCCACCCATGCTAGTATTTAAACGCATGAGAATGGTCAGTGCTCTTAAAGTAGGAGCTCCACCGGGAAGTTTAGTTGAAATTTCCGAATCTGGGTAATAACAAGTGACCTATTTGTTAAGCGGCTTATGCATTTTATCGAGTCAGTAAAACCAACCAATGACAAAAAGGTTATATTAGTTCTCGATGGCCACACTACACACTCAAAGAATCTAGAGGCAATCAAAATGGCTAGAAAACATGGTGTAATAATGTTGCAATTACCGGGACATACAACTCATCGAGTTCAACCTCTTTACAGAAGTTTTTTTAGGCCATTGAAAACTAACTATAACCAAGGAATAGACAAGTGGCTACGATCGAATCCTGGACTGTGTGTTTCACAGTACCAAGTGGCTGGATTATGTGCAGAAGCATACGGAAAAACAGCAACAATAAAAAACGCAACCAACGGGTTTCGAGTAAGCGGAGTTTGGCCGGTTGACCGGACAGTATTTCAAGACTGTGACTTTGCTGCAGCTGAAAATCTGAGCCAAATTTCAAATGTTGAAATAAGATCTGAAAATGTCGACATTTTGCATATAAACGATGGTTCGCTTGTATTCAATTTGCCTGAAATCCCAAACCTTGAACACACTACTGCCGAAGTTTTGAAAGACCGTAAGGTTAACCAACCTAAGAAGCTCTTAGTTTCAATTGAGTCGCTCTCTCCTATACCAAAACCACACTCAAAATCCAAAAAGGCCGGGGGAATACAAAAAGCAACCATTTTGACTAGTAGCCCATACAAAAATCAACTAGAACTAGCAAGAAAACTTCAGCTGACCCAAGAGAAGGTCAAAGCATTGAAAGAAAAGATGGGGAAAGTCAGACCAAAAGTTTGTATCAACAAAGGAAAACAGAAAACAGCTGTCAAGAGAAACCATGGATTAGATGAGACATCTGAAAATCTTACTTCTAAAACTTTAGTTAACATGGCAGCTTCTTCGAATCAACCTGATATTGTCATAGAGGTGCAACCACAAGAATGCAGTGAATTGAATTCAACATTTAACATAAGATTTTTATTGTAATTCTAAAGTATGGTATTTTAGATCAAAATAGAAATAGAAAAATATTACGCTGTGTTTTACGAAGAATGTTGGTTTATTGGCAGGGCGACAGAAAAAATTAGTTTAAGTGAATATCACTTTACGTTTTTAAGAACTGACTTGGATAATTTTGTTTGGCCGAAAACAATTATTTTTTATGGTCCAATAACTTGAGTAGTAAATGGGCCTTTTCAACACAAACGGTACGATCGCGAAAACATTGATAAAAAATACAAAATTGTAAAACGACAAGTTAGTGTTTAGTGATGAATATCTTATTATTTATTGTGTTAGCGCAAATATTTTTTTATGTTGTATTTTTGTAACGATTTTTTTTTGTTCAACTGAATTTATTTTAAGTTATAAAGTAAGTTAATAGGTACAAACTTTTTTATATTTTATACATTTCAGAAAAAAATACATAATTATCTAGAGTAGTTTTTAATTTCACATTTATGATAGATACCTGAGTCTGAGATGACATGGATAGATAGGAGCATAATGGCAATCACATATATGTAGAAAAGTATAGTACTAACAGGTTGGGGATGTACGGATATATACAGGGAAATACAGGGATATACAGGGAAATATAAGGATGTACAAGGAAATATGAGGATGTATAAGGAAATATGGGGATGTACAGGGAAATATGGGGATGTTCAAAGGAATATAGGGATATATTTAGTATAAGAGGATACAGTGGGACCTCGATTATCCGTGTGCGGTTTAATCGTGATGCGGATTACTTTGTTTCGATTTTCGATTTTCCGTGCATAAAGCGAATTTATGCGATAAAAGCCGAACGGGCAGCGAATGTCATAGTGTCGCATTCGTAGTTAGAGGTGCATGTATAAGCAAGTTTAGTGACATAAAATTGTGCACAATAAACAATAAAAGACATTGAATGTACAGGCAAAATCTTTGAAGACATGTGTCAAACGTAAACGGTTAGTTCTTTCCATCAAACAAAAGCTTGAAATAATACAGAAGAGAGAAAATGGCGTAAGTGTTGGAAACCTAGCACACGCTTACAACGTGGGATCTCAAACTGTTCGGGATTTGGTTAACAGGAAAAAAAACTACAAGATTTTGTTTCAAGTGCGGATAGCTTCAGTAATGCAAATAATCGGAAAACGCATAAGGAATCAACGTATAAAGCGCTTGATACAGCGATGGCGAAATAGTTTCTACAAAAACGGGCTGAAGGAGTCCCAATATCTGGGTCCATGTGTATGCAGCAAGCACAGATTTTCCACAAAAGACTTAAAATAGATGGAAATTTTAATGCATCAAGTGGTTGGTTACACAGTTTTAAAAAGCGTCATGGAATTAGAGAATTATCAATACAAGAAGAGAAATTAAGTTCTGATGAAGCGGCAATGGTTGAATTTTGTTATGAACTGGAAAATTTAATAAAGGTTCATAATTTAAGCGATGATCAAATTTATAACGCGGATAAAACAGGACTATTTTGGAAAGCAGTACCAAAAAAACATTAGCAGCAGACAATGAAAGTACGGCGTCTGGTTTTAAAACACAGAAGGACCTAGTTACTGTCCTCTGTTGCGCTAATGCCTCCCGTAAACATAAGCTTAAACTTGCCGTAGTAGGAAAATCGAAAAATCCTAGAGCATTCAAAAATTTTAGGACCCCACCAGTAATTTACTTTAACCAACGTGCTGCATGGATGAATCAAGAAATTTTTAAACAGTGGTTTCATAAACATTTTTTGCCTGAAGTTCGTATATTTTGTGAAAAAAACAATTTACCACCAAAAGCGCTACTTCTTCTTGACAACGCTGGTTCTCATCCTTGCATAGATGTTTTGAAATCAAATGATGGAAATGTTTTCGCTTATTTTTTTCCGCCAAATTTCGCTGCGATTGCACAGCCAATGGACCAGGGTGTTATTGAGTCCATGAAAAGATTTTACAGAAAAAATTTAATGATGAATTTATTGGGAGATTGTGATCTATTAAGCTTTTGGAAATCTTAAATCTTAAAGACGCTGTTTATCTTCTTGCAAATGCTTGGGACAGGATAAAAGGAACACAAATTGCGCGAGCGTTTTCAAAAATAATGACTCTAAACGAGTCTGAAGCAGAGGAATTTGTAATAGAACAAGAAATTTCAGCAAAGGCAATAAATAATATTGTCAATCAGATAGATGACTTGCAAGATTTAGGAGAAGCAGACATTGAAACTTGGTTAGAATGTGACAAAGAGGTTGACGATTTTGAAGTTATGACAGAAGAACAGATGTGTGGTGTAGAAGATAACGCATCTACATCTGCTAAAAATGAAACTCCAATAGAGGAAAACTAAAGCGAAAATGGTCAAGATCTAGCAGTAACACATACTGAAGCCATTGCTGCGGCAGATACGCTAGTGGCTTATTTTGAGCATCATAGAGAAACAAACTTCAGCACGGTTCTAAATTTGCGAGAGATGAAAGAAGAAATCAAAATGAATATTCTCAAAGCCAAAAAACAGACGAAAGTAACTGATTTTTTTTTCTCAAAATTAACTAACTAGCAACTACACATTGAAAACTTTTGTAGCACCATTTTTTATTATGTATTTATTTTTTGTTATTGTTGTATTTAATAATAATAAAGGGTCTTTATTAGCAGAAATACAGCTTTATTTGAACTTTATATTTGAAAACTTTTCGTTTTGTGTACTTACACATACCAATACATACTTTATTTACAATTTTGTTGCTGAATTTATGATTATTTTTGCACCAATACACACATCTATTGTCAGTAGAAATTCATTAGCACCGGATTTATTTAGTGGGGATTAACCGTGTTTTTCGTGAAAAGTGAGAAAAGAAATATTTTAAGTTATTTTATATTATACATTTGTGATTGTTGATTAAATTTTGTTTCGTTCTTTAATTTGTCGAAATTGTTGTATTTCATTTTATAATTTTATAAAAACTATTTCGGGCCTTTTAGTTTACATACTATCCTAAAAAACACATTGCAAACTGCGACAAAAAACTATATAACTGCTTATAATTTAATTAATTAGGAATTAAGTTGATAAGCATTGTAATTAAACGTAAGTTTGATTTGAACTGCTACTGTAGTAGTATAATTTTAATAGAATATTGTTTTTTGTTTAATGTGAGTTGCACGGAAACTATGATCACATTCCATAATTCAAGTTGATTATAATGTTTGAGTTTCATATATGACGGTATTTCTCGCAGCTTCATCTGCTATTGAAATCTTGTAATTTGGTTATGACTCAGAAGCTTCTAACCTTTTCATAAAAACTAACCTAGTATAATAATTTAGAAGAAAGAATACGTTTAGATATTATTTCAGAATATTAACATTCACTAAAAAAGATATTCTTAAATCAAAATACAAACCGTACAAGCAAAACAGTTATCGAAACTAATAATATAATGCTCTCCAAACTTACAGAACAAGGAAGCATCACATTAAACAATGAAATTTAAGTACTTTGAATTCATGCAATTAAATTTATAGTATAAACTGTATGCTTACCTCCTTTCAAGCAATAAAATATCGCGGAACCATTATTGTATGAAATATTGAAAGATGCAAGTTAAAAAAAAGCCATTACAACGAAACGCACTGCTGACACAATTAAGTATAATACGAACTCGATGCGCAGAAGCGATATTGTTTTTGACAGCTGCGTTTATATTTTATTTAAAAAGCGAAGTTGCCAGACGTACGCTGTTACCGTATATTTACAAATATTTCTTATTGAAGTTAAAATATTATTTATGAATTATGATAATGTGTTTACGATAACTTTAAAAAGTAATATACTTAAGGTTTGGACACACTTAAAACTTCCAACTTTTTGTAAATAAAGGGAGCAGCGTAAGATCACTTTTAAAAATGAAATTGTTTTGTAAGTAATGTTTACCTGTAAGTATCCTTCATTGCCATATCATAAACAATACTGTCACCTTAAGCGAATTAGAATCTTAGTACTTATTTAAACTGAAAACCGAACATTTGCGTAATTATTTGTAAAAGGTGTTTTTATATTAAGAATAATAAAGATAATTTATAAAACCAAATGAGTAAAAATTAATTAACCTACATTTTAGTTTTACAATTTTGCAAAAGGACAATTAGATTATATGCAAAAATGTTGATAATGCTGTACAGCACTCGATTAAAGAATTTTGAGAAATAACTACGTGCATTTAAAAGTACTGATGGAATTATAAAACCGCGCGTATCAGAAGTTCGCCTGCCGAAAGCAAAAAGCAATGAAGTACATTGCCAAGGGTACATTGCCTCCTAAAAAGAATGAACAGTGTTTTCGGCAGCTTTTATGAACTTGTGCATTGGGGGCTATATTTATTTATTAAAATAAATATTAATGTTTTCTAATCCGAAAATAATTGATATAACATATTTATCTTTGTAAAATTTAATAACTCCCCACAAAATTGCTATTTTACCGCAAGTGAACATGACTATTTTGTATTTTTATATGATATTTTCAAACGTTTAAAATTTCAAGGAATGCCCAACACATTCGAAAACTAACGAACTTCCTGGAGTCTTAATAAAAGTGTTGTGCTTATATAAGCTGCTTTTTACACAAAATCTCAGCTAATTTTCACATGTGACGTCATATCTCACTTCAGTGTACTTTCCTTTTACTACAGACAAGTGAGACGGAACTCAGTATTTGCGGTGAATCCGCACACGATAGAGACCTTGAGCTTTGGTGAGTTTTGGATATTCCCTTGTCGAGAAATGAGGTTATAATTGCTTGTTTATTTTCTTGTGAAGTTTTAGAAGCAAAAATTACTGAAGTGAAAGGAATCTGTTTAATTTTAAGGTAAATGCAAAGTTTATTTAAATCTTATTCAATTATAAAATGTGTAGGACAACTTGGAGTAAGATGACGAATGCGGTAAGATAACGAATTGCATTTATCCTCACATATTCTTAAATTAGTTATTGCTATTGCCTTCTATGTTCAGAAGCCCAGTACTAAAATACGTACTTAATGAATACAGTTTCTAGACGGAGAAGTGCACTTGTTTGTATTCGACTGTTTCTTTGTAGTTATTAGAACACCGTAACTAAGCTGTTTTGAATACTTATCAGTAGTCATCGGATTGTATGCACTATCAAAATGCCAAAATATGCACTAAAAAAAGGGCGAAATATGAATAAAATATGCACAATCAAAAAACATTTGCAATTGGAATTTACGTTTATTATTAGATTATTATTTTTATTGCGTAAATAATAAACTAATTTATTTTTGTATTAAACTTGTATTTTTATTTAATTTGTATTTATTTCGTTAACATAAATTTTACAGTGCCTGTTACATAAAATGGCCATAACATAAGGTCTACATAATAATTTTTTACCACTCTCTATCTACCAACTTAAGAAAAAACTACTGCCAACTTAAAAATGCGCGGGACATTTAAATCTTATAATAATAACTACTACAACTCGGCCAATTCTGACACGTGGTTGTCCTCAAACAGAATACAAAATTATTGGTATACTAACAATCGTAAATAACATAATAAACAGTAAGATACATAATCAACGACAAGTTTCACATAATAACATAAACAGATAATTAAGAGTAAACATAATCCTATCACACACAAACGTGTAACATAAATACATAATACTGAATCTTAACATAAGTGTCTTTTTTGTCATAAATGCTTTTATAATATAAATAAGTAGTAATGTTAAACAACATAAACAGTGAGTATCATAATTAAACTTATATTTCTAGTAATCTTTTATATTTCTTACTAAGTATTTAAGTAGTATGCAACCATAACTTCATATTTTCTACACAGCACACTCCTTCAAAGGGTAGTTGTGTAACTTGAAACCCTTCTATGTCAGTAATTAGATATCTATCATTTTTTAGGCATTTTTTTAATTACATAAGGACCCTTATACTTTGGTATTAATTTTTTATTAATACCTGGTGTCACATCTACGTTCTTAATCATAATGTAATCATTTTCTTTATAAACATAATGTGGTTTGTGTAATTTATCATAACGATTTTTATTATATTCTTGTAGAATACTATTTCGAGTTTGAGCTTCATCCCTTATCTTGTCTAAATCTCTTTTTTCATTTGGTAATTCTAAATAGTTCTTTACAATATCATACATATTGTTTTGACTGACTCCAAATAACAATTTAGCAGGTGAATTCTGTATTGATCGACTAACCGTATTATTAATAACAAACTCGACATTACTCAAAACTTGATTCCAACAATTTCTTAGTGTTGCTAATTTTGACAACATCGGAGTTAAATCACGATTTATCCTTTCAATCTGTCCATTCGATTTTGGCGAACTTGTTGCTACTTTAATATGACTAATGCTGTGCATTTTCATAAAATTTTCAAATTCGCGTGATGTAAAACACGAACCTCTATCAGTTACAATTCTAATCGGTACACTAAAATAATTGAAATAAACCGACAAACGATTTACAACTTCACGAGTATTAGTTGTCTTAACTGGATATAATTTAACAAATTTTGTAAACACGTCTATTATTTCAAAAATATATTTGTGTCCAGATTTTGTCTTTTCTAATGGGCCATAATGATCTAAATGAATCATAACGAATGGTTTATTACCTTTTGGTATATTGTGTAATGTGCTTAATTTTGTATTGATTGAAGGTGAGTATGTGAGACATTTTAAACAATTTTGAATGTGATTCTTAATTTTTTGTTTTGCGTCAGCGAACCAGTAAGTTCTTAATAAATATTCAGCTGTTTTATTAATGCCGATTGGACCTAAATTATCATGAGATTGTATCAAAATGTTGTACTCCATAAGTTGTGGAACATAAAATAAAATTTTGTTTCCCTTTTTTCTATACACTAGTCCATTAAACAATTCAAATTTTTTATCCTCAGTTTTTTCTAAATTCTACTTAACGCATCTACATGTAACATTTTTATACCCGGTCTGTGTTTTAATTCAAAATCATAATCTTGTAATAATAAAGTCCACCGTGCAATTCTCGGATTTATATCCTTTTTATTTAAAGTTAATCGAAAGCTATCACAATCGGTATAAATTTTAAAATGAATTCCATGCAAATAAATATGAAATCTTTTAAGAGCTTAAATGACACTTAGGCATTCTAGTTCAAAACTGTGATAAGATGCCTCCTGTTGAGTTGTGCGACGACTAAAATAAAATATTGGTTGGAATTTATTGTTAGCTTGTTTTTGCAATAATATTGCACCAAATCCAACACTGCTAGCGTCACAGTGTAGTTCGGTCTCCGCGACAGGACTATAAATACTTAATAATGGGTATGTAGCTAAAGATTCTTTTAAGAATTCAAATGCATCAAGTTCAGTTGTCTCAAATTTAAAGTTAACATTCTTTCTTAGTAAATCATATAATGGCTTTGCGCGTATTGAAAAATTAGCAATAAACTTTCTAAAGTAACTGGCCAATCCAACAAACCGATGTACCTCTTTAACTGTTCTGGGTACTGGATATTCAACTACGGATTCAACAATTTTAGGGTCAGGTCTAATACCTTCATAATTAACTAAGTAACCTAAATATGAAATTTCAAAATACATGAATCTGGTACTTAGCAGCTCGAGTAAGTACTAATTTCAAAATATTGAAATGTTCGTTAGCATCTTCAGTGGCGACTAAAATATCATCAATGTATAAAAGTACCTTGTTTTCTGTTATTAAGTCTGAAAATATTTGATTAAGATATCTCTGAAATACTCGTGGGCCATTGGTCAAACCGAAAGGCATTCGTAGGTACTCAAATTGACCCAATGGTGTCACGAAAGCAGTATACTTTATAGAATCTCTTTCAATTTTAACGTGGTGGAATCCACTCTTTAAATCAAGAATAGAAAAGTAACGTTTATTTTTAAGTCTATCTAAAGTATCTTCAATTAAGGGGGTTGGATAGTTATCCCTTTTCATTATTGCATTTAAGGCTCGATAATCGACGCATAATCTTATATCTCCCGATTTTTTTCTAACCAACACAATTGGACTTGCATTATGGAGTAAATCATCTAAAAGTAACTTCAATTTATTCTTATCGGCAAACGAAAGCCTTCGGTGGTCTAAATGCTACTTTTTCATTTTTAGTTAGGGTAATGCTCATCTCAAAACCATATTCTACCTTAGGTTCTCTATTATTTAAATAGCAATCATCTTAAATTTCTAACACCTTACATTTTTTGTCATGATCCAGGAGAGAATTGACATTAAGAGTCTTCAATACCAGACGAATAGTTTCTGCTGTATTCGCGGGGAGGTTGTCCTATATTCATACAGAAACTATGAAATACCCTCTTTTCGCACCCAGCATAAACTGTAGGAGGGGGTAGTTGATAGATGGAACGTAGACGGCGACACTTTACAGCGATTTTGGCTGTTGTAGCATGTACGCTCGTGCCTGTTTTTGACTAATCTAGAATAAAAAACCATAAACAAAAAATATTTTTGCACAAACCAAGATTTACAACACTTGTTTATAGGAACAGATTTTATATTTATGCTTTAATATAACCTGGATTTAAATCCAAACATGACCTTAAAATTGCGTTATTTACATGTATTATATTATAACTTCTTTAAAGTTTAATGTATTTTTGTTGTTATATAAAGGTGCAATAAAGCTTCCTCTTGGTAAAAAATTGAATTTTAGTACTATACATAATTTAGTTTAGACGTAAACAGACACGAGCGTAGCGCCAATTCCGCTATTTCCAGCCGTGGTATTGAAGACTCTTAATATCATCATGAATATTATGTACTTCATCGACACAACTAATATTTAGAATTTCATTATCTTTATCAAAAGTGTCCTGTACACGACAAGACACTATTACATTTTCTCCAAATTCAAACTTTACACCTTTTGTACCTAGCACATCTCTACCTAACAATACACAAAATTACATAGTGTCGTTCGGCACAACATAAAATTTTACTTTCAATTAAACTCCATGCATAATAATATTAGTATTAAATATTCCTAAGATGTTAAGTTTGGATCCGTTTATTCCTTGGTAAGAAGTATCAGGACTAACTTTTTCATTATAATTTCAGAAACGTAATGACATTTAATCAAAGAAATTGGACTACCCGTATCAATTAATGCTTCCAACTCAAACCTAGCATAAATTTTCATACCTATTAACACAATGTAAGGGTTCTGTTCCGTTGTCGTGATGATGTGGGTTGTACTATATGGATCAGCACGTACATTTCTATGACTCTGAAGCTTAACCGGACAGCTTGACAATTGATGCCTTGTTGAACCACACTCATAACAGCTACCTTTTTCTCTTTTCGGTTGACTACAATTAGAAGCCAAATGTCCAAGTTTGTTACAATTAAAACATCGAGGGGACATCACAGACAAAGCAACACTCTTCTTCACTGTTGATGTCGAATTAAAGTCTCTCGATTTCTTAACATCTTTAATAAACTCATTTATAACGATTAAAAAATGATTCAACTTTTTAAATTCTTTTATTCTTGCCTGCATTGCTAAATTTTTGTCGTCTAATTCTTCTATTAAATAGGAAATGTATTTTTCAGGTAATCCTAATTTATTACCTAAAAGCACTTTGTTCGTATAATAAGTATTAAATTTCTCACTGTTTTCTCATTTCCTCTTTTCGAATCGTCTCATCATCGTTAAAACATCTTCTTTCACACTAAACATTCGTACCATTGCCTCTTTAAATTCTTTGTAAGTTAGAGTAACGTACTCAGGTCTTGAATGATACCATGCCAGCGCAGCTCCTTTTAATTTCGCAACCACTACTAGCATTAGCATTCTTTCTGTAACCCTGTACATACATATCCCTAATTATTTCTATTCGTTGTAACCACTGGTTGACGTCTTCGCCTTCTGTACCATTGAATTCCGGAAATAATGCATTTAAATCAGTACTTGTTAATTTTATTTCACCTAAATCTACGGCACGAACAGTTGTAGCCACTAATTCTTCTATGCTCATTTGGAATCGTCCTTTATTTACATCCGCATCACGTGCTACATGTGATCCTTGATCATCCTCTTGTGACGACATTATTTCTTCTAAATCTCACTCATGCAAGGTTTATACCACTTCTGATTATTGTATTAGACTTGTATTTTTATTTAATTTGTATTTATTTCGTTAACATAAATTTTACAGTGCCTGTTACATAAAATGGCCATAACATAAGGTCGACATAAGGTGTACATAATATTTTTTCCCCACCACTCTCTATCTACCAACTTAAGAAAAAACTACTGCCAACTTAAAAATTTAAATCTTATAATAATAACTACTACATTTTATTATTTATAAATTATAATTCTTGTGACAGTAAACAATAATATATTTTTCCAGGTTTTCTGCAGCAAACTTGTAACGTTTGTCACTTAATATTAATTTATAGGCTGAAAATGACCGTTCAACGTCAACTGACGTTACCGGGCAGAGCTTAAAATTTGGCGCCATTTCTGCAGAGACCTCTTCCGGCAGAGTTTATCCGGTGCCGTTGATAAACGGATCAATTTTTATTATGCCTTCAAAACCGGGGTTTTTATACAAAACTGCATTTAATTTCTACGAACGTTTTACGATAGTGAAATCGGAAGGGCGTTACTCAGTTCAATCATTTTTTCTATAATTTCCAAGGACTGGCACAGAGGAAAGTTTTTAGTTTCTAGTTTCTCAATTGCATCGGGTACATTGCTGAAATGTGTTGCAATAAAAGCAATATTTTTTTTATTAAAGGATCCTCAAATGCCTTCTGGCTTGAATTGATTGCAATGTCGGCTGATCTGTTAAATTTTCCAACAACTTCTTTTATAGCTTCAAAATTTTCAGCATAAAACAATACGGCTTTCAACCAAGTTCCCCACCGTGTTAATATTGGTTCTGGGGGTAGTGCTACGTTTGGTAGTTGCTTCGTATACGCTTGAACTCGCGATGGTGCTTGTTATAATTCGATATTAATGGACTGTAATTCAGTTTTGTTGACGGAGTTACACTTATGTATTTGATTTAATTTATTTTTTATAATTATATAATAACGAAAACATAATATCATTGTATGTGATAAAGAGCGTACATTCGACTGCTCCCATGAATCAAAAGATTAAAAAACTCCTACATGTAAAAATTTCTTTGCGCGCGCATGCATAGACGTACGTAAAAATATAATAATCATAAACATGCACCCCACCTTGAAAACAACATGTTTTCAAACAAAACAAGCAAATAACAAAGAAACAACATTTAGAAAATATTAAACACATGGTTATAATGTTTTTAACATCCAAACATAATAAACATAAACTATAGACACTAGAGTGTAAAAATCACTGCGTTAAATCTGTCTCTATTGGCAATGGGCATATCTTCGAAAATTACCGTTTGATTTCTCCATTGTGGGACATAATAGTAGCAACACGGCTTATACCGTCCTTTCCAGGGTGCACCTGAACAATTCGTCCAAGCTTCCAAGCCAGAGGGGGTAGATTATCGTCTTTTATCAGTACCATCATACCTTCCTTTAAAGTATGGTAATTCTTTTTCCACTTTATGCGTTGCTGAAGCTCGGAGATGTACTCCTTGCTCCACCTTTTCCAGAAATGTTGGTTAAGTTTCTGGACTCTTTGAAAAATAGACAATCTTGATTCTGGCAAATCAAGTAAATTGGGGTTGGCAACAGACGTCAATCTTTTTCCTATCAAGAAATGAGCAGGACACAAAGGATTCAAATCTTTGGCATCGGGTGAAAGAGCGGTAAGTGGTCTGGAATTTAAAATAGATTCAATTTGAACCAACAAACTATACATCTCTTCAAACCTCCCACTCAACAAAATTGAAAAAAGATCAGACTGTAAAGTCGTCCCAACCATCTGCAGACTATTTAATGAATACCCCGTCGAGGTTGGTGCTGATCCATCAATTCCTTTAAACACCGCGGTGGGGTAAATAATATGAAATTTCATTTGTATTTGGAACCACCGCAGACATGTGATTAAGATCCTCATATTCTGACATGAATTTAATATAACGTTCTCAAAGAATATTATTACCTTGTAACCTTTTTTCTAATGCACGAAATCTTTGCTGTGCTTGTTTCAATGAACAACCTAATCTTTCAATCGACTCCTTAAACGGTATGGTTACGATAAACCTACCGTCTAAACCTTGTTTAGTATTCTCTGTAAATTGTTTCTCGCAAGCCTTTTCTTCGATAGACAAAAGAACTCTAACCGTATGGGGTTTACCATTTACATCCAGTACCTTTACCGAAGCAGTGGGTAACAAAATTTGATCAAGGTTAGATGAAAATGGGGTAACAACTGTTGGAATCTCATCCCTAGGTGTATTTACAATAACATCCTGATGGAGTAATTGATGATGTCGTCTTTTGTATATACGACAATTGTACTTTGAAGTACAAACGTTTGAATAATGACACTTTCTTAAACATAACACACACAATTTAAGACCCTTAACTTGTTCTTCTCTATCCTTGGCTGAAAATTCTAAGAACTCGTTGCAGGACCAAATGGAATGGGAACCTTTACAAATTTGACAGACAGTTTTAGTTATATAACTAATGATTTAGATGATAATTTACCCCTATCAGGACTTCTCTTTGAATGCTTTGACTCAAGAGTCTCTAACAATTCTGCTTTATATTTTAAAAAGCTCTTTAAATCATCAAATGTTGGAAAATCTTTATTGTGTATTGATTGTTCCCACTCACGTGATGTGACATCATCCAGTTTTGATGTAATTAGATATATAATTAAAGTTTCGCCTAGGGTTTCAGTTCAGGTTAAGGATTTAATAGATCGTAAATGCCTAGATACCAAGTGTAACATTTTTCTTATTTTAACAGAGGATTCTTTCTGAATAGATTCTAACTTAAAAAGAGACTTGACATGATTGTGAACCAACACTGTTGTGCTATTAAAGCGTTCTAATAAAGTGTCCCAAGCCAAGCGATAATTTTCACCACAGAAGTCAACAGATTTAATTATTTGAGCAGCATCACCTTCTAAACTTGCTCTCAAGTAGTGAAACTTTTTTATGTTATCGAGTTCAGGATTTTCATCAATGAGACTTATGAAAAGATCTCTATATTCCAACCAATGTTTGCTCTTACCAGCAAATTTAGGCAACTGAATAGTTGGTAACTTAACCAAACTACAAACACCCACAGGAGGTGTTGACCTAATGCTGCCACTTGCTACAGGCTGTGGTGGCGAATATGACAAATTATGTACATCGGAAATATTACCGAGAAGACATTCAGCCCTTGCAACAGCATCATAAAAATTTGTCTGATAACATTCGAACGCCTCAATACCAGAGTCATCATTCCCCGCCTCCGCTTCAATTTCAAATGTTAATTCCTCAAATTGATTCAATAGCGGTTCAATACTACTTAACCGTCTTTGTATATTAGCAAGAGTAACTTTATTTAAAGTTTCCCCCGTATTAACTTTACTTTCAATTTCAGTAATGTATTTTGTAAATATAGTTAATTTACTTTTTAAACAAGAACGTTGCCTTTTCACACGTTCCATTGCGAATACAATAATTACTATTTATAAATAAGGTACCTATTGTTCGCGTACAACCCACGCGAAATAAATTCAGAAAACACTAAAATGTTCAAGTAATACAATTTACATATAGTATCAAATACTGTCCAATGAATAAGTAATAAACTACTAATTTTTATAAAAATATTTGCATTTAGCTTACCACGTCGATATTAATTCGAATAGTAATAAATATTGAATCTTAACAACGTGCAGCTTGTTTGTACAAGTAAATCTATTTACAGATAGGACAATATTAAAATAAGGAACTCACCCTTGATACAAATTTACATGCTGTTCAATTATAGGTACCAAATTTCCAATAAAGCAGCAGGCACAATATGGCAATTGCATGACTCTTTTAACATCGGTAATCTTCAGCACTCCGTAACTGCGAATACCATTTTCTTCACGTTATTACAAATACGGGTCGTAGGACCAATGTTATAATTCGATATTAATGGACTGTAATTCAGTTTTGTTGACGGAGTTACACTTAAATATTTGATTTAATTTATTTTTTATAATTTTAAAATAACGAAAACATAATATCATTGCATGTGATAAAGAGCGTACATTCGACTGCTCCCATGAATCAAAAGATTAATTAGGATTCAGTGCGCTCGCCGAGTGTGCATATATATGCA
The DNA here is from genome assembly GCA_035610365.1 of Aquatica leii. Taxonomy (NCBI): domain Eukaryota; kingdom Metazoa; phylum Arthropoda; class Insecta; order Coleoptera; family Lampyridae; genus Aquatica; species Aquatica leii. The sequence continues at coordinate 111,166,373 of CM069433.1, read as the reverse complement.
AACATGCAAATGCATATAATCCGATGACTACTTATCAGGTAAATATTTTGACAATGTTGATGTCTATTTTTCTACATATAACAGAAAGACTATGCCTTATAGTAGTCGGTATGTAACTGTTTATTTCTTTTTGTAACCTCAAAAATATAAACACCGTTACCTATGGAGTAAGATAACAAAGTCGTCATCTTACCCCCAAAGCACTCCTAGATTACTACACAATGTTTTATTTCTTATAGATGTAAAATACCGAAAAATTACATTCGGAAAAGTGATAGACGTAAATGGTCATATGACGTTTTACTCGCAGCAGTACATGCAGTGCAAAACAAAGAGCTGAAACGAAAACTATTTCATACAGCAACAAACGCTGGACCGAGTTCGGTAAAAGTTGGACCAAGCTCGATAAAACCTGGACCCAGTTCTGCAAAACCTGGACCAAGCTCGGCAAAACCTGGACCAAGCTCGACAAAATCGGTGTTGAACGGGTCGGGTTATATAAAAGCAGTTACTACACGTAATGGAGCAGCTGGATTAAATCGTACACAAAGAGAATCAAATGGTTTCATTGTTCTGCCTTGTCATATTCGTCCCCTGTCCAAAAGTGACAGATCTGTTGCGACTAGTCATCATAAGATGTTAGCGTCTATAATTACCAGCACACCTGTGAAACGACAATTGCAAGAGAAGCATAAAACTATTGGCAAGAAGGAGAAGAAAAATGTACTAAGAAAAGAGAAGAAAGCGAGTAAGCTAACAAGTAACGATAATTAAAAGAAACAAAAGAGTAAAATGCTGATAAAGAATATTCTTGTCCAGGTTGTAATGAAAGTTTTGAAGATGCCAATCGAAACTTGGATACAATGTGCTTATTGTTTAGCTTGGTGGCACTCAGCGTGTAACTGCTAGGAAGGACGTAATGTCTTTAAGTGTGATGTGTGTTAATGTTGTACCTACATCTGTGTTTACACCAGCTATTTGTATAAATGAAGTTTAGTAATCATCTTCGTGTTTCGCTATAGCCATTACATGTATCGAGTACATTTTAGTTTAAATTACTATTCGCCATTTTACCTCAATAGGTTCGCCATCACACCCGACGCACGGGGTAAAATGACGAAAATGTAAAATTTTTTTTTATAATAGATTTGTTTTGTTATGTTAATATAATCACTGTCGTTTTAAAGGTAACACACTGACCTACCAATGTACGTATTATAGATGATTTAAGTAAATAGGTTTGAACAAAAAATGGTTATCTTGCTTAACATCGCCATCTTACCCCAAGTTCTCCTACGTTGTATTTCTTTTATTGAAGTATCATCATGCGCTATCAGTTGATACGCGTAAAAGAAGGATTACTTACTAACGAAAAAGACATTTTTTACGTTAAAGATACAGGTAAGTAAAATAGTGTATATTATAAAATACAATATTCTATTTATTTATTTATTGTAGAAGCAAATTGCAGGTTGTGGATCACAAACAATTTAGTGGGGTTTACTGAAAAGAACAGGTCTTTTTTCGGCAGCTAGAGAGCTAACCGAAGAATGAGGGAACAATCGAAATGAACATTGAAGACATAAGCGATAAAGTTGATGAAGAATCTACAATAGATTTAGATTAACTTTCAAATGAAAATTGCAATTTAGAAAATGGATTCATAAGCTACAAAAGAAGAAATGCTTGGTCAACAAATGTAATTTGTGATGTAATTTGTGCTTTAATAACAGCAATAGAATTATGTTACCATGATATCCATTTTGTACACAAAAGAAAGAATTGTTGGGCACTTATAACTGAGCAGCTATGTAGTCAAAATATTGAAGTAGGTTCAATTTTCATTTTGTAACGTGACGTTTATATGTAACTTTTTTCTAGTTTGCTGAGTTGGCTTCTAAGAAAAAATGAATTTAGTTGGAACTTACAAAAATACAAAAGACATCATACGTCGAACTGGGAGAGGTCCGGTAAATGCTAGCCCACACTCCATAGATATTGATGAATCATAGTAACATTCAACAGTCTGTTACAGTAACATAGACAGGTTCAGAAAAGTAACCACAAAAAAGAAAAAATCCTTCAATGGAGATAATGCAAATTAAAAAAAAAATTCTTGCGAACAAAATTGAGAAAAGTAAAGAAACAAAAACTGGTGTAGTCACCACACAACTTTCCTATAAGGAATGATGAAGGAATGTCTACATTTTTTTTAAGGTTATGTTGTCATAAAACCATTTTGAAGTGATATGTACACGTTTGTATTGACTTCCTAGCATACTATATTTTTTAGAAATTTTTCGCATCGATTTCATTAAGATATTAACGTATCTTGCTTTCCTTTCAAGATATTAGATTATATTTGTGAATTCATTTTAAATTATAAATAAAATATCTAATAAACTGTTTATGTTAGAATGTTTTTTTATTTGACTAAATTGTTAGGAAGAATTATCTCTATAAGAAACTGTAGAAATAATTCGAATAATCTACATACGTACAAAATTATATAAGAAAAACTGTTAAAAATGGCGGATACACCCACTTACGGTTTCTTTGTCAAAGCCATCTTTTGATAGAACCAAGAGAATATAAAGAAACCAACTCCATACAAATTTCAAGTTATTAGGACTTTTAGTTCGGGAGTTATCGTGGGTACATCCAAAGATAATGTAAGAAAGATGCAGCACTCAGTGTATAAACAAGTCAAAAAAATATAGAGAAAAATTGTTATTTTTAACTAGGACTTTTGATTCGAGTTATCGTGGGTACATCGTTACACACACACACACACACACACACACAGACGCCCAAATTTTTTTGTCAAAAATACATTTTTCTGATTCAGGGGACCTTGAAACGTAAACTTATGCAAAATAAATTAAAAAAAAAGGATCGCTATACTTTTGTTATAGGAAAGTAAAAAGAGTAGGAGACAGCTATACGTGTAAGGAATTTTAGCGTACAAAAAAGAAAAGCTTCAACTCATTAAGGAAAAGCTGATAATAGAAAAGAATAAAGTTGAAGCTCTTAAAGACATAAAAGAATTATTGAAAGAAAAGTATAATTAGTTATATTTATACTTATACCACTAACTGCTGTTACATCTAGAAAATCTTATTTGCTTTCATTTTCGATTTCATTCTCTTCAAGTTTGTCTTGGTTTTCTAAACAAATTTTATACAGCACAGCCACCGCGATAATACAGTTGACCCCAAACTTTAACACGTCATTTTCAAAATGCTTTATTCTTTTAAATCTTCCTTTCAAGAGTCCAAAAGCATTTTTAATAGCTATTCTAGTAGCAGAACGGCGGTAATTCAAATTTTTTTGGTTTTAAGTTAAATGAACATTATCTTTGAAAGGACTGATCTGCCGGACTAGACAAGGATATGCTGATCTCTTAATTTTAATATGGTTTCCACCTATGGCCAATAACGCCGGCAATTCCATGCAACTTAGCAAATTCTGACGTTGTTTTATGAGACGCTGTCTAATGGCTATTTTAGTGATAATTTTTTACTGTATCAATTAACCAATAGAAAAATTTTATTTTATTGCATTTTTTAAAATTCAACCAATCATCAACGGATTACAGCGATATATTAAAATGTCAAATTAAATGTCAGATAGTAAATCAATTCATAATGATGATACACAGATTTAATGATATTTGTAAATAAAAAATTAACTAAATTCCTTTAGAAAATACACTATAAAACACAATTAATTTGTATTAATTGATTAAAAAACTTGGAAAGTAGTAAAAAATTATCTTACCGAATACCACTCGAGCATTGATAAATACTCAAAATTTTGTCGTAGAGAATGTTTCAAGCGTGTTTCTTTAAGGTAATAGCACTCGGCCTTCGGCCTCGTGTTATTACCAAGAAACACGCTTTCAACAATCTCTATGACAAAATTATCTCGGTATTATCAATGCTCTAGGGGTATTATAGCTGATAATTCGATAACAGGAGCTTTTGAAACAATTAATTCCATTGGCACATAGCCGAAATGTTTCGGTATTACAAAAATACCACAAAGTTATAAAAAAGTTTTTCTTGAATCTATTTTTTCTCTTCCGAATTTGTGTTGCGGTAAAATACGTTCAATGTCTATCATATCTAAAATGTATTTATGTAAGTTAATTGCAGTTTATTTGTTGAATGAAAATATCTACTTATTATGAATTCCATAGTTGAACGGTTTAGTCTAAAATGTTCTTTGAATTGTATAGTCATCATAATCTTTCACAGTATTCTAAGACGTTTTTCTGAATCTGAGCTATCTAAGACGTTCGAATCATCTGAATCGAAAGAACTACTAGAATCTGAATCCACGTCGTCGCCGAAAGTCTAATTATAAAATATAACTACTGTTAGCTAATAATAGACAGGATTTCAATAAATTACCTAATAATAAATATTATAATAGGAAAAAAGCCATTTTTAATTCACAAGCAAATTCAAATACAAAAAGTCACAGTTATTTGAGGTTTTTGCCAAAGTATTGTCAATATTTTCTCAGTTGAACGTTCCTTTTACTATGTGAATAATAACGTCATTATGTGAGTCTAAAAACTCAGCTCACTTAAGTGCAAAAGGAAAGCACCTATATACGATTCAATTAAAGATTCCTGCGCCTCTAGCGGCAACGAACAAACTATGGTTGCAATGATAAACGTTATAATTGCCTTTATTACCCTACTATTTATACTTCTTTCTGTGTTGTTACAAACTTTTTTTGAAAACCAAAGCATAATTTATGTACTTGATAACCTTTTTTTATAGTTTGATAAATTTTCTCTTCATTAGATGAGGTTTACTAAGATTATTTGTGATTCCAAGTTATAATAATAATAATAATAATAATAATAATAATAATAATAATAATAATGATAATGATAATGATAACGATAACGATAATGATAATGATAATAATCATAACGATAATAACGAAAACAATAATAACGATAATAAGTCTAAATATGGTGAGATATGATCCCTTGCCTCTGTACCACTTATTTCAAAAAATATAGTATACTGTAGAGCAATAATCTATATTTGGATAAATTAGTGCTTTTATTAGTTTTAGTTTTGTGTCATTTGTTAAAGTACATTTTAATTGTTGCATCATTTTTAGTTTTAGAAAACAAATTCTGATGAGTGAAATACGATAGCAGAACCATTTCATAGTATAAATTTACTATGCATGAATATTAGTAAGAAAGTAGACAAAACAAATTTTGTATATTGCATCAGCATGATCTTCAAAACATAACTGTTCATCAATAATCAATCCTACGTTTTTAGTTTTGTGTACAAAGTTGATGGCAACATTATGCAGATATAAATTTACTTGACCTAATATTATATTTGACGTAGTTCTTTTATGTCCAATGCATAAAGCAACCGATTTACTAAGATTGACTTTTAATCCATTGTTATTGCACCAGTTATAAACACTATTAATATCGTCGTTGATTTTTAACGCAGCGTCGGCAAGCATGATAAATATAATTGCATATCAGCATATAAGTGATAGTTTATATAGTTAATATATTGATTAATATCAAATATAAATATAGAAAATAAAATAGGTCCTAATATACTGCTTTGCGGTACTCCACTTTTAGTTAACATTGAACTAGATGTTTTATTATTATACATCACTATCTGATTACGAGAACTTGAATAATTACTGAACCAATTCAAAGCGTTTTTATTAAACCCAATGAAATGCAGTTTAGAACACAAATGCTCCCATTAAACTAAAACAAATGCTTTGCTTTGGTCCAGTAGTACAAGAAACTAAGAAACGTAACTTCAGATTTATCCACAGCAATACTGATCTCATCTACAATTTTTAACAGTGCAGTTTGCGTGCTGTGTTTGTTTTGGAATTCCGATTGGTATGTTGGGAGTATCTTATAATCATCTAAATAATTCTTTACTTGTGCTGCTACTATCTTTTCAATTATTTTAGACATAGTTGGTAGTATACTTAGTTGTCTTAAATCTGATAGTGACTTTGCATTTGGAGTTTTAGGATAAGGCATAATAATTGCAGTTTTCCAGACTAACGGAAAATCTCCCGTTTCTAATAAGTAGTTTATAACTGGTACAAGTACATCTATACAAAATTGGACTTTTTTTAACGTTTTTAACCGAATATCATCTACACCTATCGCATTTGATTTAATACTACAAAGCGCTTTATATACATTACTTTCCGTAATAGACTTAAATCTAAACTTACAACTATTATTTCATAGATTTTGTTGATAAAATAACGTTAAATCTTTGTTTACATTGGCATTTCCAGTTATATGAAATGGTCGTTAATTGTATTTACATCTACTTCATTTTCTAATGGTAAAGTAGTTTATCCTCCTGTTTGTTAGGTTGTAATTAGTATTAGATCTTGTCTTCTTTAGGAGGGGCAATAAAAACCACTCTAAACTATTTTTATGGCTACGTTTCGTGCCTCTAGTGTGCACTTCTTCAGGCCACTGAAAAATTTATTTACGGTAAGTGAACAACATTACACACGTAACAACTAACTGAATTTGTTTAAACAGGTACAACATAAAGACAAAAAAACTTACAAGAAAAGGTTATGAGTGGAAACAGTCCACTGGTCCAACAAGCTTGTTGGACCAGTGTTTAATTTTTTATACCCCATCCTTTTAACTTTTTCCATAGTGTGTATACATTTTAGAAATTGCATTTATTAGTCGTTTTATTATAGTTTTAATAGTTTTGTGGTTTAGTTTCGCGCTATAAAACAACACGATAATTACTTACAACTCAATTTACAGCCCATAGTTGGATCACTTCAATCACATCAATTTCACTTTGCATGTAGGTGTACATTTTTTCTCATCGCAAACTTCATCAGGCAGCGACTTTATTTAAATTTATTTTGTAATAAAGTGATGGTCAGCACGTTTGCTTCGAAGTGTTTTGCTTACTACTTCAGTTGTTGTACTAACTGTGAGATGTTGTACGGAAGGCAAATGTAATGTCGTAGCCCCTATTTTTTTTTAACTGTCGGACCCGTAATAGCACACAAGCTCCGTGGGACGTACAGTTTAAGTCCAATAAAGGTCTGAACGTCCATGGACCTTTAACAGATGTCCATGAAACGTTTTGTGCAAAACTAGAACGTCCTTACGTACGACATTTGTTCCATCTGCTAACGCTAACGCTATTTTTCTACAACTACGCATGACCAAGGCATGACCTGCGCCTTAATACATATGCGAGGTTATGTTTTCAATATTTTCATCAGTTTTGATTCTGTATGTGCTATATTACAAAATAATCGGTGAAGTATTGGTTTATGAATTCAGACTTAAAATTAAATTTTTTTATTTTACTTTAAAAACATTTGCAGTAATTATTAGGTTTTGTTTTTCTATTGTTGTTTATATTATTATTTCATGAAATGTGTAATCAATTTTCAAAAATTAAAATTTGTTTTATTGTTTTTCTGACATTGCATTGTGCTATATATTCTATAAATCGTTGTATGTTGTTGTATTATGTATTAATGCTTTTTTTTAATAATTCTTGTATCTCATTTGTAATGTATGAACAGTGAAAATATGGCTGAAACTATTATGGACGTTTTTTAGATGTATAACTCTGTGCCAAAGTAACGTACTATGTTGCTGTTCCAAAACTGATAGGTCCTGTAATGGGTAATCTACCGAAAGATAGACTAAAGCCTAACTTTCCTTTTCTGTAGGTACCGATTATGCGGGCCCTTTAATACCTAAGGATCGAAAACGTCGAGGAAGCAACATTTCAAAATGTTATATTTGCCTGTTTGTTTGTCTAGTAACGAAGGCCATGCATGTGAAACTGGTAAGCGATTTAAACAGTGATGCTTTCATTATTGCTTTCAAAAGATTTTGGGCGCGCCGGGGCATGACCCTGAAAATTTATTTTGATAACTGCACCAACTTGTTGGGTGCCAATTCTAAAATGGCAAAACTTTACAAATTTTGAAGACATAACTATAAACCATAACATAAAGACACAACACTTGTTTCAAATAAACACTGAATAGATTGGCATTTTATACCAATAATACATTCACCCCATTTTATGTGGGAAGTAGGGTTTAAAAATGTTAAGTGTCATCTAAAAAGAGTGTTAAGTAATGCTTTGTTGACTTTTGAAGAACTGTGTACGTTACTTTCTCAAATAGGGTTTATTTTAAACTGTAGCCCTCTGGCACCGTTGTCCTCTAATCTGCACGGTTTTCAACCTCTAACCCTTTTGCATTTATTGATCGAAAGAATATCGACCACTGTGTCAGATCCAAATGTACCGGAACAGCCCACAAATTGTTTGTCTTCGTTCCAACGTCTCCAGCAATTATTACAACATATTTGTAAACGGTGGAGCATAGAGTTCATGTCCGAATTACAACAAACAACGAAATGGAAACTTAACCATGGACACACAAAGTGTAAACGCGGACAGGTTAGTGAAATGCATCCGGGTAAAGATAGGTTTGTGCGAGTTCCTACTATAAAGACCGCGAACGGTGTAGTGTTTAGATCGTTCGCAAAAATTAGTCTTTTGCTTACTGACTAATTGTTCAAACTTGATCTTTTTAAATTGAGTTGACTTTGTGTTTGACTTTTTTATAATACTATTATTTACTATGTTACTTGTTTAGTATTAAAATTATTAAAACACAGTGTTTTCAAATGGGCGCCATGTTTAGGCCTCTTATTTATAATTTATTTTTTTTGTTAAAACTGTAAGCCACTGCGTAGTAATGCGCGCATACTGACCCGCGCAGAACAGATATGTAAGAATGAATGTCTTGCGATTGCAAACAAACTGCGAGACTGCGCAAAAATTGTTGGTAGTTTCTAAAGGCGATCATTTTATTGTGACTACATTTTTTTAGAAATCATAAAGACAGGCATAATTTCTGACGAATTTGCACTTAATTTGTTATCGCAGATTATAGAAAATCATAATATTAGAAGACAATAATAAACGAAATTAATTAAATTTGAAACACGTTATTATCATGCAACAATAACTTTTTCTAGCATGTGACATTCATACGGGTAGTATTAATTTTCGATTAAACAAAAATATGGAAATAATCATCTATTATTAGTTGATTGATTAAAATCTTTACATATTTGATTTATATTTACTGTGTCTAATCTTTACACTTGAAAAAGAACTCAGATAATTAAATTTATAGCGCCGTATAGGAAAAAATTCTTTCGACTTCCTGTATCATCTGTTTTTGGCCAGAAGTAATTATCTAACGATTTTTTCAAGAATTTGATGACAATATATCTTCATAATATATAGCATACTATTTTTCAATTTCAATAAACAATTTGTTCGAGTTTCTTTTTCCGTCATTATCTGATGCTCTTTCGTAAATGATATAAGAACCGTCTTCACTTTTTAAAATATATTCGGCATCGGTATCTGATACACTCATGCTGTTCTGAATTTCACCTGAAAAATCATTATTTTTCCATTTTTTGGTAGTTCTTTTTCTGTTAGTCGCGATAGTTTTAATTTTATGAGAGGTTTTGATGACATTTCTATGATCTTTTTGAATTACCGTTGTTTTCACTCACAGAAGTATCTGTTGACATGTTTCTTTGGCAGAAACCAACAAAGACTAGATTTCTTTGCAGGTACGTAATTTTACACTTTTATATGATTGGTAGTGATGTTTCCGTAGAACACTGTCATTGACATGACTAAAGTTTTTTAGATTTAAATGATCTAGATCTTTCAAGAGTACCTCGTGTTATATCTTTAAGATCAGTTTCTGAAAGATAGCTAACCTGGTTATGATTCTCATTTGCTTCTACACTTGAATTCGAATCATATTTGTAATAATTGAATTTTTAAATAAATGGCCAGAAAATATTCATTCATCATAATTTTTACTCCCTCAGTTGATTCAAACATTTAACGATTTAATAGAGTTTAATATTTGCCTCTCTTAGAAAATTGTAGTAGTCACCTGTGAAAAATGTTAATAAAGCATTGAATACAATACAGATTCTAAAATAATTTTTCACCTAAATCCAACGCTATCTCGTTGATCATTTGAATTCTTGATTGTCTTCATAGAATATCTAAAACTGAAAATTTTACAACCGTTGAGAAGGTATTTGTCGTGGAACGCATTTGTCGAAAATTTTTTTCACTCGGTTGACTTGAAAATAACGAAGGCGATAGCCAATTTCGGATTATGTCTATTTATCCAGTGAAATTAAAAGTCCATGTCTATTACTAATTCGCAAGAAATTTAAGGGAAAGATACTTTGAGTTCCGCTTCTCTTATCTTCTCCTTGCAGAAAGGCATGCATTATAAAAAACCATTTCATTTTTGGTTGATTCGGATTCATCAGCCCCAATATCGGAATGCTTCAACTTTTTCATTTTTGCTAGTTCTTGCACATACGTTGACCTTAGATTTTTTATTTTATTTTTAGCATCAACAGCTAGGCCTTACAATACCGAACTAAAATCTGAATACCGGTATTTGATATTTGAAATTTGAAATATCGGGATACCGGTATTAAAACCGGTATTACTAGTTATATTTTTACTTACCTCCGTTGTTATATTGACTTGTTAACAAATAATATATGAAATCCAATAAATATTGTTCTGAAATGAGTAGATATTATTTATTATATTACATAGAGAGTAGGAGTAGATAGATACAAAAAAAACGTGCAAGTAAAAAAAAGTACATATTAAATTCTATGTTACGTTTTACATATAATAGGCTCGCATGGCATTATATAATTAAAGAAGCAATAAATATAATTAAATTGAAAGTATTTATGAAATAATATTAATAACTTGCGTTTTGTTTATTAAAGTATGCTCTTGCAAAACATAAACAATCAATCGTTTCATCATCAAGCGAGGAACGAATTTTCGTACAAATATAACCAGCCGCCGAAAAAGCTCTTTCTGATCCTACACTTGTCGGCACTATTGTCATTAAGAAATCATACACATTTTGTAAATACGTTCCTTTTGTTCCTGTTTTTTTCAAAAAAAGTGATTTCATCTTTTATTTTTTGTTCCAGACCTGGAATTTTTTTAAACGCAGGCATTGGTGAAGTATTTAGTGTTTCGTCTATTGCTGCCTGTAGTTTTTTCTTTAATGCGTTTACGTTTACTTTGTCAGATTCTAATACTGTTTCATTACTAATTTGGGAAGATATTGGAAGGGATGTTTCTTGCACAACTTCCATATCTTCTGTATCTTCTAGATTTTCATGTGTGAGCCGTTTAGTTAAACTTACAATTTTTTTAATGATTGTAAATTTGGATATGCGTTTAAATACTTCTCCAACATCTTATGAACCCTTTTGCAGATACTGAAGTATTTGTGATAATTCAGTTCGTCGCAGTAAAATTCGAGATTTTAATGCTTCCAATAATTCTAATGCAATTGCAGATTTTTGCTGGGAAAGAGTATCTAACATAAATGTTAAAGAAGCGTCAGCTGTCAAAAGATTTGCATCTTTTCGGCATAATGCATCTACTGTTAATTTTACAGGAGTAAGAACAGCAATAATTGAAAATAATAAATTAAATTCTTCGTCAGAAAAATGAATATCGGAACTAATGTCAATAAGCGCTTTTTGAATACAAAATTTAATTTCTTCAAATTTTTCTGGCATAAATAACATTCTGTTCCATCTTGTTTAACAATCTAATTTTAGCGCTGTTTCTTTACCTAATTGTTCTCTCTCAAAATGATAAAATTGAAAATATAAAATATAATTTTTACTTGTAAACACTACAGGTGATTTGCAAAATTAAACAATCTAATCTAAACTATTTAATAATTTTTGTGTTACACACGTTATGTATTTGTATAAACGAGACCTATTCATTGGGTAGTAGACGTAAAACATAAACAATCGCTTTATATTGCCGACACCGCCGCTTCTCGATGGTGCCATACTCGGCTCGATATGTGTAATAAATGTGCCTGATACAGATTTTAATACAATGAAATTGTTTGTTTATCTTCAAAAAAAAGTTTCTTGTAATTAATTAATATTATTTTAAATTAGATTTATATTGGGCATAAATTCAATTTTTATCAACTAATGTAATACCAAAATACCGGTATTTTTACATAAATACCGGTTTTTAATAGCGGACAAAAATCGTCCGGGATTCCAGTATTCGGGATCCCGGAATCCCGGTATTGTATCAACAACGTTAAAATTTTCGATATTCATTTGCTGAATAATTTTCATTCATTTACTATCACGGTATAATTCAACAAGTTTGATTGTTGTGTCTTCATTCCATCTGTTTGCTGCCATTTTAATATATAAACCACGTATAAATAGAAAACAATAGTAATAAATGACGATACGCAAACGTCTATTAGTAGTTTAGTACTGGAATTGTATATTTCCACGGGTTTATTGGCGCGACAGTAAAAAGTGAGGGTAGCTACTCGTTCCAGCAAATAGACTTCCATTCTATTTACTAAACTGGAAAGATCGCTAAAACGGTTACTAAACTTTAGTACTAAAATGTATGTTTAGACGATTATAATACTAAATTTTGTAGCGGGTTTTAGTTGCTTGTTTTAGCTACTAGCATCGTGTAAAGCGGCCTTAGGATTGTGCATTTTCAATTCTCAGGAAAGCTTGTTTATGCCCTCGTTTGTTTTTAAACTTGTAAACCCCTAGAGCAAATTTAAGATAAAACTAGTTTTAAATAATTTTGGGTAAAGACCATCCTGGTTGGACCCACTACCTGGGACGGATTAAGTAACCCTTTACGACAGGTAGCCGGTCGATTCGGTACAAAAATACAGTGGATTTTCTTTTCTTGAGTTCTATATAAAAACGATATTTTAATTTCAATGTTTCTATTTAGTGTTAAGAACATTCTCTTTAATGCAATAATTTAATACAAATTTTTAAAAGAGCAGATGCGATTTCGGTTTTCCAATTTGTTTATTAATAAATTAAATTACTTACGCGTGCGTGTTTTAGGTAATGTATTATTCCTTTTTAAGTGCCGTTTTACATATAGAATATAAAATAGCGACAGAAGCATATTAAAACTTGATTGATAGAGTTTTGTGCTGTCAAGTTTAATAAAAAAAATACATGTAATTTTGGCATATACCTTTTTTTATCTATACATATAATTCATTGCCGTTTTCAGATCGTCCAAAAGGTCAGCAGGATTATCAAATTTACCATGCCACATAAACTCAATTAAATAGGTTTCCATTTGGCTTACGCTCATACGGCCAATCCTTCTTCGTAATTTTTTTTTTACTTTAGCCCAGTATGACTCTATCGTTTGTGTATGTATGTCCCTGTTCTGTGGATTAATAAAATGTTGCGAGCGGTTTACTCGCTCATGGTTGTATCCCAATTGTCTGAGAGCTTCATACCCGCGCCAAAAATCTGTAAAAATCGTGGTACCTGGATGCACATTCCAAGTTATAATATTCTCTAATGTTGCACCATCTCGACGTTGCACTATTTGTAGAAATGTCTTTTTTGTTTGCTGATCAATTCCATCGACTACCCATTGCGTTTTCACAATACGACCTCGATTATATTTTCTTTTTCCGAAAGCGCTCTCATCTACCTCTACAATATGACCAGGTCCACCAATTTTTTCGTTTTGTTCCAACAGCCATATGACGAGCAGTTCTCTTAAATGAAATAAAATGTTTGCCACAGTTTTACTATTTAACATTGTCTTCCGTGAAATAATAGAGGTCGGATATTTTAGTATCCAAGCAACAATCACTTGCAAGATTAAAGTGGTAGACACTAGCACTACCAAAAAATGTATTTGTTATCATGCAAACTTTTTTCTTGCAAGTTCTTTTACCACAACAATAGATTGGTTCTTTTAATCGACCATGCGAAACCAAATTTAAATTTCCTCCACACAATGGACATGGACGCCTAATTGGAAGAAATCCTTCATGCACAAGGATATTTTTAGGCCAATTTCATTAATTATTTTTTGCAAACTAGCAATGCTTCGTAAATACGCCATGATTAACTCAAACAAACTAAATATTTAACTATGTTTAATTCTTTCTACATTTTGGGTGTTTAAAGTGGGAAAATTGCCTGTTTTTTAATTTCTTCAATATTGTTAACAATTGAGGGGTAAATGTAAATACGCATAAATTGTAGCATTTCTTAAACCAACCAACCAACCTTTCTTTTCTATTTTTCTTCTAAAGTTTTCCACATGCTGAATGCCGTTTTCTGTTCTCGCAGACTTTCCAATTGATTATCTTGATCACATTGCACAATGAGTGATTTTGCCTTATTTTCTTTCCTTATTACTGCTTGCTTCTCAGTTTCGGACAATGTTGAAACATCTACTTCGTTTTGCACATATTCGTAAACTCCATTCTCTGTTATCACTTCCATTCTAAACTTCCAATTATAATAAATCTTACCATCGAGGGTATCAATTATAAAACCTTTGTTCCCGCTTTCACATGCCATGACTTAACCTTACTTTTCCTTTTACACTTTATAATACAAGCTATTTCCTTCCTGGGTTCATAACCTGTTGACTTTTTAATTCTTGGTACCTCTAATCTCTTAATTTCTTCTTAATCAAACCACTGTTGTCGTTTTTACGTATTTAATCTTTTACTTTTTTACCTGACATAATACATCAATCATCCATTACCTTTTTTTCTCTCTCTTACATTACATTTTATATACTATATAGGGTGAATCCTAATTAGGGATTTTAGCGAATACTAACAATTTTAACTAATTTTAATGAACTAGTAAAAGATGCCTTCTAAACAATGTCATCTGTTCTAGCTTTCTTCTTCTTATGGTTTAATTTGTTGCTGTAGCGTTGTGGAGAATGCTTTAACCAATTTTTTAATGCACTGACTAGCATCTTTCTTCTTTATTGTCTGTGTAGTTCTCTGCGCAGCTTCTACAAATTAAAATTCAGATTAAAAAATAAATATATTTTTTAATGTTATTTACGTGAGAAAAAGTATCTCGATCTTCCAATTTTGAGAAGTATAAAGACTAAAATTTGAAATAAAAAAGTAATTGAATTTGAATTTTCATTCATCTAACAATGCATGTTTTTGTTGTCATCAAAGTAATCATCCAGAGTAGATACTTCTTTGAAATTACTTTTGTTTTAATATCTGAAGAAAATTGAAATGAACCTTCACTTGATACAATTGAATTATGTTTCTTAATCCACCATAAAATTCGGTTGTTCCGCTCTTTCACATATAGCAATACATTCAGAAGTTTCTCTTGAAATGCTTAACCCCTTGGCTACCGGTCGCATTTTGATTGGCGCCCGCTGTATACCGTTTTTCATAGCGCGTCTGCGTATGCTAGAGAAGCATTGCGGCGACTGCTTTATCCTGTATTTTAAATTCTAAATAAAAATCTACATGTAATTCAATTAATTTATTTTTGTATTTAGTAAAAAAAATTAATTACTATGGTGCTGGTCAAAATGTTTCTTTGAACACAACGGGACCTTACATTCGGAGCAAAAACTCACTGTGTACTTATTTTTATTTTTATATATGTTATAACATACCGAACATCTTCTTCTTTTTTGCTCACCTTTAGGCAAACATATTAAATTATGAGTTTTGGTTGGTTCATCAGATTTCACTTTTCGTTTCCTCTTATTGTACGCATCGCGTTGTTTTTCATATCCAGGTTTATAGGACGCTAATAGGTCATCGCATAATAGTTTTGTAAAATCTGTTAGACTGACTGGGTTGTTTGATATACTATAAAAAACTTTGGCATTTAGCACCATTCTTTGTAAAATATGTATACCCAATTTCTTGAACCAGCAGTAATTTTTCCTCGCAGCGTTGTAAGGCTCTAGATCTTGGTCGATTGCATCTACTGCTCCCATGTTCATATTGTAGTGTTGAATGTGGTGAGGTTTCTTGTAAAACACTTCTTTTTTGAGGATGGTGTCATATCTAGACTTATCCTCAAAGCCGGCTGTTAGTTTTGTGGTTAAAACGTAAACATCGCGCTTGTCTTTGAATCTGACCAGCAACAAATCGTTTTTTCTAACAAAACAGGATTGCCCTCTTTCTAGCGGAATTTCTGCTAATTGCTTTGGAACTCCTCTATTTTGTTTGATAGTTCCCGTAACGTAGGTATTTTTTGTAAGTAAAAATTCTGCTAGTCTAATGGATAAGTACCAATTGTCCAATATAACCTCTCTTCCGTCTTCAAGTAAATTTTGTATAAGATGCACAACCACCCTTTCAGACATTGATAAATTTTCGGTTCCTTGTATGTGCGTAACGTCATAAATGTCTTTTCCAATGTATAGTGCAAAATTATAGGTGTAACCTTTCAAGAGAGGATCACTTGGGGATACACAAAATAATTTCAAACCAAAACGTGAACGTTTCGTCTTGATGTATTGCTTGAAATGTAACCGCCCTTTATACAGCATCAAACACTCGTCTAAAGCAAAGGTTTTACCTATATCAACGAATATTGTAGTATTTTCTCGTATGTAAGCAAAAAACATAGCTACTCTTGATAGAGGTTTAGATGTATCACAAATTCGTGGATCACTAAATCGCAGAAACTTTAGAATAACAAAAAATCTGAAAAAGGTTTCTAAAAAGGTAACTAAAAAAAATAAAATTCAAACTACCTGGCTCTGCTCATTATCTTAGCTGTAAATACTGGTGGTCCTTGTAATAAAAAGTCTGTTCGCCAGTAATCAGATATTTTTGGCAAATGCGATTGACCCATGAGGAAAATGAGAGCAATAAAAGTGTACATTTCGCTGACTGTCACATCCCTCCAATATAAACCATGAATTTTCATATTTAAATTTTTATTTTTTTCAAGGTACATCAGAGCTCTTTCGTTGGTCCATTTGCATAAATTACTCGCTATATTTGGCGAGACGAATGCTTCAAAGCATTCCTTGGGAGTTTTTGGTTCATTTAAATTGAGCCCAGGATGAACATCGTATTGAAAATTCTTCTCATAAATAACTGTCTCCCTTTTGTCTTGAAAAGGATTACCCACAATTTTCCAATCGCCAAATTGAACAGGCGGAATATTATCATCTGACTCAGAATTTGAAAAATCAGATTCATCGCTGTCGTCAGAAACGTCCGCGGCAGAATCATATTCAAAATCAGGATCAATATCACTTAGATCGCTATTTTCTAATTCCGATAAATCCATCTTTGTATTTCGTAACCAAATTTCAAATACGTAATACACTCCAACAATGGCAACGCTTTACTGAACAGGCTACGACGCGCAAAAGCAATAAATGTTAGAACCAGACTGGTAGGCGTTGCATTTCCCCTCCAGTTTTTGTTAAGCTATCATACCGGTACTTCCAACTTCATTGTAAAATGATGCATAAGTCTGCATCACTGTATATCGCTTAAAATACTTTGATGCAAACGGTTGCATCACGGAATATTACCCTTGACATAACATAATGCAACCGTTTGCATCACGGTAGTGAAGAGGTTAATAATTAAATCATAAATAGTAAATTTAAAAAAAATACCGTCATTAGAAGCAGTAGATGAATACGGCCTATTTGAATGATGTGATCCAAGTGTTGCTGAGGAAGTGTAATTATAAAACAGTTGGGTAGATGATGCTTCTGAAAACTGAACTTCAGTAGAAGAGTTTTCATTTGTTCGAGTTTGACAATTCAAAAGTTCTAACATTACAATTATAAGCCTACCTTCCACTGCACTTACTATCTTTATTAATAGTCAGTGGGCAAAAGCTAATTCTTGGGTACCTTGGCAATTTAGTTAAAGCAGTTTCATCATCACTGCTACTACTATTAGAAAACCGTGGTGGTTCTTTATTTGTCCTCTTTTTTCAGATGTGTCCTCTGCTGTTAGCAGTTAATGAACTTCTTTACCGTAATCATCTAAAACATGAATATGGCGACTTTAATCTGTTGGTCTTATAAAGTAATTGTGTCTATATTTTTGTTGCTCGTATTATGAATGCAAGTCAATTTTACACCCGCGTTATTCAAACAGGTTTGAATAAAATTGCGGTATACAACAACAACGTAAAGGACATCAGGGTTAAAACAATGTCAATACAATTGTGCAACGGCCACCGAAGTGAACTACTGGACGGCCGTTTCGCTCTTTTGGGGCTCATCAGTAGCAGGAGATACCATCTAATGTAATTCCCACAATTGCATCAACAAACCTTATACTGGAATTAGAAAGAAATATGCCAAAAAGATCAGAAAATTGTAAACGGTAATGTATTTTTCCTCGTCGATTTTTTTTTAAATTTTGTTTTTGGTTTATTAGATCAACACGGCTCACATGTTAATTAAACTTTTAACTCATAAAAGGGCATACAATTATTAATTTTTCAGCACCTCCTGCTTAACATTTGAAAAATTTCACATTTTTAGCTGGAAATATGCAGTAAGATAATACAAATACTAATCACATTTATATAATTTAAACTAAGCACACCATTTGCTGATTTGAAACTGATATGTCTTTTTCTCGTGCTTTCTACTCTTATGATGAAAGCATATATTTTATTGTCAAAAATTTATTTGCAACGATGATGCTCAACATGTTATTGTAAACAAATAGATCCACTTTACTTTAAACATCTTTTGCATTTCTCCTTACTACGCCGGGAAATTTAACTAAAATATTCTCCATTGTGTCTCACCTTTACCCAACAAAAAAGTTTATCTTTGCAACAAACCGTGTAACGTGGTTTTTTCTTTGCGTAATTGTTAAACTGCACTATCTTCCCCGAAAACCAAAAAAAATGAATTCCCCCAATTCAATTGTACACGTTTACATGGTTTTATGGTAAATTTCTATTATATTTTTGGTGTTGTAAAGATTGGGCGGTACTATATTTCTGTTATGCCCCTAAACGCTGCAGATTAAGCAAAAACTGTAGTCCTTGAGGTAGATGGTCGAACTTTGCGTTCTTCACTGCACTCATACAGTCATACATGTGTGCAAACGTTTCGAACAACCGGCAGATACATTCAAAGGCCAGGGGTAAGAAAAAAACAATTCCTGCTGATGATCGTTTTATCACATTACGGACATTACGAAACCGCACTTCTACATTTGTTGAAGAAAGAAATTAAGTTAGAGAAGTGTGTGAACGGTTTGCTGCAGATCAGCGGAAGCAGGATTGAAGTCTGGTATTCCAGCTTATGAGTCGTTGTTGTTACTAGCCAAAATAACACCTTTTTTTTAAGTAAATAGATTTTGCTGCTTTGTAGAATTTTAACAAAAAAAAAGATATTTATCGTAACTAAATTAATAAATTTAAAAAAAACTAATAAGTTTTTATATTTTGATTTTAATAACGCCATTCAATTTGGTTTCGTTTAAATAGACTTATAATGTCAATTGATGCAACTATCGTTACTATTATTGCATTACTTATGAGATCATATAATTCTATATAATAAAAAATAAAGGTTGCAACAACTCTTTAACGACAGTTTTTTTGCATTACTTTTATGGAAATATTTTAGAAATTAAGTATTGTTTTTAACTTTTGGATGAATATTTGATACATACGTCCGCTTAGTAAAACTTAAATAAATGGTCAAAAACAATTGATTGAAATAATGTTATCTTATAATAACAAACATTATCACTAAAGTTCGGAATTCTATGCAAAAAATATTAACAAAATATGACAAAAAATATGCAAGTTATTATGCTAAAATATGAAATTATACATGACAATTATGCATATTTTTTATACAAAGCAAAACAACGAAATAAAACAGAACATTTATTTTCAATACATTTACAACTATTCTGTAACGTCTTAACTTAGAATTTGATACCCAAACACCTATTAAAATACAATAATTAACAGTTTTTTTAAATTAAACTTTAGAATTTATTGATACAATAAATGACTAACATTTTTTCTATGTTTTCAGGTAACAGTCTTTGCCGTTTATCTGTTGATATGTTTTTATATAAAGAAAAACTACGCAATATAGAACTTTTAAAGTAAATAATTGTCAGATCATTATCAGAAAGTGAATACCTGCCAATCCTTAAACCTGTATAACAATAATGTTCTTAGAAACATCGTTTCAAAGTAAAGCCGTTTACAATAGTTCTATATAATTTGTGGCCTTAAATGGAAAAAACATTAGTCGTTGAAAATACAAAAATAATCCGTTTTAAAAATTCGCATTTGCAATACTGAATAATATTTATCAGTTTTGAATGCAAAGATAAAAATATGTTAAGTAAGTTTTCGGAGTAGATTAAAATATGAAACAAATAAGAAACTTTTAACAATAATTAATATAAGATGAATATGATGCTTTCATATAAAATGTAATTTTTATTTAAATATGAAAAGAATCGCGAAATATGATGAAATATGCATTTTTATGAAATTTCATATAGTTCCCTTCTTTAATTATCACTCAGGTGCAGTAAAAAGTTTCCATTTACAATTAAACAAAAAGTGATGTATTCAGTTGAAATGAATAATAATTTGGTTTTTAATACATAATAAATTTAAAAAAACAAGTCAGGTGATGTATAGAAGTTTATTTGTCAGAAAAAGGACAATTAGGTACTTAAAAACAATGGGAAATTTTAAATACAGTACCTGGTATAATTACAGCTTGTGTGCTCTGCATACCTTCAGTTGTGGAAATAATCTTAAGGAGTATTCTCTATCGATGTGCTTTTAAGGACCTTCCTTTTACACAGACAAGTTTTGTACAAGCCCAATTTTATCTAAAATCAAACCCACCCTAAATGAGGCTTCGCACGTTACATACGAGCTGCCGCGCAGTGTAACAATCACGTAAAGAAAAAATCACGTTACACTTATTTTTGACGCAACAACGTAGTATCTGAAGCACAAGTAACTAAAATTGATTAACATTTATCTTATAAGACGGTTACTTTATATTTAACATTGTATAAAAAAAGTTGTAAAACATAAAATTATATCTCAAGAATGTATTCGCTTTTATCTAAAACGTTTTTGACATATTGCTACGTCACTATTGTATGCTAAAATTTCTGAAAAATCTAATTTATTTGAATTGGTTACCGTTTGCTTAATCTGTGATGTAAAAAAAAATACGTGTAAAAATTAATTAATTTTATTCGAACAAGCATATTTTATTTTTCTGCGGAACAGGAACGTAAATATTAATACTCTCACTTTTTATCTAATTTATCGAAAAGAAAAAAAACATGACTTGTAATAATAATAGCAGCAAAAAAATTGTTAAATAGAGATTTAATTAAATTGTATTTGTTGAGGCCTTCCCCAATCTAATTCGTTAAATGCGTCCGAGCATTACCAATAAAAAAATAATAAAAAGTATTTAACCAGTGCAAAAATTGCCTTTTTTCTTAATTTATCTATAAATGTTTTCTCATCAAATCTAAATTTTTGAAAACCAAAAACTGTTGAACTTCACTATGTTGTCTTTGCAAATGTCTCGCAGTGTTGGACAGGTATATCGCAATATAGATCAATATGCTTCCATTTCCTTTTTTTATAGGGTTAATTGTATTAACATTTTAGGTTTTAGATGGAGAAAGTACTGAAAGGACTTCAACAATTTTTTCTTTGCGTACTTGGTCAGCATCTATGTATATATAATTAATAAATAACTTTGATTTCTAAAATCAACAAAATCTATTTACCGTGACTATTGCTTGTCTCGTAGGTATGTAAGTCAGAAGATTCTTCTGACAGTAAAATTTTATTTTTATAAAATACGGAGTACTGGAAATCGTCTGATTCTTCTTCTCAAAAATAACCATTTTATTCTAATTACAGTAAGCTGAAATAAATTTTTTGCATCGCTTATCGTATTAGAAACATAATCTGATGAATCTGAATTCTTGTCATTTGATTCAATAACTTACGATTCGTAAGTAAGTAAGTTACGAAACTGCATCTAACATGAATTAAGATTAGCGTTTGTTTAACTTAATACAAACAGTGTACAACTAATCTTAAGAAAATAAGCGATCAGATGAAAAGTTAGAAAAATCTACAATTACCATGTGTGAAAGTCCTTAAATGTAATGAAGAAGCACGTTAATTGTGACGTTTTTGACTGAAATATACTATTTATTAGTAGATTAAATCAAATCTAAAACAAACAAGAGTTAATGTTAGCTATAGCTTTAACAAGATATATAAGATTACAACCATTTTTAACACTGTAATATCTTCCCGCCTAGTAATAAATAGTCTATATATTTTTACGAATCACTGAGCTAAGTTCGTCCTTCGTCAAATAACTATATTTCTTATTTAAATGAACCTAAAAATCAAAATGAACATGATAAACTTAATTGGATTCAAAGTTTGTTTGGTAACCTAATTTTATACTTTTTCATAAAATGGTTTAATTTGGAAATCATGACGGAATCAAAAATGCATTTTACAAATAAGGAATCATTGAATTTATTTTCAATACACCTCGGATGTACTTCTAATCTTGAAATTTCTAAAAGTTCTATTCGTATAAACAACATTGCAACTACATGTTAGATTCATTCAAAATGTCAAACAAAATTTTAATTCTTCAGAAGTTTTACGAACTCAGTTTGAGTAATCTAAAAGTTTTAAATTTTTTCTGATCGGCCGAATAACTTTTTTGGGAATTAAGTCGAAACCAAATTAGTACTATTCAAAAATTCCTTTAAATTAATTAATTATCAGAGTGCACAATTTAAATTTTAAACAAACATAGGCGAAGTACCTGAAGTTGTAAACTTATAGGCCAAGCGGCCCAAATGAAACAGATCGGCGATAATACTATAGGCACTAAGTGTAAAGATTTTAGCGATGTAATTGTTAGATTTTTTTAGTACAACACTAAAAGGCTTCCTTATTAAAAAAAATTTTGCTGAAAAAAAGTAATTTCTTAGCTACTAACAAATGTTTTCAGCGGACACTTTGAACTAAATGGGTCCCCATAATTTCACATTCAACACCACACCGTGGTAAGATATAACTATTGCGATTGATATTTATTTGTATTATATCTTAACACCTATTACTGTTAACGCCGATTTACGTATTTTCCTTTTAATACTTTATAAAATGGATTTTATAGTATTGGTGCTCACTTTGCCTACAGGGTTATCGAGTATCATTAGATATCAGGTAGAAGACAAATATTAGTGACCATGTATTCGTCGTTTTAAACGAGCATTCGCCCGGTGTTTCCTAACATAACCTTCAGAAAAAGTTAAAATGTGAATTTTCTAGTTTTTTTGTAATAATTGTGTACTCATCTATACCTATACCTATAAAAATGCAAACTTCGTTTTATACGTACATTGCATTTATTCCTAATTTACATTATACAAAAATCATTTAACGTTTTTATAATTATATGCATTTTGTTGTTTTTTTCTTTCGATTTATCTCATTATTAACCCATGCTTTCGTTACTTCGATGGAGCGATCTTTCAAAATAGGTTCATTTTCTTTAATGTCGGCACATTCTGCACTAGTCGGAATTATTAACGATTGTAAATTGTGTTTTTTCTTGTTCTTGGTAGGATCTTGTCCTGTTCTACTTCAATTTTCAAGCCGCTTCTTATGATGTGGAGGTCCACGAGTCTTTCTACCTTTAGGTGGTCTGCCTTTAGGGCGTGTTCCATGGGATGTGTTGTTTTTACATATTTTGGCTATCCTAGGTTCTTCCATTATTTGGATGTGTTTGTTCCATTTTCCCCTTCTTGTTCTTCCCTATCTTAAAATATCTTCGACCCTGCATTCTTCTCTTATTTGTTGATTATGCACTCGGTCCATTAGTATTCGTCCAGTTATACATGTTAGGATCGTCATTTCATTTTTCCTCAAGTTTTGTTTTGTTTTGCGTGTATCTGATCTTGTTTCTATATTGTAGGCTAATATAGGCCTAACACAGGTTTTATATATCTTTATTTTACTCTCTCTCTCTCAAATAGTTAAATCTTTTAAACATAACCACCTTTTTCGGCGGTTGTCATCTATCTGTAAGAATAAATGTTACAATATATATTGAAGACATTTTACTTACTTCACTTTATTTTACTTTTTGGTTCTTCCTGTTCTTTTGTCATTATACTTTGTTTTCTTAACCTATTATCAAACCAAGATTTGATTTGTGGATTACTACGACTTAATAAAATAGGATTTTTTTTCGTAGTGCACTGCATTGAGCCGTGTTTGGTAATTGTTTATTTTCAAACTCCTTTTTAAATTCTTCTAAAACTAGTACCCTTTCTTGGTTAGACCACGATCTACGTGTCATATGGCCCATCGGTGATACTGGAAGTAATAAATTAATAGATACATTATAAAAAAAGTGGTGTGGTCACCACACGACTTTCGCGTAAGGAATAATGAAAGAATATCTACGTATTTTTTTAAGGTTATGTTGTCATAAAACTACTTTTAAGTGATATGTACACGTTTGTATTGATTTATAATGCTATAATTTTTTTGAAATTTTTCTTCTCGATTTCATTAAAATATGACCGAAATTTGACAAATTGAGTTTATGTTGTCATATCGACTAACCCCTATATTTGTGCGTCTAGATATTGTTTTCCCCTTTAGTAAATCAGTAAAAATTATTATTTTTAACGTATCTTGTTTTCCCTTTAAAATATGTATTTTTTTTCTTAAGAAAATCGTCGCAGGCAGGATTCGAACCTAGATTTTATTTGTGAATTCATTTTAAATTATAAATAAAATATCTAATAAACTGTTATTGATAGAAAGTTAGAAAAGTAAAAAACGCAGTATTCAAGACGATTTTTTTACTTTCCTATAAGGAAAGCATAGCGATCGCAATTTTTTGTCAAAAAATGTTTATTGCGTAATGTTACGTTTCAAGGTCTCTTGAATCAGAAAAATGTATTTTGACAAAAAAATTTTGGGTGTTTGTGTGTGTCTGTGTGTAACAATGTACCCACGATAACTCTCGAACCAAAAATCATAGTAACTTAAAATTTGGTATGGAGGTGGCTTTTCATATTCTCTCGGTTCTATCAAAAGATGGGCATTATTGTAGCCGCAACTCAGGTAATTTAGGTAAGAGAAGAGCGCGCTAACAAACAATATAAGAAATCAATCAAACAATTAGAAAAATTGTCAAAATTGGTCAATTAACTTCTGATGTCAGGGATGCCAAATAGTTTCATTTTAAGACTAAACTATTAAAGTCTTATCTGAAAGAAAAAGTTACACAGAAAAAAATCATTGATTCAATTTTAAAAGATAGTTATAATCTTATATTCAAAAACAAAACAACAAAACACAATAAGGTAAAACTCATTACGGTTACTTAAAACTAAGAAGAGAAATTTTCAATATTTAGTTAATTAAACTTAAAACTAAGATAATACCGGTACTTCTTTACAACTAAGAGAAACAATTTTAATTAAGTTACTTTAAATATTTGCAATAGGCAAATGTAATTTTGATATTAATTAGAGAAAATTTTATTCTTTTGCATTTATATTTAATAAGTTACGTTTAAATATGTTATTTTGTAAGAAGAAAACCAAGTTTGTTGATAAGGCAGTCTTTAATCAACGAAAGGAATGTAGATAAAACCAACTCACGCATACGGATCGAATTTCCACCGGAATGCAAAGTTAAAGCTGGCGAATGGCCTTGGTAAATTTTCCCATCAAAATTTAGGACTAAGGTATATTTTCTTAACGAAAATCGATTTGGATAATTGGCATTGACGGTGTTATTCGTACACCCAATCCATTCAATTTATATAGGTAACGATAATTTCATTTAAAGATAAAATCGGTACTCAAAAAAAAAAAAAAAAAAGTCTAAAACAAATAGAAACTGGGAATTAGATAAACCCAACAAATAGAAATAAAAGACATACCTGTATTATTAACACAGACTTTTTAAATAACGATAATGTAGATATAAGGTAAGATAAAAAAAAATTACATGGCTTCCAAGTGCCACGCAAGTCAAACGCTAAATACACGTCAAGCGCTGAGTAATGAATGAAACTCAAGATGCCAACGCCTTAAAAGGTGAGATTACACAAAATAAAAGTAAAGGAATGTTTACACGCAAATTTTAATTAAATAATATAAATAATTTAAAATCAAATAGTAACATTAACGGAAACGTTACACAATAAAGGAACCGAAAGTGGGCGTATAAGCCATTTCTTATATAATTTTGAACTATGTAAATTATTTGAATTATTTTTACAGTTTCTTATAGAGTTAATTCTTTCTAACAATTTATTCAAATAATTTTTTTTTCTAACATTAACAGTTTATTAGATCTTTAATTTAAGTTTATAAAGCGAATTCCATATATTAATCTAGGTTCGAATCCTGCCTGCGACACTTTTTTTTAAATTTCATATCTTGGAGGGAAGGGAAAGCAGCATACGTTAAAAAATAACAATTTTCTTTATATTCTTTTGACTTGTTTATATACGGAATGCTGCATCTTATTTAAATTATTTTTGGATGTACCCACGATAACTCTCGAAACAAAAGTCCTAGTAACTTGAAATTTGGTATGAAACTGGCTTTTCATATTCTCTTGCTTTTATTAAAAGATGAGTCTAATAAAAAACCGTAAGTGGGTGTATCCGCCATTTTCAACAGTTTTTCTTATATAACTTCGAATTATTTTTACAGTTTTTTATAGAAATAATTCTTCCTATCAATTTATTCAAATAAAACAATATCTAACATTAACAGTTTATTAGATATTTAATTTATAATTTAAAATGAATTCACAAATATAATATAGGTTCGAATCCTAGTTGCGACGATTTTTTTTTACTGATTTACAAAAAGGATTAAGCAATATCGAGGGACACAAATGTAAGGATTAGTCGATATGACAATATAAGCTCAATTTGCCATATTTCGGTTATATTTGAATGAAATCGAGGAGAAAAATTTAAAAAAAAATATAGCATGCTAGGAAGTCAATACAAACGTGTACATATCAGTTCAAAATGGTTTTATGACAACACAACCTTAAAAAAATATATAGACATTCCTTCATCATTCCTTATAGGAAAGTCGTGAGGTGACCACACCAGTTCTTTAATGTTGTGAATGGTAGTTCAAATACATAATTTAAGCTTAAAAACTGAAATATTCAGTTTTCTGCATAGTTCGTAATTTTTTTTTCGTAAGTTGTATTTTTGAAATGGATATATGACATCATCATAAAGGTAATATTTATAATCACAACGATATAAAACTGCGTACGATTGTTTCAGAAGTTAAGGAAATTTTGTCGTTTTTCACTTTCCTTTATATTTTTATCATCAAGTAAGTTACATAAATAATCGAAAATTTTTAAACTAACAATTCCAAGGACTAGTTTATTTTGATGAAAAACATTATTTGTTGAAATCCCAGCATTCTAAGAAGTTTAGTCTTAAAAAAATGAAATAACAAAATAGTACATTGTATAATGAGTAAGGAATGGTTGTCATTGCCAACGAGTATGAAAATTTGCAACCGAGCCGAAGGCGACGTTGGCAATTCGTACGAGTTGTAAATACACATTCCTTACGAATTATACACTATACTTTTTCTACGACTCTATATTTAATTAGAAATCAAAGTTAAACAGAATTTTACGAAAAAAAATAACGCAGAAAATAAATAAACTAATTTAAAAATTTATATTGGTAATATCTAAAATGACAATTAAAAACTTATGTCAAAACTTGTATTTATTTTATGTCAACTTGACAGCATTTATACTATTAGTTATCTGTTACTATTGTTTAATTCTTGTTTTTTACTCATCTCTAGTTAAAGAAATGGTGAGTGTTATTTACTTGCTTTGAATACATGCAATTTTAGTTAACTTCAAATCATTTAGTGTTTGAATTTTTTTTAATACATTAATTTGAAGCATAACCTAATATGAATGAGCTGAAGTTTAAAAAGTACTAATGATTCAATGACAAGATTTTGCTTTTGCAGCTAGTAAATTAAAGAAATCTATTCATGTCGAAGCCTGAATCGTTAACAATGTCGTCAAGTTCTGAAAAATGTTGATATGATAGTTTTTCCTAGAAGCTTCAACCGACTAACATGTGGATGTGACTTATAAAGCAAATAAGGTAGATTTGTGAATGTTTAAAGATAATTTGTAATTAATAGGTGTTATTCTTAAGAATGAAGCTTTCCGAACTAAGAAGCTAATAAGATCATCGTAGTTAAAGAATTGAATTTTCCTTTCCTTTTAGAAAATGCAAGATAGTTAATTATTCTAATGGATCAAATATGCTGTAATAATCTTTACTGAAAAATTAGTTTAAATATGAGAAATGAATTGTTAACAAAACACATTGTAGGTAAAAGAAAACAAGTGATTCAGTGCTTTTGCTTATAATTACATCTAAATATATAGCTTTTTCAATGTATAAACCAGTGGTTTGCATTAATCTTGTAACAATTGATTATATTTATGTTTATGTTGTGTTATTTATTATTATGTAAGTCCAAAGTGTTTGTGATTAAATTTTTAACAAGGTAGCGACAATGTGCGAATGAATTATTTTTATAAGATTATAATATGTGGTGAAAGTATACATAAATCCTTATGAAAACTGCATTAATATAAGGATAAATAACAACAAACAGATATCAGGCATGCACGAAAGAAACATTTTGGTATCTTGCAACCATGGATGAACGCCAAAAGATAATTGGTTACTTCTGAATTATCATACAGTTCAAAAAACTGATAAATTTTCTAATAAATACTAACTTCTTTAAGTTAATTTGAGTAAAATGAGTAATTTTATTTCAAGGATTGGATTACTTATTTTGTAAAGCAAAAGTCCGATAAATTACTGTTAACATTTCCTTCCCATCAAAAAAAAAACCCTGCAAGAAAACAAGTAGTTAGTTTGCAAATTAGAAATTTTTACTTATTCTAATTACCTTGAACTTCTAAAATATATTTAAATTTCATTAGAAGAAAGTCACTAAATGTCAACGTTTACGAATATAACCTAAATATGTAATTTATAAACCACACTGTTTATACTATAAAACTAATGAAATACCTTTTACATGACCCTCAATGATTTTGTTTTCAAATTTTATATTTTGTGATGCAGGGAATATTGTCTGTTAGTCGTAGAAAAAAGTAATAATCATATTATGTAATTAAACAACTTTACAATTTAGTATTGATTCATAAATATCATATCTTTTTAACATAAAATTTGTAAATTTTCTGACTTGTTATTGTTAAATTTGTCAATTATTTTGTAGTTTGCTTACAACCATTCACGTAATTCTCTACGAGAAAAAGCCTAAAATAAATATATTTGTAGTATTGTCTGGCAAAGGAACTAGTTCATTTCTTCTTATTGATTGGGAAACTTTTCCTTTAAATGTCTAACTGGTAACTTATTTTATGTTAGGTGCAACATTATATTAGAATAATCGAAGCACCATGCTATTTTTCAAATTACCTCATTTAACATATTTTCTGAATCCGTTTGAAAAAAATTAAATTAATCATTACTTGTTAATGTACACTGATGTGAAAACAATCGGGACAAGGAAATTCCCCATTTCAAATTTAAATGGGCGTATCTCTTTTAATTTGCGTTTTAGTCTAAAACATTCTCGAATCATCATCATTATAGCATAATAGCTATAGTTGAAATTTGTCTGGTTATATTCTACATTATTGTAGTTTTCTTGTGAAATATATACTAATACATGAATATTTTCTAAAAAACAAAAACAGGAACAAAGCATGCTTGTAAAATTATGCTATTTTCTATCTCAAATCGTTATTCAACATTTAAAAAACTCACCCTGTATACTTCAAAAGGTACAATTCAAGTTAAAAAAGATATACTACTTTTGTTCACTTACCACATGGTTTTTTCTTAAAAACGTTTGAGGTCCTTCCTGTGTTGATTTGTAGATTCTTTGTACTCGTTCTCCTTTGCTAACATTTGTATTTACTGCATTTAGAAAAAAACAGTAAAAATGTTTTGTCCATTTAGGGTACCAATGTATGTTGCTTACCAAATAGATTTTTCTCGCTAGTCTTGGAAGTCCCTGCTCTGCTTGTTAGAGAATCCTGTCCTTCTTTTGAGTTAATAACTGTCCCATCTGGAGTTTGCAGTTCTTCGTCAGAAAAGTCAATTGCTTCTCTTATAGCGGTTTCATTTGTAGAAGTTTTATTGGCTACATTTATTCCTTGTGCTCTTTCAAGCTATTTGACATTCTAGTAATTTCTCGCGCTACGATCGGTAACCTATAATGATCTTTACGAATTTTATGCACAGGACCCAATAAAGTTTGTTAAATTCATAAATTCGCTGTGCTGCTTTTCAGGGTAGACCAAATGGATTTGCTTCAGTTATACTTTGTCTCTCATATAAATGATTGTTTTTAAGGTTTCTAATTCGCCTACATCTATAATTATAGAGGCAATTACGTCCTAATTTTCCACGTAAGACACACCTTACGTATGTATTTATCATTTTGGTCATTTATTGGAATATCTGTTAGAATATCTTCATATCGATGATAATTATTTAAACAATTTTAAATCATTCTAACTCACCAGCACGCCTTCAATTAAACACTTGGATTGCAGTTAAAGTTACACTTGAACATTCTTTCCAGACATTAAAATCAAAACGTGTGCAAAGTTTTTGTACAACATGATTCTTTTCTCTCTTAAATAATTCAGCAAAATTTTCATATCATTTGTAATAAGTGTGCTAACAGGCGTTTGTCTTTTTAATTTAGCCAAATTTTCCCTAGCGGCATTATTAATAGAGGTACCATAGTCTTCCCCAATCAGCTTATAAAAATCTTGAGCTTCTTACAAACGATTTGGTGTACCATTTTTTATGACTCTGATATTAAAATTCTGCAGCATCTATTCAGCAGTGTATCTAAATTCGTTGCAATAGTTGGTGTTTTATATTGAAGTGCAGTTTCATCTAAATGGGCCACAACGTTCACTGCTTTGATAATACAGTCGTACATTTTTGGATGAATAAGTTGAGAAAAACAAGAAATGTTGTGATCATCATTTTTCGCTACATTTAAAAAACGTCTTAATCTAAAAATTATCATATATGATGTGGACTTCTACACTTTTGACACATTTTATTACCAAATAAAATTATTAATTCATCTAATCGGATAGGTTTTGTATCTTCATCGTCCCGCAACACTGAAATAATTTGCTCTTTTATTACAAAACATGCTTTGTAGTGGACTACACCAACAATAGGTCGTGATGCTACTACCATACAATTTTTATTCCGTTGTGTATAGTTAACAACGCACTTGTTAAAATGACGCCTCAGAGTTTTTTTAGAGAAATAACCCTTACAGTTTCTACAAGTTACAAAACATATGGATTACGGTTTTCAGCTGGTCGTCGACTCGACAAATTATTCCCTACGTTTTAATTATTAGTGTTGTATATAAAATTTCTTTCATTTCGAATATTAGTTATCAATGCTTTTTACGGTTTTGAATGTTTTGGAAGTCCCAGAAATTCTGAAACCCATTTTTCATTTCGGTGGACAAGCTGTAAGTGCTGTGTAATCTTTGTAATGAGTTTATGGCTATAAAAACAGAATGATTTCTTTGTTTTCGAAGATGCCGATGTGTACATGCAACTGCCTGATCGGCGTGATTCACAATTTTTAAGGGAACTAATCGTATTAATGGTTGTTTAAAGTAGTACAATAATTTCGCTTTCAGTATTTGAACTAGAATCAGATCCGAATGATGGACTATAAGTTGGATCTTCCACGCTATCATCAGAATACATAGCTGAAGTAAAAATTGAATTTTAAAATAAAGTTCCTTATATTTTGAAATAAATCATACTTGGAGTATGAGGGAATAAACTGAAAATAACCCATAAATATGTGGATGTAATTAAAATTTTGTGTATAAGATGATATTTTTTATTGGAGGCCTTACTTTTCCATAGTTAATTTAAAAAAGTAAGAAACATCCGAATAAATACGTACAACAACGTTTTAAGGACGATATTTAAATAATGAAAAATTTTGAATGGTCTCTTCGTCTAGAGCAAATTTTACTTTGAATGTTTTATGGGCGGCTTTTTTTCGATGGATTGCTACAAAAATAATAAAAACCCAGATAAATACGCAAAGTAATGTTTTGAAGACCACAAGGAGCTAAGGGAAAATTTTAAACAGTTTCTTTCGTTTCATCACTAAGTTATTTGCAATCGAATTTTGTGTCTATCTGAGTGAAAGCTTATTTGAGATATGTGGTTATAATTTTCTTTGTATCGAAGGTTTAAATTAATTCTTTAGCGGGTTTCCACACCTCCACCTGTGTCCCTTATCTGTGGAGCTAATAAACACCTGTTACAAATGAAAAATGTCCATGATGTCACGTCGCTGAAGTTCAAGGGGTTAAATACAATCTTAGTGGAGGAAATAATTGCCCAAGATGCGAAGTTAATTAGAGGGAAACTCGGCGCATTCGCTTATTTCAATGATTGTGTGAATTAGAGACAGGATTTACTTGTGAGATAACTCCGTATGTACGTTTTCTTTTGTGTTAGATTTCAATGGAGTTTTAGGTAACACTGGTACGGAATTAGCTAATCCGCCACTGGATAAAACATAACTGTAAGTATTACATTTTTTTTACTTTAATTCTTAATAGTTTGGTGGTCAGTCGACCATACGTACATACTAGGTTGTAATCACAATTAATATATTTTTTGTACTAATTAATGCTATCTTCTTCGCTTAGGAGGGGCAATATAAAACCACTTTAATTTATTTTTATGGCAACGTTTCGTGCTGAAGGTTAGCACTTCTTCAGGCCAACTGTAATTTATTGTACTCGTAAGTCAACACATTTTTTGTGTCATATTATTATCTGGTGCGCTTTGATTCTCTAGACCTTCGATTTTCGTACTCTTGTTATTTAATTTAAGAATGTAAAGTCGCCCCTCTTTAAGTGTAAAAGCTAGACGGACTAGGTCACTTTACTATGACCTACTTTGTGGTACACTTGGCTTTTGATTTTGAACGTTGAATTCAATTGTAGACCATTTGCTGCAGTATTGTGAACTATTTCTGTTGATCCGAACGAAGTCATTTAGAAACATGAATTGAGTGTGCGAATGGATTTCAGGAACATGTTTGAATCTGGATCCGTGCCGATGAGCAAGCCGTTCTATGGTTCTGGCGGTGTCTCAATTTCTGGTAGTTACACTTTTCCTGATGCGCAACACATCCTGGCTGACTCATGTTTGAATTTGATCGAATGACGATGGGGATATTCTTTGTCCATAGCACCAATCTTCAGTTTGATGAGCGGAATATTCAATATCTAGCTCGTACTTAAATGCGAGACGAAAAAACGAAGCTGATGTAATTGCTCGATGTACTTGTTGACGTTGTCGGTCATTTGCTCTGCGTGTGTCAACTACGATACAGCGCGCTTGTCTCCGTTCCAATTGTCATTGTTGATTTCGTTCAGCTCGTGCCTCTTGCGATTGAGATGCATCCAATTGCGACATGCTCACAACGCACATTTTCGTTATCTTGTTTGATTTGTTCGTCTGTTCTTTCCGCTCTACTATTTCGCATGTTTGTTGCTTGATTTGTACGATGGCCCAAATGGGCACCCTTGCGTGTTGCTGGAATTGTTCACTGTAATACACACACACAAATAGATAAAATTGTTGTACTTACTGATGAAAAACGGTATACCAATAACGTATTTGTTCTTTTAGTATTTTACCAACCGTTTTACAATCATAAAACACGTATACATTTTTTATAAATTTTTGCATGCACTGCGTTGTGATAAATAACAAATGCAGAATGAAATATCGAAATGACTCGACGCTTCTCGTTAAAGCACGCATGTGTGGATGAAAGTTCGATGAGGCGGACGTAGCGCCATTCAACAACATGGATATTGTTTATACAAAAATACTAAAATCGCTTTTAAAAAATGGGAAGGTGGGAGTAGGGGTGTGAAAATTTGGGGTTATAGGTATGTTTTGATGCCAAAACAAAAAAAAATTGTTAAAAATATAGAAAACAATTTTCTTGATAGGGACACCCTAACTACCTAGCAGTATGAAATATACTTTACGAGCTATTCTCATTATTACCAAATATACATAAAAAAATTCATAAAAATCGGTTAAGCCGTTTCGGAGGAGTGCGACCACAAACACCGTTTTTTTGGGAAGTAAAGTCTGAATTATTTTTTTTTATGTTTTCAAGCTTTCGCAACAAATTTGTTGGTTCATCAGAAAAATTAAAAATTTCTAATATAATTTCACAGAACATTATTTAAAAAATATTAATATTACAATTATAAAAGTTCACACAAACTTCGACAGCGTTATAATATATTATCAAATTGAAATATGTCAAATTGACAAATTAACAAGTAAATTGGTAATTTAAAAAAAATTAACTGCAAAAATATTAATACGTGAATGAGAAATTAATTTAAGAAACTTAAATATAGATAAATAAAATATTTAATTATCTGTAAAAGATAAGAATAAATAATACTCATACCTTCAATGTCAGTTCTTTTGTTCATTGAAGTTTCACACCTAATAATATGTAACATTTCTAAAAAGTTTCTTTTTTGTTGGTTTTTGTCTTCATCTAAAATTTTGATCGAGTTATAGTCAGGAGAATGCAAATTTTGATTACAATGAATTGATAACATACCTGGGGGCCTATTGGTACTTAGTGCGTACATGTAAAACTGACGCTGATTATACATGCTTTATTATTGGATATCTGCTTTTTGTGGTAAATACTAAAATTATTTTAGATGGATGATTTTTCAATGTGTTTTTCAATAAATGTTGCTTAAGGAATAATAGAAATTTAGAGATTCATTTACCTGCAGAATTAAGAACTTAAGCACCAATCATGAAACCTTTAACACAAATTACAGAGTTTAAAATCAAATCAAGATACTTTTAATTAAGTGAATTAATTCGATAATTGTGACAACCTGGATATAAACTTAATGTAATAAATACGGCAAATTGAAACACATAGCAGAAGAACAAAATAAAAATTGAATTGTTAGTTAAGGGTATTTATAATATTTATTTGTTTATTAGTACCTAAAAATTTTCTGTGCAGGTACTTGAATATGTCCCTTCAAAGTATTCAATCTTTTGGTAATTATGTATTTACAATGCGATGTGATTCATCACGGTCCCTCATTAAACCGTTTACAGAAATGGATAATAATGCTATTAAGCATACAATAACAGATTTATTTTGAAACTGTTCTCAAAGCTGATTTTAAAAGAATGTGTGTATGTTTGAAAAAGCAGATAATTCAATATTACCCAGGCAACAAAGTCACGCAATATTGACGTCATTTTTAAATAGTTTATGACTTCTACTAACGTGACAACATGGCGTAATATGTACGTAATAAGCTACGTGGATAAGACACATGATTAAGACGTCATTTTGTGACGTTGTAATACGTCCTTCTACGTTCAATTAACGACCAAATTTCACTCAAAAGTTGACGTTAGAATGATCTTCGTGAGTAGTTTGCAAATAAATAAGTAGCAAAACTATCATCTAATATATTGGACATCAAGATAGATTACAACAATATATTATTATACATATATTTCCACCGCAATTTCAAACAAATATAAAAATTCAAATTTAACAGTCCCATATATAAAATTATATTTTTGACAAAATTTCTAAAAACAAACTGTAGAAAATCAAATCAAGTAAATAGGACAACTAAAGAGCCATTGTGATGTTCATATTTATAGATGTACGCATAAGTCAAAAAGTTCTTACTTTTTAGAATTTTATTCTCCATAATACGCCGGTGTATTTCTTGAAGCGGTTTATTTAACTACGGCGCTTAATTTTAGAAAGCTAAATGCTTGTTTGTCAGAACGCTTTCCATAAAAATTAAAATGGGTTGAAAATTCATTAGTTATCAAAAATCTAAGATTTTGTTGGCCTTTGCTGTAATCTCCTTACCTCCAAATGTTGATAAGTAATTAGCCTAAAATAAAATTACTCTCATTCTAGTAATCAAAGTAACACATTTTTTCAAATACCAAAATGTTTTTGAAGTTTTTCTTATCTTGAATCTTGAATTGACTTTAACTGCTCTTCGTTAGTTATGGGAAACTGAATGGAAAAATTAGGAATTACAATATTTTGTGAAGACATTAAATCTTTTCTTAAATACTTTCAAGATTTCATTATTTTACTATTTAATTCTACGCAGCAATCCAATTACACGATTATCCTCATGAACTAAAAAGCTAATACATATTTGTATATATTCAATTATAGTAATGCTGATTTTTACTTACCTAATTACTAGTTAGTTACTAAACTATAAGGATGAGTTGGGGTAGAAGTAACAGGTGTATTGATTGATTCAATGTATGTGGAGCATCTTTGCCAGAACTGATTAAATCTAACATATTATTTGAATGAATTATAATATCGTTTTTTCTATATCTATTATATTTCGTACCTACCAGAACAGTTTAACAGCCTCGAGGAACCATAATTAAAAAAAAATATTACTTTGAGAAGATTGTTGATAGGTGTTAATATCTAGAATTTATAATTATACACAATGAAATACTAACTAAGCATCCTTTTAAACATACCATTCAGTGTTCCGATTTTATTTTTCGTTGGTTGTGATTTTATTTCTGGAGGAAATTTATTAACCTTCTTTCTTTTTATTAGCTCTGTTGAACTTATATCTTCATCATTGTCATCACTACTTAAATTTTTTTATTAGCAATAATTCGTCGCTTTGGTCTTACAGTTTAATTACAGGGTTCAGATTTCAAATCTGACGTAAATTGAAGACGTGTAATCTTTTCTGTGGAATAATAAAAATCGTCTAAAATGCTTAACAAAACAGAAGAATACTGTCTCAATAAATGTCATTACAGAATTCTATTACTCACCAGTCTCAAAAGAATCTTTTTACTGGATATAAACCCCAAAGATTTTTGTCGAGGTCCTCTCCATCTAAACACACATTAAGTTTGTTTTTTAAACGGTGGCCAAAATGCTTGTTTTTTTGGGGGTAAGCCACGGCTTGCTTTATATTACTCCTAGTCCTCCGTTATCATCAAATTGGATACTTATAAACGCCATAGCTATACGGAATATGCACTGATGTGAGTTCATTTAAAAAGAAATCTGTTATTACCTGATTTATTCGAAAATCGAAACAAGTAACCACAATAAACATACATACTATGTTGGAGAAAATATTTATGTGGATATTTTGTGATAAGATTTTTCCACGATGTCTTTATTTGTTAGGTTAACTCGCAAAGTATGCGCATATTCAAAGTAAAAAAAACATTCAGTGCAGTGGCAGGACTTATGTTCGCAGTGCTAAATTAAACTTTGATAGTGGTTTCATATTAGAAATTAAACACGTATGCGATTTATACCGAAATTAGAATGTTGCTGTTTACATAAACGTACCATCACTATAAAATTGTAATATAAGTAAAAATCATCATCTTATAGATTACCTTATTATAGAAACACAATACAATACTTTATGAGTAGAAAATTTGAATATTTACTTATTTCCTAAAATAAATGACCAAAAGATTACGTAATAGTTACTTCAGAAATATTACGCCAAAATAGGGTAAGCTTTGTGACGAAAAACTTACGTCTTTATTTGGTCACATAACGTCCGCGCCTTAAAATCCCCTAAAAAATACGTCATAATGTCGTCACTGTGTTGTCTGAGTATAAGTCGGTAAAATTCGAATTCGAATTTCCAATAACAGTTGCTTTCTATTAGTATTTTTATAGAACTTGCTTACTTTTACAATTGATTTGTTCATGTTCATACAAATGTAAATTCTCTCCTTATTTATGGCGTCAGATGCACTATTTTGAAAAAGTAGAATAGATGCACTTCGATTCGCGGATTAATTAATTAATTCCACGAATTAATTTAATTACAGTGTTTAACAAAATTATAAAAAAATATCAGTGGAAAACTAAATCTATATTTATTAATACGATCTGGATATAATAAAATTTGCATAGCACAATGCAAAAGTAGAATAGAATAGTGATCTAAGTTTTCGTTTTATTTCTACAGGAATAGATTTTGCTACAGAAATTACCCGTTGTGACAATTCGGATACAGTTTGGTTGCCCAATCGTAAACGCAAATCACCACTTATCCATGTATTTAACAACTTTCGAGCTACACCCAAACACACACAATGCATGTAGTCGATTGCAAACCAACTTCAAAAGGGACGAGTCAATTGTATGGTGATCCTCATCCAACTTACGAAGAAAAGATTGATCAGTACGTTTCGGTCAATCAAGGTCTTTTAATACTACTCTACCATTACAATAATGTCCTGTAACAGTACATTTATCACATGATGAATAACCACTGTGGTATTTACATTTTACAAAAACCCTTGCAGGTGCATCACCGATTATGGACCGGACTGTAACTGTAAAATGTTTTTTGTTAAAATTGAAACCATTTTCTAAAATGTTCTTTAGTTCACTAACAAAATCTTACAAATGTTCTTCTATTGGTATAAGCTTTGAAATACCCAGAAATATTCCCACAAAAAAGGGTAATTTTCAAAGTTAAAGACACTACATAGTATAGGCCATAATTGCATACGGTTACTTTTAAACAAAAGGATTTCATCAATATTAAAATGTAATGCCAAAGAGTTACTAAATTTCCAATTATGTTTCGTAATACTTTTGTTCAAGCCATTGACTAACCTTAAATGATAGTATTCACCGTTTGGTAAACTTTTAGTAGCAATCGTTCTTAAAGAAGTAGGTAACAGAGTTTTACTATTTAGTGGCAATTCACTGTGTAGTGGTACAATTTTTTTTAGAATATCATTAATTGCTGCATGGGTTATGTTATGTTGAATGGCTGTGAATTTAATGAACTACTATTAGAATCCTTTGAGGAATAATCGTTATCATTATTATATTGCAAATTATTATCTATTTGACTGATACAAGCACTTTGTGATTCACGTAAAATTGTCTAAATTGTTATTCACTATTTCACTGTTGAAAGTATCTGAAAGTTTACACATATCTGAACTAGACGCATCACATAAAGTTGAACGATCAAAATGAATAGAACTATTAACTGCTACCTCAGACTCAACACAAATTGCTTCATTGGGCTTTTCTGCTCCTGAGAGGCCCTGTTTTGATATGTAACTATTATCTGCTAGTAACATGGTTAACTTAATTTCATGGGCAACTCGTCTATAAAATTGTCGTTTCCCAATATTACTACCCACATAACACAAAAAGGTCCATTACATATGCAGTGAATATGATGTTCATGGATTATGGAGGTTTAATGTACATTGTTACATGCCAAAATTAACACAAAGTCACTGCCTGCAATGTAGTAACATAAACGGGGTGTGCCACTAGCTCAATGGAGAAGGGGGTGGGTCGTAATTAAAATTCCGTGAAAAATTGGAAACGCGATCGACGTAAAATAGAACTAGAACGGTGAAATAGTCAAAAATCGGTAAGGGCGCCAATCAAGGATTTATAAGGGTAGCTTTCGAACCCCTGATTATCCGAAGCTCATCTAGTTGGTTACAACCCCAGAACTTACCTTGAGTTGTAACTAATCTGAAATACACTTAAAAACAAAAATTTACGTATGCGGCGGCTAAATGAATAAAAGCTCTTTACATTTAACAATTTAACATTTATTGATTGAATATTTAAAACAAGAAAACAACAAAAAAAAAATAACAAGTACTAATTGATATCAAATAAATTTGAATAAAAGAAATGGGTAAATGAATTAATCATAAGTAAGTAAGACAAACAGAAACAAACAATCTAAGCACTAAAATTTAAAAATTTATATATATATCAACAGAAAATACCACTATAAAAGCGTTAATTCTACTTTCTTTCACAACTAGCTTTCAAGGCCTTGACCGCATATTTATAACAAACAATTCAAATAACTAAAAACAATACAGGTTATAAAATATATGTCCGAACTTTAATTCGAACTAAACAAAATATAGTTTATAAGTCGTTACATTATCATATAATCGGAACACGATTTACTTTTCAACCGCACCAAAACAAAGTTAAATTATTTGAACTTCACGCAAACACTTTAAGTGTTCATTA